>CM054154.1:48473874-48495308 GCA_028751875.1 Rapana venosa
AACTGGGGAATCAGTTTTGAACACCCGTAAAACTGAAACGTTAACACTGACGCTATAGGACAAAAGGGACAACAACGAGTGTATTTATCTGAGGAAACTGAACTCATTTATTTGTAGACAAAAGTATTCTTCCTTATTTTAACAAGTCTTACATAGAGAGTGTTCTAAATCTGCTTTCATTTGTTGTACATTAACCATAGTGTAAAAACAGGAATGGCCTGCAGATGAATGTTAAGATCTGCTAAAAAATAATTGGAAAAGAACAAAGAGATCTCATGTCAATCTGCACTCACAGCTTGTTATACGCAAAGCCACTGCCATGTTTGGCCGATCCCCACCCATGCTTAGATTCCAGAATTTCAGTTGAGCCATTCGAACGACCGTTTTTCAGTGTCCCATCACAAAACTAACAGAAAAAGAATTCTTTTGTGCCAGTAAGCATTCGAATCTGAATTCACAATGATGTTGTCTACTAAGTTTTTAACATTTCTCTGAAATTACTTGTCGATTGTCATTGTTATGAAGTGTAGTCAATACAATAATTAATGTGTGTGGTGTGTGAAATAAGACTGTCTCTAGTCACTGGTCTTAAAAATTGAATTCATAAATTGTGTGGTATGGTGTGGGTGTGCGTAGGGCGTGTTCGCACACGCACGTCCTAAGCTGTGTAGTGTTTGCGCATTGCGTGCTAAAAAATAAGTTTTAATGTCTTCTAAGTAAATGGGTTTAACATGTTTCACGAATGATGATGTGTGAGTGTGCGCAAAGCGCGTTTGTGTGTTTGTGACATATTATTTGAAGTCATTTGAAATTTTTAAAAAAACCAATATGAAAAATATAGCTTTTTGTGACTTTGAGATTTTATGTGATATCAATCTGCTGTCATATTGTAATTGCCTTTCATGGGATGATTAAAGTGTTTTTGACTTGACTTGACTTTGACAACATTCTTGACCTTTGGGATAACAAGTTGACTATGAACCTGTCCATTTCCAGGACAGTCATGAAGTATCTCCCTGTCTTTGTCCGATTCTCAACTCCTTGTGTTTATTTGATGTGCACAAGTCTGTAAGCATGTGGGTCCATATCCCACTCAGCATTAAGTTGTGAGAGGAAAGTTCAAAGTAAGGAAAACCCAGATCCTGACGGTAAAACTATTCCAGATATGCCCCTTAGCTCCATTGTCTATGTCTTCAGGGGAGGCCCTGTGTGACTGTCGAAGACCTTGTTCGTCCAGCCCCAAAACTGTACAAGTTGGTGAGTTGGTTTATTCTTCTCTTCCAATTTTGTTTGTAGTAGTTGCATTTTACCTAACTTGGCACCCCTGGGGGTGACCCCAGAATATGCACTCTTCTTCATGCATCGTGCCCTGGGAATTGCTGAGAGATTGTTTTACCAAAACCAACTACACTGGATTTGAGAGAGAGAGGAGAGAGAAGAGAGTAAGAGAGAGAGAGATATTTTAGTCTGAAGTGTCTTGCCTTAAGTCAGAAATACCATAATCATCCCATGCAGGTCACTTGCAACACTGACAGGGAGCGCATAAATTGGTAAGGAATCATAATCTTAAAATTGGATCCATATTTTTTTCCCGTCTTTTCTGGCCCGCCTATCGCGCTGCTGAAGCCAGCCTGAGACTGGGCGACCCCATGAACGAGGCCAGAGCGTTCATCGAGAAGTCGGATGATGAATCTGCAGACTTACGACAAACCTGACAAAGACCTGATAATGCAGATTAAGGAACTGAAGAAAGAGATCAGCGATTGTAAGCATATATACATTTTTTTCCTCCTTGGTTTAATGTCTATTCACTACTAGGTGATTTAGACAAGCCAACTTTTAGAACAAAACTATGGATTAAAGGAGACGGGAGTATGCAGAGTCCTGTGAAAGACTATAGTAACCTTCCCACTGTTGAACGATATATAACTTCAGCAATTGATGTTATATATTGCTGAGAATCATATAATATACTTTGAATGTCCCCAAATATAGATCTTGCATCAGCACCCTTAGTATATAAGATCTTTAAATTAAGAAAAATAAAGACAATCAAAAAGTAAATGCTGGACTTTTGAGAGAATGAAACAGGTATGTGTCAAGTATTTAGCAGTAATTTATAAACAGATTGTCTCTATATTTCTTGGTGAAGAAAGGGACTTTTAAAACGTTAACACTGAAATTTATAGAGTTTTATAGAAATTGTCAGTACTGAACTGGGTTCATCTGGTGCTCAATTTATATATTGTACATAACATGTACTTACAGAGAAAAGGGCACCCTAGTACGGTGCATCGCTTGATTTCCACACACTCAACATCCCTTGGTCTGGACGACCGTTGTGGTTAACCCCGCACGGGACGTTGCAAGTTTACTGCCAAATGGTTCTGTCCTGGGCTGCTTTCAGGAGGCTTGTTACAGTGAGGCCGGTCCACTCCTTGATGTTGGATATCCAGCTTTTGCGTGGTCGTACCTGCCTCCTTGCTCCTTCCACCATTCCCTGCAGGACTGTCTTTGATTGATTTACAGCTACAATAAAAAAAAATCAGTAGCAGCCCTTCAAAACAGCAAACAGAAACCATGTTTACTTTTCTATACACGGACTTTTCTAAGTATATTCAAAAGTAATCCATAAAACATCAAGTGCTTGGTATGTATTTTGTGGCATTTTAGACCCTCTAGATGAAGGACCTACAGCCGAGAGGTTAAGAGGTTCAAGACTTCAGGGTCCTTGAAAGGCGTGGGATCGACTCTTGTGGCGTCTGGCGATTAAGGTGGGATTTTACCATCTCCCATGTCAACTTCAAGATGCAGACCTGCCAGTGCCTAATTCTTCCCTACGTGAATACACATACTGAAGATCAAAATATGCATGTCATAAGTCCAGAATTTATGTCAATGGGTTACGGAAACAAAAACATAACCAGCATACATCCCTGAAAGGTCAGAATGTAGCTGCCTTCATGTGGGGGCTAAAACGGTTACACTACACAAATCCCACCATTGGTAAACCTCAGAGCAGTAGCTGAGGAATTAAAAATGGAGACTGCGTCATGGCATGATTACGTTAGATAGCAAATTTCTGTTGAAACCATTTTTATCTTCTATGAAGACTTTTCTATACATAAACAAATGATCTGTTTGAAATTTAGCCGCTTTTCTATGTATATTTTGCCCATTTTTAGACCCACTAGATCAGCATCTCCTACAAAGACCACATAAGCAACGAAAGCGTGCATAACAATCCAGCAAACCATTGGACCCTATGAGAACCTTTTAACGATCGTGAAAAAACGTAAACTTAAATGTATGGGCAGTCACAAGATCCAAAGGACTTGCAAGACAGTTTTTACAGGGCACGTCCAAGGAGGAAGAAGAAGGGAGCTGACCAAGGAAGAGCTGGAGGATAACATCATCGAATGTACAGGCCTAGAACTCAACAAAACCCCTGAGAAAGGCAGAACCATAGAGAGGAATGGAGGGAAACTGGTTTTGATGAGGTCTTTGAGGGTGCCCCCAACGGCACGTCATACTATGGGACAGATTAGTAAGATAGATAGATAGATAGATAATCGATAGATCAGTAAGGCTGCTTCGAACTGTCAAACTATTTTGGCTGGTTAGTTTAGATTGGCTCACTTTCAAACTGTTTTTTTCAGGTTTAAAGGCTGAAGAACTGCATTATGGAAGGTAGTTAAACTATACGAAAACCTGAAAATGGTTCAACACTGTTTGTTTTTTTCTTCTCATTTGTTATCATTCTTTCTTTTCGGTTCAGACTAGGTCTTATTTTTAGTCTGTTCACATTTAATTGCAGAATGTCTAACCGATGAATGCTAACATTTTAAGTTACCCGTAGAAATCAAAATTGACCAAAATATTATATTCCTGGGGTTTTATCGCAATTTTTCATTTATTTAAATCAGTACCAAAGTTAACGTAAAACCTGAGTTAGTTTAACATTCAATTATACCTGGTTTTTTCATACTCTGTCACATATATTTCATCGTTGGATGATAAAAAAAATTTTGTGGATTGATAAACATTATTTTTGTGTCATTCCTGTTGTCTATGCAGAGACATGGTGGAACATTCAGAGTATCAGAGAAAAAGCAACTAAACCTTCTCCCCCCACAACACACACACACCCACCCACAAAAACCCCAAACCCGTCGTAATTGTGAAGGAAGGCAGTAGGTTGGGGGATAGAGGAGATGTTAGGACACTGGCACTCCACACTCAAAGGAATGATGTGAGGCCACGCAGGGGTGTTATGGTAACACTTTTTTTTGTTTTCATCTACCAACAACACACACCTGAAACAAAGATAAAATCAAGATAACTACTCTATCCATAGTTATTTAACCTGGTACATAATTCATGAAAGGCACACACAGCAAACTGCTATATCGTCATCTGGCCAAATTCAAGAAAAGTAAACTCCTTTCATCATTCTTATGCCCAGTTAATCATAAAGAAACCAATAGAGAGTATACAAATGATAAGTCAAACAACAATAGTCCAATTAATTAGGAAAACCCTTTTCCCTCATTACTCTCAAACAGACATCTTAATAATGTCCAACAGAACCTAGTCTATACTAAGATCTCTTTTATAACATTGGTCCCTATCATCACCTTATGGATATTGCAGCACCAGAGAGAGGGAGAGAGACAGAACAGACAGACAGACGGGATGGAGGCAGAGACAGAGCAAACAGCATAAACTAGATTGTCACATAAAATTTCACAACAAAAACTGTTAACCGTTGGATCAAATGACTGACCGACCACACACCTAACAATTACCAATAGGTTCCTACTTACTTACTTAGGCCCATAACTCCCCCTGCGAGCATAGGCCGCCAACAAACATCGCCAGAGTCTTCTGTCCTGGGCTAGTCTCTCCAGCTGTCCTCCAGGAATAATCCCATCTTCCTGGTTTCATCTGCCTCAAGGTCAGGTGTTATCTTGGCCTTCCTCTTTTTTGGTTTTCCCTGGGGTTCCAGATAGTGCCTGCCCTGTGATGTTGCTGGCTGGCTTTCTCAGGGTGTGCCCTAATCCATTCCCCATCTCCTGCGCCGGATTTCAATTTCGCGGGCAGCTGTTGGAAACGTTGCCACAGGTCTGAAATTGCTGATGGTGTCGGGCAGTGATCGGAGGATTCATTTCAGGCAGCTGTTGATGAAGGTCTGCACTTTCTTGATGGTGTCTTGTTGTCCTTCCATGTCTCCGCTCCATACAGTAGGACTGCCCTTGACGTTGGTTTGAACAGCTGATCTTTGGCGGTCGACACCACCTGGAGCTCCCAGATGTTCTAAAGCTGAAGTACGCTGCCCTCGGCCTTGCCAACTTTGCTCTGACGTTCTGCGTCGTGCCGCCCTCATTTAAGATGCTACCTAGTACGTAAATTTGTTCCATTCTTCCCAGCTCCTTCCCATTTGTGTGACTGGTCTTCATCGCTGCTTATCTTGAGAATCTTGTTTTGCCTTCATGGATCTTGAGCCCCAACTTGTAATGAGGTGGCTCTATTTCTGTAGTCTTGTCCTGCATCTGTTGGCGGCTGTGGGAAAGCAGGGCCAGGTCGTCTACAAAGTCGAGATCATCCAGCTGGTTTCCACAGTGTCCACTGATCCATTTCTTCTGTATGCTGTTAAAGTATTCAGGGTCCCAATCTCGCCGGGAAAAGAGGAAAGGTGCCCGAGACACCCTTTATCTGACTCCGGTCTTCACCTAAAAGTTTGTTGTGATTGTCCTCCATGGCCCAAACCCGGGAGGTCCATTTTTTCTAGGAGTCCTGTCAAGTTGACCATTTTGGTTGGCCTGCCTGGTGGCGAAGCAATTTCCAGAGGTTTTGCGGTCCACACTGTCGAATCCCTTTTCTCATAATCACAAAGTTGATGAATAAAGATGATTCCACTCTAAAGATTGCTCAACCGATGGTGCGCAAGTTGGCAACCCTTGATCTACGCATGATCTGTTCTGGCGGAAGCCGCCTGTTTGGTCTCGGAGTAGAGGGTCGACTGCATTTTTTTCTCTCGAGGAGGATCCTGTTAAAAGACTTTTCCTGGCACCGACAGAAGCATTATCCCCTTATAGTTGCACAGTTGCTGAGGTCTCCTCTCTTGGGTAGCTTGATGAGGTAGCCCTCCTTCCAGCTAATGTACTTTCTTCCTTTCCCAAATCTTCCCAAAGAGAGGGTACAGCATCCCCTACCTTTGGTCTCCAGCCCTGCCTTGAGTGCTTCTGCTGGGATGTTGTCCCGGTCCTGCTTGCCTTGCCATTTCTCAGCATTTTGATGGCTTTCCTGATCTCCTCCCTGGTTGGTTGCTCACAGTTGATGTCTAGGTCTTTTACCCAGCAGGGTCGATGCCCGGGGGGTTTAAAGGGACGGATCTTGTTCAGGAGTTCCTCAAAGTGCTCTGCCCATCTGTTCAGTTGCACCCTCTTTTCCCCAGGATGGTGTTTCCTTTCTTGTCTTTGACGGGTCGCTCAGGCCTCTGTACTTCCCTGAGAGTTTCTTAGTGGTGTCATACAGCAGCTTCATGTTGTTACTGGCTGCTGCTTCCTCGGCTTCCTCTGCCAGGCTGTCGATGTACGTGCGCTTGTCTGTTCTTGCGCTCCTCTTGACTTCTCTGTTGGCTTCTTTTGAAGTCTGCTTGTGCCTTGGCCTTTGCTGCTCTTGTCCCGGGTGTTTTTTTACTGCTGCTTTTTTTTTGCTTTCTCTTCTCAATCTTGCCCATTGTGACTGCCGATATCCATTCTTTGTTGGTGTCTCTTTGGGGCCCACTACTTCCTGACAAGTTGACGTCAGTGTCTCTTTCACTTTCTTCCACTTGCTCTCGATGTCAGTCTCTTCTTCAAGCATTCTTGTAGTACTTGGTACTTGTGGTGAGGGACAGCTGAATTCTTCATTTTTCTTTGAGTCTTCAGCAGGCTGGTGTTGTACTTCTGCCTCTTTGTTGTTACTTCCATCCAGTTCTTCTTCAGCTTTAGCTTCAGCCTGGCTAAACCAGAGGGGGTAGTCAATGCAACGTCTGCTCCTCTTTTCACCCTTTCATCCTGTGAGATCTCTCTGAATTTCTTGGCCATGCAGATATGGTCGATCTGGTTCTCAGTCACATGATTTGGTGATACCCAGGTGGCCTTATGTACTCTTCGTGGGGGAAAATGCTGCCACCGATACCAGATTGTTGATAGCACAGAAGTCTGCAAATCTCTCGCCAATTTTCATTCATCTTTTCCTAATCCGTTGTCTTCCCATCACTTCCTTGCATCCCATGTTGTTTGTCCGATTTTTTGGCATGAAATCACCCATGAGGATGTTTATATCTTTTTCTGGGTACTTGGGAAGGGCATTATGCAGTCTGTGTAGAATCGATCTTTGGCTTCTTCATCCCCCGTCATTAGTTGGCGCATAACACTGGGTGGGTGTTCATTCTGATCTTCTTCTTAGTCCTGAAGGATGCCGTGTGATTCTTGATCCGGTGCTTCCCCTCCTATCAGGGGTTGCTGCGCAGGGCCTTGACAACATGAGCGCTACACCTTCTGTGTGTGGAGCGTTGTCTTCTTCGTGGCCAGAATAAAGAAGCATCTTTTCCCAGTGAGCAGTCCTTTGTCCCGACTGTGTCCAATGGGTTTTCACTGATGCCAAGCAATGGGGAGGTTTGTAGCTTTTCATCTCTGCTGCTACTTGTGTTGTTTTTCCGTCTCATACATGGTCCTCACTTTCCCTGTTCCGACGTTGATGGTCCTGGTCGATAAAAGGGGGGTCGGCCTTGTGGCTTCCGTAGACTCACGGCTTTCACCACATAGCGTCATACATCCTCTTAGCGAGGACCCTTCCTCTCCCAGGGCAGTAGTCTCTTGGTCTGTTGTTGGCGTTTCTGTAGCAAGCTTTGTTTTCACGGGGTGGGGTTGCTAGCCCCACGCCCAACCCTCCTCCTTTCTCATCCGGGCTTGAGACCGGCCATGGCAGAGTTAATAGGTCTTAGCCTAACATCTTTAACCGGGTAGTTATCACAGGGTGCAGAGCTAGGCCTAGTCCTATTACAGCAATCAGGGCCTAGGCTAACCTTCAAGTCTTCAACTCTCATTCACTTCACTCCACCGTCCTTTACCCCAACAACTTTGTTGTCAATCCACATTGTTTTTCCTGTGCTCAATGCAATTTATAAACTTCATCTCAAGATAGCACATACATCACATATCGATTAGTTACTTATGAGATTCCACTGTAGAGTGAACATTGAACCATAGAAATTAGAATAAATCCACAATCACATTATTATAAACATCAAAAGTCTCACAACTTTAGCCAACTCTTTTATGTGCAAAACAACTACACACACTTTCATTGAACCAGATCAACAAAGCAATCAATAATTATTACATTCAGTTAATTTAACCCTCTTGTCCCCGATCCGGCCGCAGCCGACAGTAATGGAGGCTGCCGCTAGATTCCAATACGACCGCAGCCGACAGTTGGTGCTGCCCACGTGGGCAGTACTTTTCCATCACACACAGATCTCTTGGTTTGGTTTTCACACTATGTGTCTGAAAATTGGTGGGGCGATGCAGGGAGGGTGTCAGAGGATGCCAGTGATAAATTTAGACCACTAGCATGCGTGTAGTGGGGAGGGAAGGAAGAAATAACAGCCAGCGACCGGAACGCTTTTCAATGGTGCAGAGTGGCGGGAAAAAAATGGCGTTATCTTTAGTACCAGACGATTCATCTGATTAGCGAGACGATAAATTGAATGTTATTGTCTTGGATGTAGAAACATTTGAACAAGAATTGTTAAGTGAGTCCAATATTAAACGATTACGAGGAAGAGGAGGAAGGAAATGCTGCAGTTAGGGAGAAGAGTGAGCCAGAAAATAAGGTGCTACACGGCACATTCCTGACCTGTGCTACACATTCTCTGTGGAGAAATTTGACCTCCCGGCCAGTCCGTGGCATAGACGCTGAAAACGATGCCTTTTGACTGTTTTCTCATTATTACCACACATTTGCTTTGAAACTGCAATGGCAGAAACGAACAGATATGCTGATAATGAAAATAGCAAGAAGGAAAATAAAATAGGTCTCGGTCTGCCAAGGTTCGACAGGTGAGAACAATGGGTACACCCCCCCCCCCCCACACACACATCCATAATTTTTTGCTTTTTGTTATGTGATGTGACCCTGTGCCACCACTACGACTACTTTAGAGACTACCAACATTAAAATTGTGTAGAGTTACAGAAGTTCTGTGTTGTTTCGAATTTGTCACACCTGTGCTGTGACAATGGTGACAGTGTGACAGTCATGTACAATAATACACTTCTGTACACTTAACAAACATGTGGTAGCACACGCAGATATGAACTGCAGTATAAAGGTCACAAGTTGAATGAATGTGACTTGTTTTCAACAGAAAAAATAGTCAAACAAAACTTCTGTCTCCTCGAGACATACCATAAAACAACAGGTGCTATGGGGACATTGTGTGACACATCCTTGAAGTACTATTGCACATAACTATTGGTAAACACATCAGCTGGGTATCACTTCCTTATTCGACACTAATATGCTTGAACTATTGTCAAATCTATGCAGGATTTGCTGTTTTATCATATATACCATATTTTTACCTGTGATTGGTGACAAATAGGTGACAATGACAAACATCTGGTGACCAGACACATAAACTTGCGCCCTAAATGCAAGTACAAAAGACATACCTAGCTTGTGACAAAATTCAGCTTGATAACTTGTCATGCACACACATAATTGTCTTAGGAGTAAAGTAAGTCAGATGGAGGTAGAAAACCTGCAAAGAATTCAAAATCTACAGGCAGTTTTAGCTCTGTAGAATCCAACAACAAGAGGGTTAAAACCCAAAGCACCCTGAAGTCACCCAGTACATTCGTCACACAATTTAGGACTGTCAAGAAGTACTTTTTACAACTGTCAATAGTCACTACCAAAAAAAACGATTAAATATATATGTGCTATCTTTTACTGCAAGAAATGTTATTTCCTGCATTCTGCATTAAATAAAGTACACACTGGGCCTGGCAATTTTTGCATTCATGCAGTTGTTTACAAAGCAAAAAAAAAAAATCACGATACCTCATCACTTTTTGCTATCAGTATGGCAATCACGATCTCTTCTACTAAACTTGTAAACAACAGCTTGTAGGCCACTCTGCCCCATCTGCTCGATCAGTCTTAACAATATTCCAATGGAAAAAGCCTTTAAATCTGCTCTATGGGCATCCAAATCCTCTCTCAGCACACATCCTAACCATTGCCCATAACAAAGTTTATTTAGCAAACTTTGAAAATTCATAATTTGCTTAAAACCTCACTGATTTGGACACAGTAAAGTGCAAACAACATGGCCACTTCTTGTTCACGCAAAGCAGCGACTCTCACGAGAATCTCGTTTTATGTAAACAACAACGACAGCGCCCATAGTAAGCACATATTTGAGGGCATTTTTGGGCGTTTGCAGGAAAACTGGGTCTATTTTTACCAGGGCGTTTGTGGGCGGTTGCAGTGGTGTTGAGTTTTAATACACACAGCCTGAAATGCACTCCTTGACTTACTCTCAGCTTAGTCACAAACACTATATGACATCTACATTAGCATCGATAAATCTCTATAACCAACAACCAACTGCTACATCAATAAAAGAAGATAATTCTCGCTTACAGCCCAAGCAGGAGAAACACAGATGTCTTCCATTCTAAGTCATCTTGTAGAACTTCACCAGTCAGCCCCTCTTGTTTGAAGATTACAACACCACCACTGACTTTGTCACCAGACAGCACACAAGAGAATGGCTTTGAAAACGCCACACATCCTGTTATATTACAGTTCAGTGGCAGGGCTCTGATCCCCACTGACCAATGGACCTACTTGGAGACAGATTCTAACCAATCCTAAATACGCCTTGGAGTCAGCTGACAAACAAAGCGTGGAACGAATGGTGTGTTGGACTTGATACAACTGAAGTTCAGAATAAGATGTTTCGAATTGCACGGCAGATGAGGAAAGAACAGAAAGACATCAATGTAGCAAAATTTGTAAAAAATGAGTCTGGAAATATCATGACTGAGAAGCAAAATATTCTGCAGAGATGGAAGGATTACTTTCATGATCTGCTAAATATTGAGAATCCTCATGCAATTGAGGAAGTGGAGAAAGTTGAAGGACCTGTACAAGAAGTGACTGAAGATGAAATCAGAAGAGCCATTCGAACTATGAAAAAGAGAAAAGCCACGGGGCCATCAGGAGTGGTGACAGAAATGATACAAGCAGCAGGAGAGGAAGGAGTAAAACAACTTACAAAAATATGTCAGAAGATACAGCGGACAGAACAAATGCCCGAAGAATGGGAAGACAGTATTACTGTTCCCATTTTCAAGGGTAAAGGAGATGCACTAGTATGTGGAAAATACAGAGGAATCAGGCTTCTGGAACATGGCATGAAAATCTGGGAAAAAATATTGGAAAGAAGACTGAAGAGCCTGTGCAATATTGATGGAAAACAGTTTGGATTCCAGGCTGGCAAATCAACCATAGATGCAATATTGATTGTGAAACAACTGCAGGAAATGACGACGAAAAATAGATATCTGTGCAATACAGGAAGTTCGATACAAAGGAGAAGGATGTTGAATGTTAGGAGTTGGTGAGGACAGGTATGTGCCCCCGTGGGTCTCCCGGGGTATGCTTGCAAAGCCAGCATTGCAAGAATAGGATCCCTGCCCGCCATCCAGGCATGTCGTAAAAGGCGACTAAGGAGGCACCTTTCCCCCTAGGTAAAGGGGGTTGCACACAGGGCTAACAACCCTGCTCCGTAAAACAACTCCTGTTACAGAAACCTTTAACAGCAATACTCGTGCCAACTCAGTCTTTGGGAGATCTGGGGATCCTTCAAGGAAACCTATGACGCGCTGCAGCCAAACCCGTCAGGAAGTTGCAGGGCTGACGACCCCTCATCAACCGGAGACGCCCCTGATGAAGTCCCCGAGGTTGTTGTCACGTCGGCCGGTCCTACTTGGAACATGGAACGTGAGGACCCTCTGGGAAACCGGACGGTGTGCGCAGCAGTGAGGGAGATGAACAGATATCGCCTCACACTCCTGGGCATGTCTGAAGTCCGGTGGAATGGTCACGTGAGTGACAAGATTACAGTCAGGAGAAACTTTGCTCTACTCCGGTAAAAGTGAAGAAGACCGTCACGAAGCTGAGTAGGTCTCCTGCTGTCCAAGCATGCAGCCAAGAGCCTGCTGGAATGGAGCCTGTTTCAGACCGCATCATCACCGCTCGGTTTGAGTCGCGCTTCCAGAAGGTGTCCCTTGTCATTGTGCTACGCCCCTACCAACACCGCGGAGGAGGAAGACAAGGACAACTTCTACACCCAGCTCCAGTCGTGGTAGACAAGATGCCGAGACGGGACATGCTCATCCTCATGGGGACATGAACACCAAGGTTGGGACTGACAACACTGATAGAGAGCAGAGATGGGACGACATGGCTTGGAAACATAAACGAAAATGGAGAAATGCTTGCTGATTTTTGTGCTGCCAACAGCCTTGTGATTGGAGGCACGCTTTTTCCACACCAGCGTTGCCACAAAGCCACCTGGGTCTCCCCCGACCACCAGACAGAGAACCAGATAGACCACGTCATGGTGAGACAACGCTACCGGAGCTCCCTACAAGACGTGAGAGTAAGACGCGGAGCAGACATAGGGTCAGACCACCATCTTGTGGTCACCAAGATCAAGATGCGCTTGTCTGCGAGAAAGACTCTGCAGAATCCAAGGAAAAAGTTCAACGTTTTGAGATTGAAACAAGAAGACACAAAGCAGGCATTTCAGATCTCACTTCACAACCACTTCCAAGTGCTCCAGTCAGAGGAGACAGAAACAGTGGAACACAAATGGACCACCTTCAAAGACGCCATTGTGGGAGCCTGTGATGAGGTTTTGGGACAACCACAGACGAACAGGAAGCCATGGATCAAGGATGAGACCTGGAAGAAAGTCGAGGAGAGAAGGCTAGCCAAACAAGCTGAACCGAGCTACGACCCGCCAACAGAAGCGGCGAGCAACAGCCAAGTACTCCATACTTGACAAAGAAGCCAAGAATGAGCTATGAGCAGACAAACGAGCTCGCATCAATGCCATCGCAGATGAGGCAGAAGAGGCTGCTGGCAAGGGAGACCTCAAGACCTTGTATGCCACCACCAGACTTCTTAGCAGGCGTCGCAGCAACCCAAACAGACCTGTCAGAGACAAGGAAGGGAAGCTTCTCACCTCTATTGAAGACCAGCTAACAAGGTGGAAAGAGCATTTTCAGGAGGTCTTGAATCGACCAGCCCCAGAGGAACGACCTCAGCTGGAGCCAGGGGACCCTCTCGACATCAACATTGGAGAGATCACCAAGACAGAGATCCGAAAGGCCATCAGCAGCTTGAAGAACGGCAAGGCTGCTGGCATTGACAACATTCCGGCAGAAGCCTTGAAGGAAGGGGGTAGTGACATCGTTGACGAGTTACACCACTTGCTCAACCTGATCTGGACAACAGGGGAGGTGCCAGCAGAATGGAAGAAGGGCCTGCTTGTGAAGCTCCCCAAGCACGGCGACCTCTCCCAGTGTGGAAAGTGGCGAGGTATCACCCTGTTGTCCATCCCCAGCAAAGTTCTCACAAGAGTCATCCTGGACCGAATGAAAGATGCTCTCGACAAGACTCTTCGAGATGAACAGGCAGGCTTCAGAAAAGAACGTTCCTGTACCGACCAGATTGCGACCCTCAGAATCATCGTGGAACAGACCATAGAATGGCAGTCACCTCTCTATGCCTGCTTCATCGATTTTGAGAAGGCTTTTGACAGCGTGGACAGACAAGCAATCTGGAACATCCTTCTCCACTATGGTGTGCCATAAAGCTGGAAGATCTCGATTTTGCCGATGACCTGGCTCTGCTATCCCACCACCTGCAGCACATCCAAGACAAAGTCAATGCCCTAGATACCACAGCTAGACGTGTTGGCCTCAGGATCAGTCAAGAGAAGATCAAGCTACTGCGTACCAACAACCAGCAAGAGGCTCCTGTCACCATCTCTGGGAAAGCAGTAGAGGATGTCAGTGAATTTGTGTACCTGGGCAGTAAGATCAGCCAGACAGGAGGCACAGACGAAGACATCAAGGCAAGAATAAAGAAAGCATGCCAAACATTTGCCATCTTGAAACCCGTATGGAGAACAAATGCGATCTCCACAACCACCAAGCTCAGGTCTTCAACTTCAACGTGAAGTCTGTGCTTCTCTACGGGTCAGAAACTTGGCGGGTCATCAACACCAGGCTCCTCCAAGATCCAGACCTTCATCAACGGATGTCTCCGGCAGATCCTTCATCTCAGATGGTTCGACAGAGTGCCAAGTACCGGCCTGTGGATGAGGGCGAACCAACAGCCTATGAATGTCCAAGTAAGGCAGCGAAAGTGGCGTTGGGTCGGCCACACCCTATGGAAGGAGCCTTGGAACATCACCAGACAAGCGCTCGAGTGGAACCCGCAGGGGAAAAGGAAGAGAGGGCGCCCCAAACAGACCTGGAGGAGAAGCCTGCATAGTGAGCTGAGAGACTCCAGCCTGACATGGGAAGAGGCCAAGACCCTTGCCAGAGACAGGAGAACGTGGAGGGACGCTGTTGAGGCCCTATGCTCCGCTAGGAGCTATAAGGACTAAGAAGAAGAAGAGGACAGGTTCAAGCTTTGGTGGATCGAAGGAAAAGAGAACGAACCCGGAGTCGGCCTACTTGTCCATGAAAACTGGCTTGAAAATGTTGTTGAAATAGAAAGATGGAGCGGTAGCTCAATGAACATGAAAATAGTTTGTGGAAAAAAGATCCTGCATGTGATCTCTGCTTATGCGCCGCAGGTGGGTAGACCCGAAGAAGAGAAAGCTGACTTCTGGGAAAAACTAGGTGAGAAACTGGCTGAAATACCAGGAAAAGACACTGTCGTTGTAGAGCAGCAGATTTGAAATGGACACGGTGGCAAGACAGAACTGATATGAAGATGTTATGGGCAGGTACAACTTTGGAGATCGAAATCAAGAAGGGGAAACAATTCTTCAGCTATGCCAACAGAATAGCTTACGAATCTTGAATGTGTTCTTCAAGAAAAAACAAGAGCACTATATCACCTTCAAAAGTGGTGAAGCGGAAACTCATCAGATTGACTTCATTCTCTTCAAGGGAGATGCTGCAATGGCGACAAACTGTACAGTTATTCCAGGGGAAGAATGCCTCTCACAGCACAGATTGTTGTGCGCAGATTTTCAAATAAAAGATTTGATAAGACCAAGGAAGAAAGCAATCGAGAAGAAACTGAAAATTTGGAGGCTGAAAGACAAGAACATAGCCTTGGAATATGAGCAATTAACAAATTGACAAAATTTATTGCTATTTAGCAATCAAGCCATATAGCGCTGCGGCGCGGTAACAACGATATCGAACGCAACGCGATTACAATGACATGGAAACCATGGCAGTAGTGGTATGTACATCAAGATTCGATACATTATTGTCTGTCTCAAGTGTCTCAATTTTAAAACAGCCTTTCCTTTTCCAGTCTACAGCCAGCGAAGTCAGCCCATGTAAGACCGGATCAGTCCCGAAGATGATGTAACTCCTGCCTCAGCACTCGCCACCACTGTCGCTGTGTGTTGTGTGTGTTAGTACACTGCTTCCCTTTACGAAGTCTGGCAAGCCTGACACCTTCTTCTGGCAACATGTTTTTCTCTTCTTGCTTGATGTACCAGAACACACACTTAATTCCTCGCCAGGATCTCCATTCCAAGAGTATTCCAGGGTGATGTCATCTGATTCACACATCACAATGTTTTGATCGCCTGAACTATGTACCACCACCTTTCGAAACCGTGTGTTTCTCTTGCTGTTCCTTAATCGACGCTGCACACGTTTGTCAGTTAGAGTAGACACATACTGTTTCACAATACCAGTATCAGTCATCCACTGTGCAGCCAACTGTCAGCTTTTCCTGCACATCAGACGCCTCAGAAGACACACCGATCTTGCTGTCTGTTGCTGGATCACACAGTAGATCAAGTGAATCTGGTGTGGCCAAGGCATTCAATTCACTGCTGACACACAGTTCTGTGTACACACTGGTTTGTTTTTCTTCTGTTTCCACATCGAGCAGGGAGTCAATGTTACACAAGACCGGCTCTTCCAAAACACTGTCACTGTCACATTGGCGACTTGTCTGTCTTTCTTGGTGTTGTCTGCTTCTTTGGACATCGCGACGGATTTGACAAGGGGGCTTTTTGCGATAGTACTGAACACGGGAGTTACGGTTCAGCACCGGGTCCGCCATTTCTGTTGACACTGACTTGTCAGCTGGCTTCATTCGCAAGACGAACACAACGCTGCCGCTCTCCCCCGCGACTTTCCAACTCGATACCACGTTGTCGATCAGCAGGGCGTTGAAGTTGTTATTACAGTTGCTGGAAGGCCAGTAACTGACATTTTGAAGCTAAAATGCAAAAATTTGCAGCAGCTTACTAACAGCACACCCGTTCAGTTCTCGTCCCGTCACGTCGTTCCCTTAGAATATGAGCAGAAAGTGAGAGAAAAAGCGGCTGGACAAGACCATGACTGGAACCAATTGAAAGAAATCCTCATGGAAGCAGCAAAAGAAACGTGTGGAGAGACCAAAGGAAGAAGACATCGACAGAGAGAAACATGGTGGTGGTGCGATGCAGTGAAAGAAGCAATCCAAAAGAAGAAGAAAGCATTTAGGAAGTGGCAGCAAACAAAGATGTTTGAGGACAGAGAGATATATACAGGAGGAAATCAAAAGAAGCCACAAAAGCTGTAGCCCAAGCTAAAGAAAAAGCGTGGAACGAATGGTGTGTTGGACTTGATACAACTGAAGGTCAGCATAAGATGTTTCGAATTGCACGGCAGATGAGGAAAGAACGGAAAGACATCAATGTAGCAAAATTTGTAAAAAATGAGTCTGGAAATATCATGACTGAGAAGCAAAATATTCTGCAGAGATGGAAGGATTACTTTCATGATCTGCTAAATATTGAGATTCCTCATGCAATCGAGGAAGTGGAGAAAGATGAAGGACCTGTACAAGAAGTGACTGAAGATGAAATCAGAAGAGCAGTTCGAACTATGAAAAAGAGAAAAGCCACAGGGCCATCAGGAGTGGTGACAGAAATGATACAAGCAGCTGGAGAGGAAGGAGTAAATCAACTTACGAAAATATGTCAGAAGATACAGCGGACAGAACAAATGCCCGAAGAATGGGAAGACAGTATTACTGTTCCCCATTTTCAAGGGTAAAGGAGATGCACTAGTATGTGAAAATACAGAGGAATCAGGTTTCTGGAACATGGTATGAAGACGGGAAAAAATATTGGAAAGAAGACTGAAGAGCCTGTGCAATATTGATGAAAAGCATTTGGATTCCAGGCTGGCAAATCAATCATAGATGCAATATTATTGTGAAACAACTGCAGGAAAAGTATATGGAGAAGAAAAAGAGAGCTTACGCACATCTTTGTTGACCTGAAAAAAGCTTTTGATAAGAGTACCCAGAAAGGCAATCCAATGGGCCTTGAGGAAACAAGGTGTACCGGAGCACACCATCTCAATGGTTATGACTTTGTACAAGAACTCCAGATCAAAAGTGAAAACTATAATCGGGACGTCAGAAAGCTTTGAGATAAAAGGAGGAGTGCACCAAGGATCCGCATTGAGCCCTCTGCTCTTTATCCTCGTGATGATCCCCAATTCTCTGGCACTCCACTCCTTTTCTTTCATCCGACAAGTGAGAAAGAAATCATGACAATTCTGAAAGAAATGACTATAAAATCATGTGATCTTGATCCCATACCTGCTTCTCTTTTCACACAGTGCCTACCACAACTTATACCCTCTATCACGAAAATAGTAAACTCATCTCTTGTTTCAGGAAATGTTCCATCAGCTCTCAAACCTGCTATAGTCACACCTCTACTCAAAAAGCATGACCTTGACCCTAACATTCTGAAGAATTATAGACCTGTTTCCAATCTACCTTTTATTTCTAAAGTCCTTGAAAAAGCAGCGTCGAGCGTGGTTGCCAGTTGGATGGGTGACCGTTTGCGCGCCTTGGCTTCAGTACAGTTCCCCCAGTTCACCCAGCTGTAAATGGGTACCTGCCCTCTTTAGGGTCAGGGAAGGTAAAGCAGCGAGGGAGAGGAGATGGGCGCCGCCCTCAATATGTTGGCCCCTAGAGAAGTGAGGTCTCTGACGCCTCGCTCCCCTACGACCTTATAGGTTATGGGACTCCTTTACCTTTACCTTTACCTTGAAAAAGTAGTTCTCAAACAGCTCAACAACCACCTTCTCTCCAACAATCTTCCTCCTGAGTTTCAGTCTGCCTATCACGTCAACCACAGCACTGAAACCACCCTAGTTCACACCTTAAAACACGCTTCTACTCGCTTCTGACTCAGGGAAAATCTCCCTTCTCACTCTACTTGACTTATCGGCAGCCTTCGATACTATAACCACTCAATTCTTCTCTCCCGTCTTCAAAAAACTTTCGGTTACTGGCACAGCCCTCACCTGGTTTAATTCATACCTTACTGACCGATTCCAGACAGTTGCAGTAAACAAGATTCAATCAATACTGCCAAATTGAATGCGGAGTCCCACGGGGATAAGTTCTAGGCCCTGTTCTTTTCACTCTCTACACTGCCCACTGTCAGATAATAATAAAACTCATAAAATAAACCATCCTTTTAAACAGATGACTCTCAGATTCAAAGCAGTGTACTCCTGAAAATCGCCTTCTCTCCTGACAAAATATGGCCCACTGCTTTGAAGAATTCAAAACTGGATGACACAGAACAAATTACAGCTAAATGCAGAAAAAAACCGAAGCCATGCTTGTGGGGACCAAACACAAACTCTCTTCCTTTACAACACTTCAATAGAACTTGGCAATAAAACAGTCCCTCTATCCACTGCTGTGAAGTATCTAGGTGTTATTATCGACAACACACTCTCTATAAAAAAAATTTTTCAATCACCCAGACCTGTCAGTCGTGCTACTATCAATTACGGCGTATTAGTGCAATTCGAAAGTACCTGTCCACTGATGCAACAGCCAAACTTGTCATTTCTCTCATTCTTTCACGTCTGGACTATTGCAATTCCCCTTTTGTCTGATCTGCCAGCATCATCTATTTCCCCTCCCTTCAATGAATACAAAACTCCGCAGCTCGACTAGCTCTCAGAAAGAAAAAAATCTGAGCACATTACCCCTCTCTGCGATCTCTCCACTGGCTGCCTGTGCCACAGAGAGTAAATTATAAGATCATACCCCCTTTATAACAAATGTCTCCACAAAACTGCACCCTCCAAACCCCTGTGACTGTCTTAACCTGTACACTCCTTCACGTTCCCTCCGCTCTACTGCAGATACCTTGTGCCTACGAATACCTAGATTCAACCAATCCACTGTTGGGCCGCCGCTCTTTCTCTATTTCGGGTCCATCGACCTGGAATGAGCTCCCTCTCTCTCTTCGCCAGAAACCTAATTATGACACTTTTAAATCCGCCTCAAAAACATATTTATTTTCAAACCTAAGATTCCCCCCTCCCGTTCATATCAGAACTATCCCACCTTCAACTAACCCATTCCTATCACCCTGTAAAGTATACGACCTAAGTGAGTGTGTGTGTGTGCTTTTGTAAAACATTGACTATTGAAATTTTATTTTCATAGATTTTGTCTACAGTGCACTATGTTTGTAAATATCTGTTTGTTTAAACTATTGATCATTTATCATTGATTTCATGACGTGTAAGATTAGGTTGAATGGGATGCGCTTTGATTTGTCTTTTCAAGATATACGCTATATAATTCCAGTATTATTATTGTTATTATTATATTATTATAATGAAAAATCCAAGGGGGTGGAAAAGGGCCCGAAGGATCTGGGAACTGCTTATCTATGACTTAGTACTGGTAGCTGAGAACAGTGAGACGCTACTCAAAGATTTGTCAATTGGGAAAAAGAGATTAGAACGCAAGGAATAAGGTAAATGTTGACAAGACAAAGCAATGACAGTTGGAAAAGACCACAGAACTCAAAAGAGACAAGGCAAATACCCGGGGGTGTCCCGCCACAAAGGGGTTTGGGAGCAATTCGATCAATGCTCCAAATGTCAATATTGGTGTCACAAAAGATGCTCAAAGCTCAAAAGTCTGAAGAAGGAGGACAGAGTATTTGTCTGCCCCAGTTGTATGAATAAGAAGGGTGAAGACAATACCGATGCAGGAAAGGAGGAGCTAGAATTGAACAAGGAAGATAGAAGTGGTAGACGAATTCTGCTACCTGGGAGAGATGATGAGCTGCGAAGCAAAATCTGAGTTAGCTGTCAAACCAGGATTGCAGTGCTTGGAAAAATGGAAAAAATTGGCAAGTCTTCTCGGAAATCAGAAAATCCCACTGGAGAGACCTGTCTGATATACAAGGCCGCATCAGACCTTTTTTCCTGTATGGCTCGGGGACGTGGGTTTTCCCCAAAAACCGTTGAACGTTTGTTGAAGAATTGAAAACCGAATGCTGCGCTACAGACACAGATCAAATGGAAGACAGGGTCACGAATAAAGAACTATGGAGAATGTGCAAAGTTGATGATCTGAAGTCTGTAGCTAGTACAATTTGGTTTGGGCACTTTTAAAACGGAAAGCAACCACCACAACATAAAAAGAGCAAAAGAACTCGTAGTGGAAAGGAAAGAGACCAAAGGGAAGACCTAGCAAAACCTGGGCTGCCTGTATTGCAGATGATCTTAGAGAAAGGGGCATAAATAAGGAGGAAGCTCAAAACAGAGAGAGACGAAGAAGGCTCATCAATGTCAAACCTTCCCTCGGAGAAACATGACAAAAAAGGAAGAAGAAGAAGTCAGCTGACAAACAAATCATTTTTAGAAACAAAGATCATCCAAAAATCTAGCTACACCACAAGCGGAAAGAAAGGGGGATGAAGGAGGGGGTAGGATGGGGGGGGGGGGGGTGAGATGAACTTCATGAAGTCTTTCGAATATTTGGGTATGGTCTGGGTGGTTACACCATCTTAAACCACGTTGAAGTGTTTATGCCAGACTGCGCCACTCCAACCACAAAGCCACCATCAGTGTGGCCACTACCATACGGCTTAACTGGTTCCAGGTGACCAACCTATTCCTTGGGACTTGATGAGCCACACCTACTTAGCGATGGTTGACATCATCTCAGAGCAGCCTTCAACAAGAGACAGAGGAAATGCCAATGAGACGTGACGGGTACAAACAACTCGTGTCCCAAAACTTAACTAACCTTCTCCACCCCACACAGCCCAC
>CM054154.1:48495808-48547744 GCA_028751875.1 Rapana venosa
TTTGACTTTTAAAGTCATTAAAACCTTTCAAAAAATGATTCATTGTTAAATATGATTTTATTATAAACAGTGACTTACAGTAAACGGATCTGATACGGACCAGAACGTTTTGGAGTCTTTAGAAGAATCTTTAAGTTTCTTTTAATCTCTTTCGTCAAAGTCTTTTCTTTTGTTTTCTTAGACTGATGTACTCTTTTCGTGCAAGTGGTGACATTTGTCTTTTTTAGGGGTTAGCTACATGTGTTTTAAAAACGTAAAAATCGTTTTAATAGTCTCTTAACTTCTTGTTTCTTTTGTTCACATTCAGCATCGAACCAGGGGTTACATTTTTTTTCTACCTTTTCTAACTGTTGACCATGCATGCAGCAGCCCCGGCATAATGCTTTCACAAAGTGATCTACACTGTTATCATATCCGTGTTAAATATCTGAGGGGCTGTTTCTGCTTTCTTGAAATTCTGCACTACCCAATTTCGTGTTATATACTTGTACAATATCTTCGACCATATAATCTTTTCTACACTCTCTTCTTCTTACTTTTGATACAACACAGTCCTCATTTTTTTCCCATGTTATTGCCATGAATAAAGACACTCCCCAAATAAACAGATCAAAACATGAAAACATTTGACTAGAAACAAGAAAATAGTTGACAACGCTGCACCCATTGGGAGACACAAAGGTATACTCCCCTCCCTAACCCCCTCAAAACAACCATTCAGAATCTAAATGTCAAACTAAAACATGAATCTAAAAAGGGACCTGCCAAATTGTTCATCTGTCATCCTTAGGGGCCCATGCACCAAAGTTCCCCATTCACACCATCATACTGCACATCATCCAAATAATTTGACATCACTTAAAGGGGGCTTGTTCCTGACCAGTCCTGGCATTCAAGTCCCCTACAATCATAAAATGAAAGTCATCTATTTGAAAATTTTGGGCAATAATGTTTCCTCTAATAATACAACACCATCCTTAATTAATTTTTCATTGTAAAGAGGACCACCTTCTGGCACAATTTTAGCACGCTATCAAAATAACATCTTTATCAAAATTAAAAATACATTTGTTTATTCTAGTGGCAATCATGTTGTCACACTCTATTTCAATTTCTTTTACTGTTTTTCTAGAGACTTTCTTACTAATAGAAAACAAATCCTCCAGAATTCCTTCCATGATGGGACAGTTTTTGAGCTGGGACATGAAACTTTATATAATCTAGAAAAACGCCACTGTAATCAAAATTAGAGTCAAGAAAAGTTTCAGTGAGGCACACAAAATCTAACTTATTTACATAGTTCAAAAATGAGACATCCTTAAATATATTATACAAGTTTTCAACCTTACAATTTAAAAATGTCCATTCACTTGGATGACCGGGCCTTCCTAGCCTTTCTTAAGTTGCTAGGCTGCTGACTCCTGCGACTGTCTTTTCTGTCACTGGCTGCTTTGCCGCGAGCAGACGACTTGCGCGGCGGGTTACGCAGGAAATCCCGCATCCCTGTCTGCTGGTAGGACAGAGGCCCTCAGTGTGGGACACACAGTGCTGCACGCCCCTCACTGGCAGTAGGACACGCCACGTCACAGCGAGGGAATCCCCGCCAACCGTCGCTGAGCTGTGACGTTCACCTCGTGGAGTCGCCCCCGTGGTTGCCACGGTAACGACCGCCGCACTGCCTCCATGTGACGTCACCCTGTGCTGGCTCCATGTTGCCGCTGCCACAGAGAGGGAGAGGAGGAAGGAGAAGGGGTCTGCCGTTCCTGTTCTTCTGTCGTTCCTGTTCTTCTGTCGGCTGCCAGGTGTGGTGCCACCCTCTGACGTCACGCCCCCTCTGCCGGTGAGGAAAGGGGAATCCCCTTGTTGACTGGACTGTGAGGAGGGGGGGAGGGGGGACAGGGGTGGAGGACTGCTGCGCACCCCCACTCTCCACCACCTCTGCGTAGGATCGGGGGTCTGGGAGCCTGGGCCCCATCACCATCTGCCCCCTACCTGTGGAAGGAGAGAGAGAGAGAGAGATAGAGAGAGCAGGCACAATCTAGTGTGTCACCACAAAACCACATACAAATTAACCCCTTTTGACACCACCAAGTCACACCCACATGTCAGACTGCCTACTTTAGAATGGCAATTACCACAAGGGCCCAGCCAGGCCTAGTCCTGTACTTCATTCAAGTCTAACCTTCAAGTCTTCAACTCTTTGAGTAGTCAACTCTTTATCTCAATTCAACTTTGCCATGGTAGTCTATCCCAACAGCTTTGTTACCAATCCACACTATTTTACCTGTGATCAATGCGATTTATCAACTTCATCTCTATATATAACACATACATCAAATATTGATTATTACTCAGGAAAATCCACTATTAACACAAACATCCAAGTGTAGAATAAATCCAAGGTCACACAATTAAATAGTAAAAGTCTCATGACTAGCCAACATTCATGGGTAAAGCAACTACACACACTTTCACTGTACCAGTCACAATATTCAATCATTAGCTAAATTTAGCAATTACACAAATGAAATTCACTTATTAAATCAGCCTTTACATGAATAAATCTCTGTAACTAACAACTATCAAGAAGAGAAATTCTCACTTACAGCTCAAGCAGGAGAACAAAACTGTTGTTTTCTCTTCTAAGTCATTCTGTCGTTTCACCACACAGCAGCCCTGTCTAAACTTCAAGAAGAAAGTTGCCCCAGACAGCCAGCAAGAGAAAGACTTTAAAACACCATGTACAGTGGACCCCACTTATAAGGACCTCCGATATAAGAACCATCGCTTATAGGAACACCCAAAAGCATGTCCCTGCCAAAGTTGTTCTTTGTGATCACTTATTAAAACTCGCATAAAAGAACCCTCTGATATAGGAACCATCGCCTATATGGACAGCACTTGCAAGGTCCCCACACGAACTTCCCTCGGATATAAGAACCGAAAGTAGGAATTATCATTTCCAGGAAGTCAGATTATTCCGTTAAAAGAACCCTCGCTTGTAAGAACACCATTTGCTTGTTCCCCGACACGACCTCCCCTCGGATATAAGAACCGAAAGTAGAAGTTATGCTCGTTTGTTACCGGTATGAGTCACTTCCAAGAAATTTTCTTCCAGAAAGGCATGATGGCGGAGCGTAAGAGAAAAGCATTGTCTCTCAAACAAAAAGTAGAATTTCAGGGAGGTCGAGCGGAACCCTCACAAAAGCAAAAGTCTCATCGCTGATGAAATGAAAGTTCCCAGGACGACTTTGCTCAATATTGTAAGAGAAAAAGCCAAATACATTGGCAGTTTGAAAGCGGCAGGAATGATATTTCCAGAAAGCGTGCAAGAGCTCCGGCATGGCACTGTTGACACTGCTTTGTTGGAGTGGTTTTCTGTGAAAAGGTGAGCTCTCTCTCTCTCTCTCTCTCTCTCTCTCTCCCCCCCTCTCTCTCTAATTCATTCAGACAGCTACTGTTACATACGTTCTAGTGTTTATTTGAATTGAATTCATGTTTTTGTTTGCAATACACCAAAAACGTAAACGGATTGCATCGAGATATTCAACTTTTCAACCCAACCAGCAAGTTCCATTGCATTGATGCATAAACAAGCAAGAAGTTGCCGTGGACACACACACACACCTCACACACGTATGCACGCACACACACACACACGTATGCACGCACACACACGTATGCACGCACACACACACACACACACCTCACACACACACACACAAACCTCACACACACACACACCAGACCATTAGAGGCCGATATACAACTCTTTTTAGCTTGTCCACACTATTTTCTTCTTTCTTCGGTTATAAGAACACACACTTCCACAACTGACCTTATAACCGAGGTTATGCTTATAAGGACCCTCGCTTATAAGGACACCAGAATGCTTGCCCCTGCGGTGTTCTTATATCAGAGGTCCACTGTACACCCTGTTATGTTGGTTCAGTTGCAGGACTACTAATTCCAACTGACCAATGGATACATTTGGAAACTGAGACGAACAAATCCTAACCACACATCAAATCAGCTGACAAACAAATTTAAATCAGCCAATGTAGTCTTTACATGACAAATCTGCTGGTTCACTAGAGGAAGGGGGGGGGGGGGTAATAGAGAGGGGAAGGGGGATGCTATTCAACAAGAAAGAGGCCCCACAAGCCTGTTGAATAAGACTAGCTGTAACAAGCTCTGAAGTGTTTTATCACATCACTGTTCCACTGGACACTCTAGACTACAACAAGGACTCAGGCCATGAATAGAGAGGACTCCACTGTAATTGACAAAGGGGCTGGACCACCAACCCTGGGACTGTAGGCCTGCAGTGAGGACACTTAGCTACACCATCACACTGAGTTACCCATCTTCTAGCTCACAGCACATGCTGGACACTTAACATGAGAGAAGGTGTGACAGTACACAGGCCTCATGACTTGCTAGGTCTCCCAGCCCACAGGGACATGCTGGACACCTAAGCTGTGACAATTCTCACATGGATTGGTTGCCAAAGTTCTGAATTCACAGAGAAATGTTGGATACTGAAGTGAAGAAAAGGGGTTGCCAACACAGACCTCAAATGGTCAAAAAAAAAAAGCCTCAGTGAATTAAAAGAATTTCCAAGCCACAACCATGGGCATACAAACAGACAGAGAAGTTTGTTTGTTCAAACAGCACACTGTAACTTGGAGGTTGACAAAGAACCTAAACTCTTTCAGACTTGCTGAACTACGCAAATCATGAAGTCTTACCAGTTTGAACAGTTCTTTCTAGAAGCGGGAGGGGGGAGGGGGGGGGATGAAGGGGAAAGAAAGGGGTATTTAGTTCAAACGTTTTAGTGCGCAAAGTGCACACTATAACAGAATAAGAATAATAACCATGATGATAATGATGGTGAAAATCAACAAGAAGGATTTATTCACAAAAAGGCCATTGGCCCATACATGAAGGGGATGATGATGTTGATGATGATGATGATAATAATAATGATGATGATGATAATAATAATGATGATGATGATAATAATAATGATGAACATTGGTAGTGCAAGTATCACCAGAAGATCTGCCCTAAGCATATCAATCTGTCTCATGATGTGTCTAAAGTTGATGTGTCAAAAACTCCAGATCAGCAGCCTAGAATAGATCTGTGTAACAGCACCCCACTCCCCCCTTTGAATGCAATCTCACAGATGATGTATATAATAGCACCCCACTCCCCCTTTGAATGCAATCTCACAGATGATCTAGTAATAGCAGACCTTTGACCTTGTGGACCTTCCATCCCCAACCCCACCCATTGAATGCATCTTGGTGGGACTCTGTATGTGAGTGTGTGCATATGGACTCTGCAGTACACATATGATAAATCAGAAGTGGAACAGATTGGAAAAAACACAAGAAGTGGTCAGTCCCACCTTCAAGTCCTCCCCCCTTCCAGGAGAAAAAAATAGAGAGCAAGAGAGACAAAGGTAAACACACACACACACACACTCACACACAGAGACAGACAGACACACAAATATATATATATAATATATATATATATATATATATATATATATATATATATATATATATAATATATATATATAATCAGCCGCAGAGAGACAGACATACAGACAGACGACAGACCGACCAAGAAGTAACCATTATTTTTGCCTTTTTTTTCTTCTTACATTGTTTATAAAGTTATATATAGACTCCAGGTGTTCCCCATATTTGCTTTACATTCCTCAGGAAATGGGGGAGGGGGGATATCATAATGATGTGATGGTCAGTCTCCCCACATATTTCTTTGTTCAGGGGGGGGGCATACTCAGTGCAACTGTAAGTGGGTAGATGAGTGTGATAAGTTGGAAGACTGAAAATACAGGGAAATTTTTAGTCCACCTCTCTATTCCTTCCCTCCCCACCCACCCCCAAACACATGCACATACATCACACCCACCCTTACCACACACATACACTCGCGCACACACACACAACACACAGAACACACACACACACAGAACAACACACACACACACAGAACAACACACACACACACACACAGAACAACACACACACGCAGAAGAACACTCACATGCACGCGCCTACACACACACAATTCCATGTGGGTGTTCCTTCGTTTATCATATATTTTTGTTTATTATAGATCTATGTGGCTGATTGTATTATAGATCTATGTGGCTGATTGTTTCTTTATAGATTTTTGTTTATTATAGATCTATGTGGCTGATTGTTTCTTTATAGATGTTTGTTTATTATAGATCTATGTGGCTGATTGTTTCTTTATAGATTTTGTTTATAATAGATCTATGTGGCTGATTGTTTCCTTATATATTTTTGTTTATTATAGATCTATGTGGCTGATTGTTTCTTTATAGATTGTTGTTTATTACAGATCTATGTGGCTGATTGTTTCTTTATAGATTGTTGTTTATTATAGATCTATGTGGCTGATTGTTTCTTTTTTTTGTTTATTATAGATCTATGTGGCTGATTGTTTCTTTTTTTTGTTTTTTTTTGTTTAATTTCTCTTTCTTCTTTAGCTTTTTTGCTTATTTGTGTGTGTTTTGTTTGATGTTGTTTTTTACAGATGTCTTGACGAAGCTAACAAGCAAAGACGTTATGTGTTCAATGTACCATCTGAAGTAAGAGTTTTACTTTGATACAGAGGGGTGCAGGAAGTGAGACACTCAGGCACATGCCCCGAGAGAGAGAGAGAGAGAGAGAGAGAGAGAGAAGAGAGAGAGAGAGAGAGAGAGAGAAGAGAGAGAGAGAGAGAGAGAGAGAGAGAGAGAGGAGAGAGAGAGAGAGAGAGAGAGAGAGACAGACAGACAGACAGACAGACAGACAGAACTTGAACTTGAAAGATTTACTTGAACTCGAAAGATTTATTCACAAAAAGGCCATTGGCCCATACATGAAGGGGGGTTGCCAAACTGCTTAGTATTTTAGTGAGAAGTAACACACACAAAAACCAAAGTGTTAATGTATACCCACAACTACCACAATAAAAAAAATCAGTTACAAAAAATATGACTTAAGAAACCAAGATATCTCTTAGTCTAAAGGTTTTACACAAATATAAAGCAAGGCTGCGCACAATCTCAGGGTGATTAGATGCCATGAGTAAACAGAATCTAAATAAATTAGGCTGTCTACTATACTTTACCGGAATGTAATTCTGTCTTACATCTTCTAATACTGGACAGCACAGCACAAAATGAACTTCATCTGAGAGAGAGAGAGAGAGAGAGAGAGGAAAGAGAGAGAGAGAGAGAGAGAGAGAGAGAGAGAGAGAGAGAGAGAGAGAGAGAGAGGAGAGAGAGAGAGAGAGAGAGAGAGAGAGAGAGAATGTGTACTGTGTGTGTGCTGATTTTTTTTTTACCTCTCAGAAGCTTATTCATATTTCAGTACACTGTCAGTCTATACAAAGTCAAAAAGTAGTAAACATCTGTATCATTGTCTATCCCCCTCCTCCTGCCATGACCCCCCACCCCCACAGACAATGATACCATGCCTTGCATGTAGGCAGAGTACACCCCAATATATATATCTGTCTCTGCCTGTCTGTCTGTCTGTATCTCTCTTACACACTCACACATGCATGCACACATGGACATATACACACACCAATGCACACACACACACACACACATACACACACAGACATTTTTTCGTCTAATATCACTTTAAGTGAACAGACGTAAAATGAAGACACACACACAGACACACATATTCACACACCCATGCACATACATTCATCCCCCCCCTCCACACACACATACAGTGTGCACAAAAACATGCGTATGCACACGCACACAATGCACATGTGGGCATGCACACAGACACCCACTTGATTTACTGCCTCAGTCTCTGAAAAGTACTAGGCCTATCAACTCATGGGCCACCACAGCTTAGCAGGGAGCAGAAATTCTCAGTACAAGGACGGGTGTCCTAGCAACCAGGATGTAGGGAGCCTCACAGGACATTGACGTCATTCTAATGTCATGATGGCTTTGGCCTCTTTGAAAGTCTGTACACCCACAATGTACTGGGAGGTTCAGGGCTTATTAAGTCACTTTTTTAAAATACACAAACACACAATTTGGGGGGATGTGTAGGGCATATGTTTATTGACAAAGTCAGGAAATTTCAGCGCAGCAGCATTAACAGTTCCCGAGTTATAGAGCAAAATATAGGGGTCTGGGTGAAAATACACCCACGGCGTATGGGGAAGGTTAACGGCCAAGTATACAGCCCCTGCTTGCACGTCATGTAACTGAGTTTGACAGTGTTGGTTACTATGTCCACTTCTTGCACTTGTGCAATGAACTGCTTTCCTTCCCAGCTGACCCCGTAGAACTCATTAGGCTCCACATTGATTGATAACACTGCTCACTGACTCTGGAGGATCAGAGTCAGCAGTGACCTCAACAGAAACAGGGGTAGAATCAGGGTCAACAAGGGGAATCAGAACTACGAAGTGATTCGCTGTCCAGTGAGCGTCTGGCATATCCTGACGTGCTGAGGTCCACATGATGTGGACAGAACCATCTTTCAGCTGATGCTGAGGAAGCAGAACTCTGTTGTTCAGTTCTTGTTACTGGTGCCAGCCTAACTGTGGGTAATGAGAATTTACAGGCATGCCAAGAATATTGGCTGCTGCAGCTAGTTGTCACAGTCCCATGTACTGAGAATTGTGCCACACCGTCATCACCTCAGCCTTCAGGGCTGCCTCTATTTCTGTTCTGGTTGCAGTCTCACTATCAAGGCTTGAATTTTCTGCTGTGACAGCCACCATTGCAAAAACATGCATTCCTCCATACCATGCCCGTCAACATACGCATCTTGATTTTGAACCATTTCATTGACAATTCTGCATCAGATTTCTGCCTGATGGCATTCATTTCCAAACAGCGCAATGCTGATGGCATTGGGAATCAACAGTTTCCATCAGCAGTGGTTTGCAGAGGATACAGATGAGATGGAACTGTGTCTGGCCGCAGACCTAATGCCGCTGAATCAACAGTCCCATTTGTTACATCAAGAATGGTTTTCAGCAGTGTCTGAAGCAGAGGTTAAGTGGAAATGTGACAGCCTTCCATCAGATTCTTCACATCTTCATCATCTATTCAGCGACTCATTTCTTCTAACAAATGCAAAAAATACTCGCTTCTACTGGGAACATCTGCTGGGTTTGGCACCTTGGGAGATTCTGCACGGTGAGAACTTGGAGAATCAGAATCAGAATCTAGACCATCTGCAGAAGTGGAGCTCCTCAGCGTCACAAGTTTCCAGGGGTCAACAAATATCTTGTTGGCAGACTCTTCAAAATGGTCTGAAATGCATGAAGCACAAAAGCATGACAGTTTCCGTGTTGCCAACAGATGTCTCCCCACCCCCTTGACACTGTGAAACTGACGAGTACCAGGAACACAAAGAGACAAAGACCGATCAATTTAAGATGTTTGGATCAATCTGAATGATTGTTTCGTGTGACTACAAAGTTCTGGTGCAGAAGGCAGAACAGAACATAGTGCTCACAGCAGTGTTTAAACATTGTTCATTGTTGTATGACTCTACCTGTGAGGATGTCATCTTCTACCAGCCGTTTTATCACCCCACCACATGAGTCACAAAACTACCGACTACCAAAGTAGCACCTCTGTGCAGGTTCCCCATCAGCAAGGTGGTAAAATGGGAGTTTAGATTTGTAAGTACTGTGCAGCACAGCCATATGAAAAAATCGCCACCTTGTCAAGCTGCTCTCCATGATTCCCCCAAGGTATTGCTTTGTCTGCTCTTGTATTACACCATCATGGTTGAGGTCATCTGACAGAAAGATGAGGTAGTCAGTCACTTGCTTGGAGCAGTTGGGGCACTGGTAATACAAGACACATGGATGAACTATCACTTGGTTATACCCCCAATGAGCACTCTGGACTTCATCCTGGTATCTACAAAGAAAATTTTCCGAGAAGTCCATGATGACAAGTGCCCAAGTAGAAGGAAGGGCAGACATTACGGTCTTAGATTGGCTATACTGCCACCAAAAGTTGAATAAATGTTGAGAGAAAGGCTCAAGTTCTTTTATGAGCCCTTCAACCAGATCTCCAACTGTTCCTTCTTTACTTACCTGCTCCTCGACACTTATCTCTTGCCCTCTCAACCATTACCCAGACTTTCCATTTAACTAGTGTTTCTGGGTTTTCCAGAAGACTGGACATTAGGTGCAGTCTCACCTTGCCAGTGCCACATTTCTTGCAATGTTGAGAAATGCATGTCCGTGTGGGGAAATTGCAAACACTTTTGTCAGACAAAATGTCCCTACCATCAATTGGCTGATCAAGATATTTGTTTAACCCTTTCCCATTTTTACCCGCCGTAGCCCGCCGCTGCCCGCTCGCCCGCATCTATTTATACCCGCCGCAGCCCGCCGGACGTCATTTCAGCCTAGTGGGGATTTTCCATCACGCACTAAGCTCTACCTAGTACACGCACACTATGAATGAACATTCCACTGAGGTCAGCATAAACTAAGGAAGGAATGGACACCAAATTCAGTGCTACACAGCCTCCCTTTCACAAGAAATTGGCCAGTGACTGGCTTTGTCTTTCCCACGCTTTCTTGTAGCTAAAAATGGCAGCAAAGATTGAGCATACAATTTGGGAGGAATATACTGATATGGAAATTGAAGGTATTTTGGCTCAAGTGGAACAGTTCAAAAGAGAATAAAATGTTGAATCCGATGTTGAAGTAGATGTAGAAGAAGAAGATGAAATAGGAGAAGGTAGTCAGTCGGAAAGTGATGCTGAGGATAACATTCCGTTGGCTTCATAGCAGACGACATGGCGCAGCGCACAAGTGCCTTGCTCAGTGCAAGACTTCACGCTGCCGACTGAGCAGGCACAAACTCCCACTGAATGCCAAGCTCTTAGATTACTTTGTTTTGTTTGTGCCCCAACATTTTTTTTCAAATTGTAGCAGATGAAACTAACAATTATGCCAGGCAAAAGATCGCTGTGAAAGGCTTAGTCGTAGATCCATTACGGACAGAAACAACACCTGATGAAATTTGGGCTTACTGTCAGTTTTGATCATGATGGGTATCAAGCGTTTGCTGAGGCTTCATCTCTACTGGTCTACTGAATTGACATTTTCTGAGTCACGGATCAGTTATATTATGACGAAAACCAGATTTCTCAAAATTAATCAGTATTTTCACCTGAAAAACACGCCAACACACCCTGGACGCGACACTGGCTGTGACACCTGCATTGTGACAGCCATGTAGCTAGCTATTGGTGAAGGACACACTAGTGTCTGTAAATAGTAGGCGTCAGCATATATTTATAAATAATGTATATACGCGCATTAGTCAACGTCGTTTTCAATATGTTTGAATACTTTCCACTGAGGAAGTGTAGACTTGGTGACAGTAATTTTGTGACATGTGAATGTTCGATTGGATTACCATGCCGGTGGATGCAATGGAGGACACATTCAGGCAGGACCACACATATTATTTTTTTTAATCACATACCTATATTGCGCATGTTAGAGGGTAGTTGTAGACTAACAGCATGATGTCACTGCAATGTTACCTGTATTTGGTGACAAAGAGGGGACAGCAGCACGACACATGTAGGTAGGACACACATCTTGGGGTGCAGAACAAAGTATGACATCATATGAATACTTTGGCCAAATATGACTGCTCTGCGAACAATAGTAACTGTACAGGACTATGTGTACTTAAGGTACCTTATTCTCTGAAAAAACAGCGTAAATTTCCGAATACTACAGAGAGTTTCTCTGTAAGAAATGCGAATGGTAAAGGGTTAATATGTCAAGCTTCAGGTCAATGTTTGTACAATATTCGCACAAACATTGTCGGAAAGCTTATTTCCTTGAAGTTAGAATATGTGGAGGGATCAGTCTATAGAAAGAGCAAAAGATACTTTTTTGTTGGGGTTTTTCTTTTTAAAAAAAAATCGGTGAACCCTCATTAATCTTTTGGTCAAAATTTTCTTTCCTGGCTGGTTCGTTCTTCCTGCAGCTTTTTTTTTTTTTTTTAGGAATGTGCACAGTCACATCCTACAGCTACAGCAGCTTCTGATGCTGGTGCCCTAGCTTTATGTTTGTAGAGACTGTCTACAGGTGGAACTGCCTTGGGCAGTAACCCAACAAGGTCCAAAAGGAGTTTGGGGTTTTTTGCCAAAGCATCTTTACTCCTCTTGGGCTGCAGTTCCTCCATCTGCTTCCTACATGCATTTTTTAGTCGCTTTGGAGATGGTGACGTCACAGAGTGCTCTCTGGAACTCTTGATGGGGGTGGAAGGGGAATTTCCAACAGAACTCATAGCTGTTGGTACTGCTGCACTTGGTGGTGGTGACTTTCCAGCACCTGCAACAGTGAAGTGAATGAAAAATGTCTGAACATGCAGTGTACACATTTACTGAATTGTTTCCTGTTGCTTACAGCCCCACCAACCATAAAGGTCATAATCAGGGCTGCTACCTCTGTCAATGGAGAAAAGAGTCATAGGGATTTTTCGGACTCCGGCCGGCTCCTACCCAGAGTGAGTGTGCTGTGGGCTCAGTGGGAAGACTGTGACCACACAGTCGAGCTTCATCCACTTAACGGATGCGAGTTTGAGAGTGTTGCTCAAATTACCTGACCAACACTGCAGGTGTCTGTATCTCTCGGGCCCGGTTGACACTGGGATATATTATGATAGTAAGCGTAGAGTACAACCCTGTCAAGTATTCTCAAAGCACATACACTTCCATAGTAGCATCATTACCTTTTTATCATTGTCATTGATCATCATGCAATAAAAAAAAAATTGCCTCTGATTCAGTGGTCATAACTGCTCTGGTCTCATGGTGACCTCAGATTCGGTTTCCCCATACACTTCTATGCCTGTGGCGAGCTTGTGTCAGGGCTTTTGGGGTTGGAGGTTCGCGGGGGACAGTCGTTGGAGGGACGTTGTGGTGGTTGCCACCTCGGGGGGCAACTCACTCAGTCTGGCTCCACGACTGAGCTAATACTGTCGTTAGTAGGGGGCTTAGTAGGTGGTGCCTGCCTATGTTAGCTCAGAACAGGCACCACTGAACACCACCAAAGTGACCCAGCAGCAGTGTAGGTCCCCTGTGGCTGGTGGCCCCATGGTGGCCTGATAGTGATGGGTGCCCTGTGGACTTCCGACCCTGAGGATGAGACATTACAAATCTAGGCATGGCTGTGGCGGGGAGATTGGAATGAGGGGCATGGCAACAGCAGGACGGGGACATCACAGAAGATGAGGCAGCAAAAAAACAAAAAAAAAGCCTGTTATACCCACCTGATCCCCCCTAACTTGTCAAATAGGTACAAGTTAAAAAACGAAAACAATAAAACCAAAAACACACCAGACTCTCATTTTGATTAACAAATTAAAAATCACTTTTATAAGATAATAATAATAAAAATAAATTGATTTTATATAGCACTTTATCTTGCAAAAAGTAATCAAAGCACTTGCATTTAACACACCCGTACATACAACCAATAACGATTAACAGAGTTAACAAATTCAAATGCACATACACGCACACACACACACACACACAAAGATTATACACTTTGGCAGGGTGATGGGAATTTGGCTAGTTTAGGCAGGGATAGATTTGAGATGCAACAAGAGGGGGAAAATCAGATTTGGAATAAATATGTCTTGAGGTTGGATTTAAAAGTGTCATAAGTAGGCTTTTGGCGAAGGGAGAGAGGGAGGTCATTCCAGATCACTGGACCAGAAACAGAGAAAGAGGAACGGCCAACAGTGGGTTGGTTGAATCTCGGTATTCGTTAGCACAAGGTATCTGCAGCAGAGTGGAGAGAACGAGAAGGAGTGTATAGATGAAGACAGTCGCAGAGGTAGGAGGGAGCTGTTTTGTGGAGACATTTGTAACAGAGGGTACTGATCTTATAATTTACCATCTGTGGCACAGGCAGCCAGTGGAGACATTGCAAGAGAGGAGGTATGTGCTCAGATTTTCTCTTTCTGAGGACAAGTTGAGCGGCAGAGTTTTGTATACATTGAAGGCAGGTACTTCTGAATTGCACTAATACGCTGTAATTGATAGTAGCAGGACTGGCAGGTCTGGATGATGAATTTTTGCATGGAGAGTGTGTTATCGATAACAGCCCCAAGATACTTCAGAGCAGTGGATAAAGGAATTGACGTATTGCTGAATTCTATTGACGCTGTTGTGATGGGAGAGAGTTTGTGTTTGGTCCCTACAAGCATGGCTTCGGTTTTGTCTGGATTTAGCTGTAACTTGTTCTGTATCATCCAGTTTTGGATATCTTGAAGGCAGTAGTCAATATTTGTCAAGAGAGAAGGCAGATTTTCAGGAGTATCACTCTTAAGAATCTGAGAGTCATCGGCATAGAAATGATGGTTGATATGATGACGGTTTATTATATGTGAAAGTGGAGCAGTGTAGAGAGTGAAATGAACAGGGCTGAGAACTGATCCCTGTGGGACTCCACATTCCAATTTGGCAGGTGTTGATTGAATCTTATTTACTGTAACTGTGTGGAATCGGCCCTGTAAGGTATGAAGTAAACCAGCTGAGAGCTGTGCCTCTAACACCAAACGTGTTTTGGAGATGAGACAGAAGAATTGAGTGGTCTATAGTGTCGAAGGCTGCAGATAAGTTGAGAGGAGTGAGAAGGAAGATTTTCCCTGAGTCAGAAGCGTGCAGAAGCGTGTTTAAGGTGTGGACTAGGGTGGTCTCGGTGCTGTGGTTGGCACGATAGGCAGACTGGAATGGGGGAAGAAGACTATTGGAATGAAGGTGGCTGTTGAGTTGTTTCAAAACAACTTTTTCAAGGACTTTAGAGATAAAAGTAGGTTAGAAACAGGTCTGTAATTCTTCATAATGTTAGGGTCAAGGTCGTGCTTTTTGAGTAGAGGTGTAACTATTGCAGTTTTGAGGTGTGAAGGAAAAATTCCTGAAAGAAGATACAACAACCTGAAAGTATTACCACAGGTTCAGTTATGGGTATCAATTGTGAGAAGCAACTTACAGGCAAGAGCGTGCTTCGCTTTACTGTAGCTTGCATTTTGCTCATAGTGTCGTCTCCATTTCTGTGCACTCCATTTCTTCCTCTGGGACTGCTTCTGTAGTCACCATTGCTCTCTCTGTTCCGAGGCAGCCTTTCTTGTTTTTGGTTTGGTGGAGGGTGAAGGCTTCACATCTGGCTTGGCACCTGCTTTTTTTCACTCACTGAAACAGGCACACATTTAAACAAAATGAAAATAAAGTCAGGTAGCATCAAGTGAAACTCACCTCCGTGTTAACTACAAAAAATATGTAACATAAGACATTTACTTTGGTCTCTAAACACATAAATAATGGACTTTTACCTACTTTCCCTTTTTTTGAAGGGGGCGGAAGGGAAGGGGGGGGTTGTGCACAATATTTCCAATTTCCCTAAAAGTTTTATTATTGTAAACATAAGAAGATTACCTGCTCTTTTTTCTTTCATTATTCATTCATTTTTTTTATTCCGAGGATAATGGAATAAGCACTCGTGTGCTTTTTTATATCCAGTCCGTGTCTGTTTGCTTGCAGCTTTGTAAATTTTCACATCCATTCCCACCGGCACACAATGGCATACTCTTCTGAAAAGTAGAACAGGTTTTAAAGTGTATGCAAGATGTTCTGTGTGTGTTTTCACATGGGATCTTGGTATATAGTCTCATCCGAAGGACTTTTTGCTTTTTTAGCTTGTTAACACTATTCTTGCTCTATCATCATTATTAAGTATCTGTACTTTTGTCCCGCTGGTCTGTTACTTTACCAATCTTAACAATTACTTTACCTGAGTTTTTTTGCCCTCAGTCTTCCTTTTTCACGCCAAGCTTGCAGTTCCTCCTCTGTGAGTTCCCGGCTGCGATACTGCTTGTACCTCTGCCTGTTTTTTTCTCTTTGCTCTTCATACTTGTCTGGATTTTTCTTCAGATTCTCTCGATAGTCTTTAGAGTAATCTGCTTTCATTTTTCGTTTTCCCTTTTCTGCTGGGGGCAGCAGTGTGCGAAGACCTAAACAGAATTTTTTTTTTTTTAATTGACAAAAAACCACCACCTTAACAATTCTTATAAAAAATCAATTATATATTAGGTATGGTGTACATGTATAGTTGGGAGAATAATGAGATCATGCAGAAGTTTAATAACTCAAATTACAGCCAGATCCCACCCCCGCCCCCTACCCACCCATACACACACTGCATCAGCCTGTCAAATCTTTGTGCATTCTAAAAAGTAATTAAACTGATGTGAATACTTGTATTATTTAATGGCCTATACTTCAAATAAGTCATAATTCCTTTAGCTCACCTTCAAAAATGTTCTCAAGTAGCACAACTGTACATTTTAAAAGCAGAAAACTAAAAGCATGGTTTAAACACAAAACATTCCACTTAGGGAAAAAGGGTAACAACTGTCAAATTTCCCACAAATAAAATTTTTCCCACAAAGGGGAAATCTAAATATTTTTAAAAAGAGAAAAAATGCAAAGGTAAAAATCCATATTTTGCGGGGTCTGTTTTTTCACTGTGAACCCTTAAAATGATGATTTTTTAAACGTTTTACTTTGGAATGCTAAAAGTCTGAGTTTTTACCCCAAATTTTTAGGAAGACGAAGGGCAGGCAAAGAATGAGGGGATGCGGGAAATGACATTATCCTAGTTTTTTTCCCATTTAGAAACAAACTTCAACTAAAAATTGAAACTACAGGCTAATGCTTGTACAAATTTGATTTATTGCATAAATTTAGCATTTTTCTTTTTCTTGAAACTAAAAAAAGGGGGACTGTTTTTTCACTCCCTTTTTCCCCTTTCACGCTGCATGTTTGGAAACCACCCCTCTTTTTGAATTAATCGGTAACTTTTGAAAAGTACAAACAAAAAAATTAAACTGTTTAAATTTTTAAAAATAAGAAATCCATGTTCGTAAAATTGGGGCATGTTACGAGGGAGATTAATTTTTTTTTTTTCGGGCCTTTAAAAGGGAAATTAAAGAAAACAGAAAATGTTCATTTCAACTCAGGCCTTTAAAAATATGTTTTGGTGTAAAAACCCTCGCGGGGGCCCCCGGGGTTAAGGCGCTCCCCCGGGTGGCGGAGGGAGATTTAGTGGCCCCGCAGTCTGGGGGAAGGCCCCCCGACAAAAAAACCAGGGCCCCTAAATTAGGGGGGTTGGGGCAGAAGGCCAACTACCTACTCCGGAAAAAAACCCCAAAAGGTTACAAAAACTATGAACATAACTTCGATTCAAGCCGGGGGGAGCGGGAGCGTCGGCCTGGCAAACATGAAAGATGGGTGAAAGCTGCGGGAAGTCACCCTCCGACCAGGTCCCTTTTCAAGCCCCCAAAATACCTTAAATCGGGCTGGGGAAGTTTTTTGAACAATGTACAGAGAGGTGCACAGCCAGATCCGAGAGGATGCAGAATCCAACTGCAATTTCGGATCAGCGAGGCGATGGACAGGATGGAAAAATTAGTAGGGCAGGCAGACAGTGTTCAGTGGAGAAAAATCACAGGGGATCGCCCTATGATGAGCCAGGAGCAGTGAAGTTTCATGGAAGGACACCAGCAAAAGGGAAAATTCCCCCAAGATTTATCCAAATACCGACGGAAGACGTATAAAGGTCCTCGAGAGGGAAGCCCGGAAAAAGGGGCAGTTCTACCAAAAACTCCAGGAAAACGTGGGGGGAACAAGAAACATCTCACATCATGGGGACTTAAAGCAAATGGGAAAAAGAAAACTGGATACAAAGGCCCAAGGGATCTGATTTGGGGGACAGAACCCAAAAGGAGAGGACTTGCGGGTTTTGCCCGTGAATGGAAGTTTCACAGGAAAATTTTTCCCACCCCAAAAAACATTACAAAGCAAAATGGAATCAGCGGAGGAAGAGTGAAAAACCAATTGCCACCTATTGATCAGCGGCAGTGGAAATCATCGTCAAGATGGAGTACAGGGGGGCGATGCCAAAGCGCCCCAATTTGGGAGACGGGGGGTCAAGTTTTAAACCGCCACCCCAGAAACAAAACAACCCCAAAAAAGATGGGTTTAACGTGAAAGGGCGAAGAAAAGGAAGTTCGCACGCAGGAAACCAAAACCGTGAAACAGAAACCGAAAAGAAGAGTAGAGGGGGTGGGAAATCAAAGAAAGCCCCAACAAATAGCAGGAGGTGCTTGGTACGAAGGGGAAGAGAAGCAGGATCGTGAAACAGCTGGAAGTGGTCGTGAGAGGAAAGGCATAAGAAAAATCAACAGTACGGAGGGATCAGAATGAAAGAAGGAAACTACAAGGAAAAGCAAGGGGGTGAAAAAAAGCGTACGAGAGGACAAGAGGGAGAGGATTCAGAAAAAAAAGAGAGAGGCGAACGCGCAGGAATGGGACGAAAGAATGTACGCATTGTGAAAAAACTCACCAAAAAAAGGCACGACCGCAGCGCAGTGAAGAATAAGAACGGGGAGTGTAAAAAATCAAGAGGGGCCCGATGGGAGATGGGAGAAAAATTCCCGGAAGTTCTCACAGGAGCAGAATGAACCCACGATGCCAGGGGGAGGGGGGAAAACTAGACCTCGCAAAAAAAACCAACCATCCTTGAAATCAAAAAGACTGAAACCCCTTTAGGACGGAAAAAGACCCGGAGCAGACCCGATCACGCAGAGGCTAAAAGCAACATGAACGACCCCCAAGGAATGAAAACGGATCTTTGACCTGTTGGGAAAAGGAGACAGACCAACCACAAAGGAGAAAAGGACTCGAGCAAATTCCAAAGAAAGGGAAAAATTGGGAAAAGGGAAACTGGCGTGGGATTACACTACTACCCTTGGCCAGTAGGTGCCCGCAAACTCATCAACAGAATACAAGAGGGGGGTAGAGCTCTCTCAGAAAGGAAAAATGGATTTGAAAGGGGGGGGAACGTCGGAAAAATTTATATCAGGAACATTTGGGAAAAATCCCAATGGGCGCGACCTGTACATACACTTCATTGACTTTGAAAAGGGCCCTTTGGGCTCCCTCATGAGACGTTCTGGGTCATCATGCGTCATATGGAATCCCACAGAACCCTCCGAGGTAAAACAATGTACGAGGCTTTCAGTTTTCCCTTCATTTTTGACAACGAAAAACAGACGGTTCCCAGTGTTCCCCGGGGTGAAAACAGGGGTGCTGCAGTCAGGATTCCCTTCCTTCCGTGAAGACTGGGGGGAGGGAAAAAAAAGGGGAAAGGGGAGGAACTGGGATAAGATGGGGGTTTAGAAATGTTTGAAGCCCTTGACTTTGCGCGCATGCCCTCCTTTTATCAACCCTGAACCATTAAAAACAAAACTACAAGATGGAAGAAAGCGCAAAAGGTGGATCCAAACGAATGGACAGAAGTCAAAACCAAAAGTAAAAAGCAGGAAAATCGCAGTCTGAGGTGGGTCGGAAGTTAAGAGGTGGGGAACTTCACCCTTTGGAGCCAAAAAGCACCAAAAAGGGGGGAGGAACACAAGGTTAAGAAGAGAGTAGCATGGCCCCTGCGCAGATGAAACGATTATCCAACATCTGGAAAATGGGAGACATCGGCAGAAAAACCAAAGCATCCCTTTTCAAGAGCCTTGTTTTGTCAGTTCTTCTCTACGGATGTGAGACCTGGAAATTAACGAAAGGAGAAGAGAAACTAGACATTTTCCAAACCAAATGTCTGAGGAGGATCTTCAAGATCCGATGGCAAGAACACATTGCCAACAAGACAGTCTTGGAAATAGCAGGAGCAGAAAAAAATCAGCCAGGAGATTAGAAGACGGAGATGGAACTGGATCGGACATGACAGGAGTGAAAACTGTGCTGTTGCCCTCGGATGGACACCTGAAGGGAGAAGGAAAAGGGGACGCCCAAAAACAACATGGCGACGAATGGTAGAAGTAGAGCGGAACGGCGCAGGCTGGAGCACGTGGAACGCCGCACGACGCACAGCTGCAGACCGGAACCAGTGGAGGAATGATGTTCAAGCCTTGTGTGCCTCCTGGCACAGAGAGAATTAAGGTTAAGGTAAGGTGGTAAAACATGGATCGGAAACCAATGCAATTTGACATAGACAATCCGAAACGTGTATCGTGATTTCGGACCTTCAGAGTAACGAACGCGACACAAAAGCTTGTTGATTTTATTAAAAAAATAACCTAAGAGTTGTGGGAGGATCATTTTTATGTTAAAACAATCCCTGGTTATCATTTTAACTGATTTTATATGGTTCGAATACAGGGAATGCAGTTTGTGAATCACAATTCAAGTTCAACCCAACCATGTGAATTTGCCATCCACATCTGGTCACAAAAATTCAGGCATTTTTGGTTTGTTTGTTTGTTTTAATTTGTCCAAAAGCAAAGGATATTGTGTCTGATTTTATTTAATGTATTTCTTTGAAGTTTACTAAAAGCAGTAAACAAAAAACAATCAGCTGCATATGGGAAAACTGATATATATATTGCTGACAGATGAACATATGGTACTGAACAACCATGTTTTGTCACAAGCTCATTTACAACCTAGAGATAAAAATTGCCGACAACACACATGTTGCACAGACCACGTGTACAGACAAGGACACAGTCATTCTCACCAAGGGCAATGATGATCCATGCGACGAATGCAGCGACGACAGATGCGACAATGGTGGGCGCGTGGGGGTCGGTATGTTTCGCATTTCATGCACACTGTCCATCCATCTGCCTGCATACACACACACCACCCTTCTAGTTTTGCAAATATATACATGTCAAAATAAAAAGAGCCCTGATCCATTTTTGTGTGGTGCAAAATCTTGCATTACTTAGCCTTTATATTGGCAGATATATCAAACATTGATAACACTGAATGAGGTAAAATCTGGTATAAGCAACAATATTGGAAAAATATACACAGAGAAACATATGATAACACTGAACAACATTTTATTTTGCATTAGCAACTACACCCACAAATTATACATATTATACTGCCACAGAGAGTAAACTATAAGATCAGTACCCTCTGTTACAAATGTCTCCACAAAACAGCACCTTCCTACCACTGTGAAGTCTTCTCCTGTACACTCCTTCTCGTTCCCTCCACTCTGTTGCTTGTGCTTACGAATACCTAGATTGAACCAGTCCACAGTTGGCCGCCGCTCTTTCTCTGTTTCTGGTCCATCGATCTGGAATGACCTCCCTCTCTCCCTTCGCCAAAAGCCTTCTCATGACACTTTTAAATCCAGCCATAAGACATACCTATTTCAAACCTAAGACTTTACCCTCCTGTTTCAACTCAGAACCATCCCTCCCCTCAACAGAAGAAATCCCATCACCCTGCCAAAGTGTATAACCTTTGTGTGTGTGTGTGTGTGTGTGTGTGTGTGTGTGTGTGTGTGTGTGTGTGTTGTGTGTGTGTGTGTGTGTGTGTGCATGTGTGTGTGTAAGTGTACATTCAAATTTGTTTGATCTAAGCTATTAATTGTTATTGATTGATTGACTGTTTAAGAATAGATTGAATGCATGCGCTTTGATTGTCTTTGCAAGATATAGAGTTATATAAATACAATTTATTTTTTAATGTTGTTGACTCAGGGAAATCCCTTTTCTTACCTACTCACTTATCGCAGTTTTATATTTTTGACCCCTCAAATTTCTTCTCTCCCATTTTCAAATAACTTTTTGGGTTTTACGGGTACAGCCCTTTTTTTTCCCAAAGTCCAACCCCCCCCACTCGGGGGAAAAACGGAAACAGGTCAAGGGGCTAAGGGGGCTTGGGAAGCGGCGGGCCTGCAACCGAAGTGGTTTTATCAACCCTAAGAAAATGAAAAAGATACAAAGGGGACGGATACCAATGGAAAACCCTCGAAAGGGGAAACAGACACAGATAGGAACAGTGATACATTGGAACATGAACATCTCGGCCTAAAAAACAAGGCCCAAAAATTTGTGGAATTCATGACCAAAAAAAAATCTCCATCAGGGGGCTTTTCAACACTAGGAAGAAAGGAAAAGGGAACAAAAGAAATCCTTAAAACTTGTTCTCATCGGATGAGTCAGGAAAGACCAGAGACACGCATGGTTGGGATTCCCCTACACCCAACATAGCAAAAAACTCATGACCAGAACAAAATTTCAAAAAAGAAAAAATTTGGTTTGTAAGAAAGTCCAAAAAAATGTCTACTATACCAAGCAAATGACCGGTAACGTTTCGACTCAAAGAGGAGAAAGCTCATTCTACAAGACTCTCCGACCTCTCAACACCCACCCCTGACAAAGAGGATGTATGTCATGGTGATTTAAGGGCAGATTGGTGAGAGAAGAAACCCGGGGAAAAAAACATTTGACCCACAGTGCCAAAACCCTGCAATTACAAGGGGAACCAGTTGAACTATTGCGAGCATGATCTATCACACCAACCCCTTTTTTCCAACCCGACCCCCCAAAAATTACACCGGGACAAGTGGAACGACCTCAAGTTTTTGTCTAAAATGATTTTAACTTGCAAGATCTAAAACCTTACCCATAAAAGACTCAAAGCCATCCCCAATCCCAAACCTTGACACTGACCACAGCCTGTCATTCATCCCCAGTACTCAAAAAGAAGAAAATAAAAACTGCTAGGAGAACAACCCCTGAAAAGTCAACCCCCTAAAAATGAAGAGAAAAATGCAAGAACAGATCCATAGTGCATCAAGGGAAACTTTACCCATTTAACAACACTTCTCAACATGGAGAAAATCGGGGAACCCTTTAAACACTTCTTGAACACCTTAAGGGAGTTTCGGGGCAAAGAATGTGGAAATAAAAAAAAGGAAAGTACAGCTTGGTGGAAACCCAAGAGGTAAGGGAAACCCCAAAAAAAAAAGAGCTAATAAAATTTGGTCAGACCAAGACAGAAGAGGACACGTCAATACAAAATCGCAAGAAGGGGCATAGAAACGGTTTTTTTAAAGCCTCTAAAGAAAATCTTGGGGGACTTTTGGAGAGAATTAGTGAAATTTTAAGAACCCCCCAAAAAATTTTTCAAAAGTGTAAGACATGAGATAAGAGATGAGCCATTTAATCCAAAAACGTATAAATGATGCAAAGGGGAGCAAATGCAAAAAAGAAAAGGGAAATTTTAAAAAATGGAAAAAATTATTTTAAAGATCTTTTAACCCCTCTGAGCACAAGCCTCCCTCCAGTTCTCACCATGTAAAAGACCAGTTAGAGCCCCAAAACCTTGAAACTGAAACAAGAAAAGCAATTAAAACCACCCAAAGGGGAACGGCAGGCGATGACGGCATAACAAGAACCATCCGCATCGGGGAAACGGGGGTTAATGGCTCCCCCTCTTTCCAGAAAGCAGGGAAGAAAAAAAAAAAATACCCAAAGGGCTGGAAAATGCAATAGTGGGCCAATTTTGGAAGAAAAGGGCAGCAAGAGACTGCAGCACTACGAGGCATTTACTTCTCACCGTAGGGAAAAGTATCAAAATTCTGGAAAACGCACAAGAGCCAAAGCAAACACCCAGAGGGGAATGCCCTTTGGCTTTCGGGAAAGGGAAAAGGGTGCACAGATGCCTTTTCACATCTGACGCGTGTAAAAGACCCTCGAATAAACCCAAAACCGCATACAGTATTCGTTGACAAAGAAAGCTTTCCCGAGTCAAAAGAGACAACTCGGGGGACCTGGGCAGTACGACGTGAAGGGCAGTTTCTTGATAAAATCAAGCAATCTATGCCAAATATGACGCAGTCCCAACCCAGTGAACATCCACTGGTTCCCGGTTACTCGGGGGGCAGGCAAAGGGCTACTTCCCCTTCTTTCGGATTACATGGACCGATTTCAAAGGAGCCAACCCAGATCTTAGGCCCTGAACGAACATTTTTGCTGACGACCGTCCTTTAAAGAATCCCAACAAAAACAGCTCTTCAAGAACACACAGACAAATCAACACAAGCCGAGGTATACATGAAGTATATCACCCAAAAAAGAAATTTTGTCTGTCAGCGAAATCCAGGAAAGCTGGGAATCAAATCAAAAGGGACCCCGTTGAAAAAAGACCAAAAAAATTTTAAAAACCCCTTTGGAAGCCTCTTCACTGAAAATGGAAATTTGACAGAGAGATAGAAACAAATGCCGAAAGCAAAAGCAGTCAGTTACCAAAATCGCCCCCCCTTTTAAACTTCCACATCCCAATGAGCACCAAGGGAAACCACAACGCCACTTTGTTTCCAACACTCACATACCAGTGTCAGACATGGGCCCCTAACAAAAACCCTTAAGAGAAAATTGGTACATGTAAAATGCCTCCTGAGAAAAGCTGTCAACAAGCCCAACGCGACAAGATCAAAAATGAGGGACGGAAGGTTTGGGACTAACACCAATTCTCCACCATACGAACAAAAAAGGGCCCAGGTTTTTTGGTCCTCACTAGAATCCCCGCCCAACCAGCCACCCTAGGGCCATACACCACCAAACACAAGGCTGGAAAGCCAGGGGGAGACCAGGCATGGACCCCCTGGCTGACCCCCTCAGCCCATGACCTGCCCCACCATCAACCCCCCCCCTTTGCTGCGAAGACTCTGTGTCCCCCCGCCCCGAAGGCCCCCGGGGCAGATAAAAGATGAAAGAAGAAAAGGGAACACCCCTTACCGGGTTTTATTTTCATCCCTTATTTACCGATTCCTGACAGTCACGTAAACAAGTTTTCAGTCAGTACCTGCAAGATTGGAATTAAATCCACAGGGATCTGTTGGGGGCCCTGATCTTTTCACCCCTACACTGTCCATTTACATATAATTAACCGCATCAAACAACCCTCATTTTTTGTGAGATGACTTCCCAAATTTTAAGCAGCGAACCCTGAAAAACTGCCTTCTCTTTACAAATTTGCCCCCTGCTTTAAGATATCCAAAATTGGATGATACAGAAAAAATTAGCTAAATGCGATAAAAAGGGAAAACCTTCTTTTAGGGGCCAAAAAAAAAACCCTTCCATCACAAACTTCAAAACAATTGGCAATCTCATCCCTTATCCATGCTGTGAAATATCTAGGGTCTTATTTACAACACCTCTCTATGCAAAAATTCACACCCAGCCTGCCACCTGTATATTAATTCGGGGTATTAGTGCAAACGAAAGTACCTTCCCCCAGTGCAAAATCCAAACTTGTTGTGTCTCTCATTCTTTCAATCTACTAGCAATTCTCTGTTGGGGTCCCACATCATCAATCCACCCTTAAGTAACAAAAATCACCGTCTAATCCTCGAAAAAAAAAAAATATGACTTTCCCCATCTTTTGCAACTCTCCACGGGCGCCTGTCCAAGAGAGTAAACTAAAGACGTACCCCTGTTCAAATTCTCCAAAAAACGCACCCGCCACCTCTGTGAATGTTTTCACTTGCACTCCTTCTCGTTTCTCCGCTCGCGCAGTACTGCCCTTACAAATACCAGATTCAACCAATCCCCCATCGGCCTTTCTCTTTCAATTTTGGTCTTAATTGGAATGATCCCTCCTCTCTCTCTCTCTCTCCCCGCCAAAACCTTCTTATGACACTTTTAAACCCAGCTCAAACATATTTTTTAAACCCAAGATTTTCCTCTCCTGCCTCATTCATATTTTTTTTCCTGCCTTCACCGCAAGATTGATTGCCCCTGCAAAGGGTGTGTGACCTCTGTGTGTGTGTGTGTGTGTGTATGTGTGTGTGTGTGTGTGTGTGTGTGTGTGTGGTTGGTGTGTGTGTGGTGAGTGTGGATGTGTGTGTATGTGTGTGTGTGTGTGTGTGTCGTGTGTGTGCGTTTGTGTGCACATTTGGACTTGATGGAACTATTACTTGTCACTGAGTTGTATGACTGTTAGAATGAGTGAGTTGCATGCGCTTTTCTGATTTGTCTCTGCAAGATATAGCGTATATATAATTCATTTTATTATTATTATTATATCAACATTCATAACATTGAACAATGCTGTTGTTTTCCCCCATTTTCTGCAGCTCTCAGACTCTGGAACTTGAACCTAATGAGTCTCTTAGCTCAGGCATGACTGACCAGATGCTAGGGTCCCTGTTTGGCGGCACAAGTAGCTGGCGTTTTTCTACTGGTACAGTGGAGAAAATGTGGCCACAGGATTTTGATTTATAATTCTTCAGTTGCTTTGTGATTATGTATGCAATATCTGCAGCGCTATATACAAGTGTATCCAGTGCAGTGTTCTCTTGTTGTTGTGAAGAAGTGAATTTGAATCGGTATATAACTATTGTGCAGGAGTTATAAACAAAAATGAGGAGGCACCGTGGTCGAGTGGTTTAGGCGGTCGACTCGTGATCCAGAGGTCGCAGGTTCGATCCCCGCTCGGCTCGGTGTTGTGTCCTTGGGAAAGACACTTTATTCCTATTTTTCCTACTCCACTCAGGTGTACAAGTGGGTACCAGCTCTGCTAGGGAAGTATCTGGCGACAGACTAGCGTTCCTGTCAAGGATGGTGTAAAACCATCAGTTCGCTTAACGCTTCAGAACGGGGTAAGTCTCGGCTCTATGGTCCTTCTGGATCGAAAGAAACATACTATTACTTTAAAAACAAAAATAACAGGTGGATGGATGTTCACACCAGATTGCTCTTCTTTAATGTTTTAGTTTTATAGAGCTGAGGTAATTTTCATGCCGTGAAGTAAATGACTGCAGTTTTTCTTTTGAATTCATTTAAGTTTCACTTCGGCAAAGTCAGGTTTGTAATCCTAATGTTTGATTGTTTAAGCTCAATCAACCTTTGTTGTGTCTAGGATATGTATTCATCAGTTTTGAAGGGCTCAAATCTGAGCAAAATGTGTCTGTTTGCTGTCTCAATCTAGTGCCTGTGTGTGTTGGGAGGATAGGCTTGCCACACACAGCAGGGTTTGTCTTACGTAACCTAAGCTTTGCCATCCTTCCAGCTCTTAGCCTACTTTCTGATTCTCTGTGTGTGATATACTATGTGTAGGTATGCGCGCCGTGTGTGTGATTGAAATGAAGTAGAATTGATAGTTAGTGTGTAATTGGAGATTTTATTATTTTTTGGGTGGATATTTCTCTTTCTCTGTTTTGCCAATTATTAAGATACTTGTAGGACCAATCCTATCTAATGACAAAGGCATACTCACAAAAATTTCATTATCAAGCCTCAGTTAGATTTGTTCAAAAAGCCTACATTATTCAGGAGGAACCTATGAATTTTATTACCAGAATTCTCAAAAACTTAAAAAGACCATTATTCCTTCAGAAACATTGTACCAAGAAATTTATCATTCATATAATATATAACTCAGACACATCACACACTCTCTCTCTCCCTAAGTACCCTTATTGAATAATTACAATAGAACTGAATTAGGAATATTTTACAAACAAGATGAGTCTATCTAATAATTCTGTGTAGGTCCCTCAGTTTTTCGGTTTCCATCTAGTTATAAGCCTAGTGCTTACTGTTTGATATCATTATCCAAGTCCTACATTCTAATAACTAATGATTTATTGATATGTGGAGAATGTGCTTTTACATTCAACTGCTTAATTTGCCTGTATGTTGTTGTTTCAATCCATTTTTTTTTAAGGAGAGGGGGAAAAAAGATGGTTTGAAAAGGAATTGTGGGGGGTGGGGGGGGGCGATTACTTTTGAAAATCACAATATACTTTTGTCTTAAGAGAATCTTTATATTTCTTCACCCCACCCTCAATTGATTGTACTGTCTTCATATATCCTGTCACATATTTCATGCCAGAATTCAATCTATCTTCTGGCAATATCTCTATCCGTTCCTTCTGCAAATCTTCTCTCTCTCTCTCTCTCTCATTCTATCCGTGTGTGTGTGTGTGTGTGTGTGTGTGTGGGGTGTGTGTGTGTGTGTGTGTGTGTGTATGTGTATATATATATATATATATATATATATATATATATATATATATAAACATCATCATCATCAGACCCGTGACCTTGGCGGTCGTGGGGGAGACATGAAAGAGGATGCCGTGGTAAGCCTCCTCCATCTATCTCGGTCCTCGGCTCTGCACAGTAGTGCCGAGTCATTCATCCTGGTCCATTCTCTGATGTTGTACATCCATGACTTGTTCCGTCTTCCCCTCTTTCTGCCACCTTCGAGTGTTCCCTGCAGTACTGTTTTTGGCAGAGTGTTGTGGCGGGTGACGTGGCCGAACCATGTCAGCTTTTCTTTTTGACGATGGTGAGAAGGGGTTCCTGTGGACCTGCCAGCCGTGTTATTTGACTCTTGACAAATTCATTGGTCTTTCGTTCTCTCCAGGATATGCCCAGCAGTTTTCTATGGCATTTTGTTTCAAATGACTGGATTCGCTTTGCTGTTTCAGCAGTCAATGTCCAGGTTTCACTTCCGTACAGCAGGATAGTCTGAATTAGGGCTTTGTAGAACTTTAGTTTGATTGGGAAACTGATCTCTTTACTTTTCCATATGGTGGTGAGTTTTGTCATGGAAGATGTTGCCATGGCTATTCTGACTTTGATTTCTGTCGTCGATCGCCCGTCCTTTGTGAGTGTAGCGCCAAGGTATTTAAAAGCGTTTACCTCCTCCAGTTGTTGGCCGTTCATGTAAATTTTAGCAGTGGCGTTGCTCGTGCTGTTCACAAGTACTTTACTTTTCTACGAGCTCACCTCCATCCCATATGCTCCAGCTCTGTTCTCAAGTCTGATCGTAAGATCTTGCAGCTCTGTGTTACTTCCGCCCATGAGGTCAATGTCATCGGCAAACCGCAAGTTGTTGAGGGGTCTGCCGCCAATGGAGATGGTAGAGTGGAAGTCATGGAGGGTCTCTCTCATAATGTTTTCCAAGAACAGATTAAACATATATATATATATATATATATATATATATATATATATATCCTCACAGTTACTAAATATTATGTTTCATTGATTATTACAGAAGTAAGCTTGTGGATTTTTCAATTTTCTTTGTTATTAATATGCGTTCACTAGCTGTACTGTTATAGAAAGCTGGATGTAAAATAGCAACTGTCATGTTTATTCCTTCACCTTCTGAAAATAAAATTTAATCAAATAAAATTGAATCAATCAATCAATCTATCTATCTATCTATCTATCTATCTATCTATCTATGTTAACGATTGTAAGACTAGGCTTGGCTTAAAATCTTCATCCTTGTGTATCAAAGAGCGTTCTCTCTCCCTCTCTCTCTCCCCCTCCCTCTCTCTCCCTCTCTCTGAGTCTCTCTCTCACACACACACACACTCACATAAGCATGCACGTTCATTGTTAATTTAAATTGAGTTGCGTTTCAACTAGCATTACGCTACGTCAGTCTGGTCTGACCCTTTCCTGTAGGGCTAGCCCAGATCTGTGGCATTAGGGGCCAGCATGTGTGGGTGCGACTAGGCTTGAGGCGCTGTGAGGAGGGCTGGTGAAGAAATGGGAGGGGTGCGGGGAGGGGGGGTAAATGGACGGGGCGCGCTAATTTTAGCACTGGGCCTGGACCTTTGACTGAATGCTGCTGGATAGGTGCACTGTGAACAGGGCTATATCTTGCATAAGATCTTTATTGGCAAATTATATAACATTGATGACCCTCAACAAGGTTATATCGTATAAAATTATAAATCATGTAAAATCTTGCATTAGCAATTTCAGTATATTGGCAAATAATATATCAAACATTGGTAACACTGAACAAAGTTGCATCTTGCATTAGCAATTATATTGGCAAATTATATCATATTATCACTTATACGTTATAATAAACCACCATCATTTTGATCATCATTTCTACGCTGATGATACTCAGCTTCAATGCAGTGATACTATTGAAAGCTTGCCTTCCTTCCAGACAAATATGTCCTACTGCCTTCAAGACATCAAAAACTGGATGACTCAGAACAAGTTACAGCTACATGCCGATAAAACCGAAGCCATGCTCATAAGGACTCAACATAAACTTTCCTCCATCACAAAAACTTCAATAGAATTCGGCAGTACATCAGTTCGTTTGTCCAACTCTGTTAAGTATTTAGGTGTAGTTCTGGACAACACACTCTCTATGAAAAAATTAACCACCCAGACCTGCCAGTCTTTCAACTAACAATTACGGCACATAAGCATGATTCGCAAGTATCTGTCCACTGATGCAACTTCCAAGCTTGTCACATCTCTCATTCTTTCACATTTAGACTACTGTAATTCTCTGTTGGCTGGCCTACCAGCATCATCCATCCACTCTCTTCAACGAATACAAAACTCTGCAGCTCGACTGGACTTAAGAAAGAAAAAATATGAACACATCACTCGTCTTTTGCCTGTCTCACAGAGACTGAAGTATAAGATCAATACCCTATGTTTCAAATGTCTCCACAAATCTGCACCCTCTTATCTTTGTAACTGTCTTCACCTGTATACCCCATCCCCTTCCCTTCGTTCAGCCGCAGATACTTTGTGCTTTCGAACACCCAGATTAAAACAAACCACTGTTGGCTATCTCTCTTTCTTTTTCTGGTCCATCCACCTGGAATGATCTCCCTCTTTCACTTCGCCAAAAGCCTTCACTTGATACCTTCAAATCCAGCCTTAAAACACACTTATTTCCTACCTGACACTTTCCCATCATATCTGTTCCTACTTTTCAACAGCATCCTTCATCTCCTTCATCACCACCTAAGCTAAGTGTGTGTATGAGTGTGTTTGATTTCATTTTACGTCTCTTCACAAAATGTGATATTAGAAACATTAAGACACAAAAAGTGGAGGGGAGGGGGGAGGAATTCTGGGAGTGGGGTAGGGGATTAATGTATTAATCAAATCTACACAGAACTGTAAGAAAATGTAAATACAAATAATTCTTGAGTGCAGACTAATAAAATTCCTAATTTCTACCAGATTCTAACAAATGAACCACAAAACTATTTGTAACAGTAACCAATGAGAGAAAATCTAAACTGCAGAAGGATAATATCTTTAAAGTCCATAATAACCATGACAATGAACCAACTGGACTATGAAACAATGATTTGAAAAATTGTACTTTAGTAAAAGATCACTGAATATAGCTGATGATGATGCTGAGGTAGGAACAGGTATGTAACTTTTCAGCTACTGCATTATCAATACATGTATATCAAAATTTATACTATGGCCACGTATGCATGAAACATGTTCAACAAAATTTTGTCTTAAAACAGTTCAATTCCCATCTGCAAGCCAGAGAAACAATTTGTTTTACATGATAAAAATCGGATTAATATATTTTAATAAAACGCTCAAATTTTACCATCTCTTCATATACATTTAGACAGCCAAGTCTCTTTTTTCACACTGGAATAACTTTTGCTGTGCTTTTTGCACAATTTGATAACATTGGTGTAGTGACAAGTGGAGCTTTAATTTTGCCACGTCTATTAATTGTCTGGCCCCCCTTTTTTTTTTGCTAAAAGGTCAACTTTTTCATTTTGACATACACCACAGTGAGATGGAATCCAACAAAAAGTTACATGTGTGCCTTTTAAGGTGAGGAGATGAATTAAATGACAAATCTCTATTAGTAGTTCAGATCTAACTTTTGTTTGCATAGAGCTGATGGCTTGAATTGGTGATTTTGAATCAACACAAAAAGTATTTGAAAAAAATCTCTTGGAAAATCGAATAAAAAATTAAGAGCCATTAGTATAGCTACGAGTTCTGCCATAAAAAATTTTAATACTCTCCCCAAGATGAAACGGTTTTTTGGATTTTAAATCTGGTATAGTGTATGCAGCACCAGCATTATTGTTTAAGACTGATCCATCTATAAAAACTTTTAAATGGTTTGAATAATGTTCTTCCAAATGAATTTTTGCTTTAGAAGATACTTAATTTATATTACAATTCCTTATTAAGTCAATATAAATGATGTCAAACTGCGCTCTTTTGAGTTCCCAATTTGGAATGGGGGGATACTTCATCTCTTTTATCAATATTTGTATATATGGATTCAATCCAGCATTTATAACAGTTTGAGACGTGTATGTACCCAGTGTGGTGTTAGAGGTATCATTCTTGCTCTCTTCGGAAAATCTCTATCAGACTTAAGATTTATTGCCGGTTGCAACTCATTTTTAACAGTCATACTTCTAATAACAAATTTACAACAAACAATCCTTCCGTAATTTTCTAATGGTAAAAGCCCACATGCACTATATTTTTTGTACAGGAGGGAAAAACTGGTAGACCCAGGCCAGCTTGTATGCTCCTACCCGTCTATACTTTGAAGTTTTTTTAAAATATATTCTGAGCATAAAAAATACTTCTTTGGCATATGTCAATTTTGAACGAACTAAAGATGCTGAAAGGTGCAATAAGGTCAGCATATCCTGACCCCATTACTGTTTGCCAATAACTTTCAGAATGTTTACAATTTTCCTTGCTTTATTCAGAATGCACTCAATGTGGTAGTTCCTGGTCAATTTTGTTGTTATAAAAACTCCAAGAAATTTGACTGTTTGTTCGTGTTCTAAAATTCCATTATCTATTTGAAAACTCAGATGTATGTTGGATTTGATCCATTATTAAAAAGCATCATGTGTGTTTTATAACTTGATAGCAATAAACCGTTTTCATTTATATAGTTTGATACCATATTCAGTTCATTTTGATACAAATTTTTTATGTAATTCAAGGATCTTGTAGTGTATTCTTTTTCATTGCTACCTTCATCCACATAAATATATATCATCGGCATATTGACCTAATTCGACATGCTTAGATAATGTGCTTGGCAAGTCATGCATTGAGATGTTGAATAATAAAGGAGCAATAACTGACCCCTGTGAAATGCCTATTTGAAGAGACTTTATAGATGAATATGTAGTCTCTATTCTAGTTTTTTTTTGTATGTTTCCTAGAAAATCTTTTTATAAAGTTATATATATATATATATATATATACATATATGTCCTGATAATCCAATAGTTTTTAGTCTATACAACAATCGTAAGTGCCATACATGGTCGTAGGCTTTAGTTACATCAATAAAGGTTGCCAAAAGACATTTTCGTGTGGCAAAATGATACTTAATTTGAGTGGTCAATTTGATAAGATGATCGATGGATGACCTTCCTTTTCTGAAGCCTGCTTGGTTAACAGGAATGATGTTATTCTTTTCACAGTAGTAAACAAGTCTGCTCAAAACAATTTTTTCCAGCAGTTTACAGACATGAAATGTGAGTGATATAGGTCTGTAACTATTTATACTAGTGTTTGCCTTACCGTTTTTAAGAATTGGGACAATAATTGACTGTTTCCAGACTTTTGGTAAAATGCCACTCTCCCAACACTTATCACATATATTCAGAAGGCTGTTTACCCATTGGTCTGGTAAATGTTTAATCATTTCATTTGAGACAGCATCAATGCCAACTGATGCATTTTTGGTTGTTAAGGATGAGATAGCATCTTTCATTTCTTGAAAAGTGAATGGAGCATTCAGGAAATGGTTATTGTCAGAAACAGGGTCACATAAAATATCTGAGTTTTCTTCTTGTTCTCTAAAGTCTCTGTCTTTGAGATAGTCCCTCCAGTCTACTTATTTTGGAAAAAGAATCAGCAAATGCTTCAGCTTTTTCCTGTAATGAAGAAAATTTATTGTTTGGTAAACAAATGGGATAATCTGGACGTTTTTATACCTTCTTGCATAATCTTTAATTGTCTCCATATCTTTTTAGTATCGTTATGATTTAAAATACTTGACTTACAAAATGTTGTCCAGTGAGATTTTTTTAGCTTGCTCTGTAACTTGGTTATTTCCTATGTTGGCATACGTCATGGCCTTGTCATTAGCAATTGATTTATCACAAATATACTGCTTGAACATTCTTCTTTTTCTCATTAACTGCATTTTCACTTTCTTCAGTCCACCACACATTGCCTAAATTACTGCAGTTTTGCCTGCTTCTTGTGTTTACTTTAGGTATTGATTGAGAGGCTACTTTTAAGATGGAATTACAAAAGGAACTGCACATGGTATTAATATCATTTTCACTTGAATCAGTTGACTCTAAACTTTGATGAGTGTTTGTAAAAATGTGCCAGTTTGCTCTTTTATAGTTATATTTCAGGATAATATCTGGGGTTGGGTTAACTGTATTAAAATTTTCATTAAAAGTAATATGTATAGTAGGAATATGATCACTGCCTAAAGTTTCATCACATGTTTTCCACGAACATATCAACCCAAGTTTAGGTGAGATCAGAATTAGAGCTATAGCAGTTGACTGATGAGTAGGGAGGTCTGGAATTCTAGTACATGATCTGTCATGAAGTAATGCTAATGGTGAATCCACAATGTTTCAACAAACCTGTTACTGGTCACATTCATACACCCACTTTCCTAAAATGGTGAATGGCTGTTAAAGTCACCACCAATTAACCCTTTCAGTACGGCAAGCCGGTTTCCCGGCTCAGCTTCCTGCTACCCTTCAGTCCTGTAAGGAGGAAAACCGGCGCTATCGAATTTTCCTTCAATTCCTGGGTTTCTGAGGTGCAGAAGAGTGCACAACGGGTACCTCGGTAAACCTTACATAGAATTTTGCATTAAAACATAAAATAGTAAGTGTTACATACCACTGTGTGCAGAATTAAATGTAGATTTTCTAAGACAAGAACTTTGCCCTTGTGTGTGTGATGCATGTGACAGGTGTCATTAAATGTGACATTTCCAATGCCACATACAAACAATTGACGACAAATGCATGCAAATGAATGATTGATAAGACATGAGCATGCCAAGAATAAGTAACTTACAGTTTGATGTCCTCAATATCTCTGTCACTTGCGCAGAACAAGGTATCCAGTCACACTGATTGTCACAGTGCTCATTGTCACCTCAACTGTTATGTCAGTTTCATTCAAGTAAACAGCCATGCAATAAAGAAATGTTTATGTCCATTTGAATCAGTTATGGAGGTTATCACAACCAAAACACAACACTACACTACTTTTTTTTCAGGTTCTAACTGCTATACACTTATGTACATGTCACTTGTCTGCATCCTCTGTCACATGTCACACATAGGTGACACGGGTGTGGAAAATCTTGAAACAGTGCTGGTGATAAATAAGTGGCAAATTCTCATCGTCTAGTTATTCACCACTATCACTATCACTGTCACAATTTATAGCAGCATTAATCTCTGCTCTTTCCTCTTCATTCAACTCAAACAGGTCAAAATCATCAAAATTTTGATAAATTTCGTCAGAAAAATTGGTCAGCATCTTCTTCCTCCATTTTGCACAGGATAAGTGGCAGAGAAAAACAGTGCAAGTTAAAGATATTCCCTCTATAAAAACTAAGAATCCAAGAAGCTTAGAAACATTCTCGTGGGAAAGGAGAAGCAGTGTTTGCCTTAACAAAACTAGTTACCAGAGTCCCGTTGATGCCAGTTAGCCACATGACTGATCACTATAAACATCTCCTCCTCTGCTACCGTTATGGCTGGAAAACCGGCTGACAGGACTGAAGGGTAGAGAGCTAGGGCAGAAATTCAGGACAGGGGAAGTAATTGTCAGCAGGGTAAGGGTTAACCATTTTTCCTGTTGGTTATTTACAGTTTTTAACCAGTCAGTGTTATCATTTACAGGGCCTTTGGGTAAGTAAACTGATACACAATTTATTGTTAAAGATTCTGAAATCTTGATACTGACAGCGCGTGATGAAATATCTTTTGCATTTACTGGCACAGGTGACTGTATCAAGCAATAACGTAAGCCAATATGAATATATTGCAGTATTATTTTTTTCTTCAGTCTATTGCTGTTGATCACAGGCATATGGATAGTCAAACCGTCTCAATCTTGGTAACTTATTTCTTTTAACATTAAAGACTGGAGAAGTAGAACCTGACAGGTGTTTGACACCAAGTGTTGCTGCAAGTAATCCAAGTTTGTTGCTAAAGATCTACAATTCCATTGCAGAACTGAGATCTGACTGTATTATGGGAAACGAGGGGGTAAAGTGTGATGTATTCATGGTAGGTGGGGAGGGGGGAGGAGGGAGGAAGTCAGAAGTAGCAATGACAAAATAGACCTCCTAAAAACAGTGTTAATTTCTCCAGTTAGTTCGGAGAGTACCCCAGATTAAACAATAACTAAGAGGGGGAGGGGGGGTGTAGGGTGTGTGTGCATAAATTTGAAATATCTTATGTTATTTGACGAAAGTTACATGAGTGTAGTCAAGTCAAGTCAAAATTTTATTTCCAGATGGTACATTGAATAAGCAATGCATTTGCTTTTTTTCATCAATCCATCTATCTAAGAACAATTTCTTAATGATTATACTGAAATACTACATTATTGCATCCTTTACCATTAAATTAAACCAGTAAAAAGAGGAAAATCGATAAGACATTACATTGAAAAATACAAATTACCACATATACATATACACGCACACACATACTTATACAAACCTGCGCGCTCACATCCACACACACACTTAAAATAAAGAATGTTTGTAGAATTAAGAAAAAGAAAATCATAAAACTTTAGGACAAACAAATTACTTCACCTACTGTTTCATCCATTCTTTCACATTTATACTTTATATAATAAAAAGGTACAGGAACAGAACGTTAGAAAATACTAGGCATCCATTGCGTCATTACTGACAATATTGCCTTCAATGACCTCCCTCCTCTCCTCCTCCACCCAGCAAACGTGTGCTTTTTATGCGCTCATACTCTTTAAATGATTTGAGTGCAAGCCCTTCGATTTATTTGTTTTACAAGATTCAGCGCTATATAAATTTCATATATTATTATTACATATCAAACATTAACAATGCTGAACAAAGATACATCTTGCATTAGCAACTATACAGGCAAATTATATATGTGATGCTCCACCATGAAATGAGTCGCTTAGCATCTGACCCAATTTTCCGCTAGGAGCCATTTTAGGCAGGTTGGGGGTCAGGTTGTCAGTTTTGAAATTTTGACGGATCATAATTATAAAACTAAAGCCATTTTTCTACAAGGCATAATTGTGTTTCCTTTTGCTTTAAAAATGCATATTAAAAAACACACAATCCCTCATTCTGACCACCTATTATGATGCAAAACTTGTCAATGTCTCATTTTGCACCTCCTGCTGTCTACCATTTCAATTGTATAGAAGTGTCCGATTTACAATCTGTTTCCTGTAGTGATTAGCTTATTTATTACAGATTAATAACATATCAATCATTAAAAATTGACCTCTGGTGCAATGCACCTCAAACACTGATAACTGTAAAACACTGAACGAGGCAAAACCTTGCATTATTTAAATTAGCAACCTGTCTACACCGACAAACAGTCACACACTAAAACAAGCCAAGCCTCACATTCTCCTGGGGCGGATGGGCAGAATGCATGTCGGAAAAATCCATGCTGGCTGAAGGAAGAGGGACAACTCCAGGGTCAGACAAGACAGCTCGCAGATGACTCACAGTGATGAAGAAGACGATGATGTTGAACAGCACCACGTTGACGCAGCCCCAAATTCTGCGACAGGAATTGAAAAAAAAATTTTTAAGGTAAAGGTACAAAATGTTTGTCACAAACTATGAACTTTAAGAAGAAGAGTCATCAAAAGACAAAAGTAATAGTTTTGTAATGCACCAGTGGACTTGTTTAGTGTAGTTGTAGACCGTATTAAGCTCTCTTGTGTGTGTTTGTTGTGTGTGTGTGTGTGTGTGTGTGTGGTGTGTGTGTGTGTGTGTGGTGTGTGTGTGTGTGTGTGTGTGTGTGTGTGTGTGTGTACAGCTTCTGTTCGTTGATAATCTCCCCCTCCCCCTGTCCCTTCCTCTTTCTCTGATCAGTTTCCTTTCTAAGTACAGTTCTGCAATCACAAATTTTTTTTATGGTTAAGAACATTTTCACATGCTCTATACTTACAATCATAAATCATGATATACACATGTAGACATAATAAATTACAAATATTCATTCATTTATTGTGAGCCTTTTTTAAAAATGTGTAGATCCATGAGGCCATGCACAATTTCATATTATAAGTAAACCAGTCTGAACTACAGTATAACCATTCATAAGCTGACCTGGGATTACATAGCAACACCCCCTCCCCCCTCCCCTTCCTGATCTGCCATGCGCACAACCTCTGACCTAGTCTTCACTTTTTTTCCTATGACTTGTGGGTACTTCCAATGGTAAGAGTTCTTTTCACTTCAGTGTAGAAAAATCTATCGTAAGTCTGACCTCAGCTGACGGAACAATCCAGTGGAGAAAATGATGTGTGACAAAACACAATATGTATTATACGTAGAAATAGTATACTGTACACCTAGTCAGCTGGTTTTTCAAACTGCCATGCCAATGACTACAGACTCCCTTTTATTTCTGTGTCTATTTCTCTAATTTCTGGCTTAAATTTTTGTGGGTTTGATTTAAAAAAATCTTTTTTTAAAATTTCTCTCTTGAAATGAACACAAAATTTTTTGAAAGATAAAAACAAGCAAGGCCCAAAAAATTTTTTTCACTCTATTCACTTCTCTAATTTTTTTCTTTTTAAAGTTTTTTTCTTTTTTTCTTTTTTAAAAAAGTCCTTTTTTTTTTTGTTTGTTTTGTTTTTTTTTCCTCAACTAGACCTCCCAATTCACCAAAGTCGAGAATTTTTTCATATTATTAAAAATATGCGACTTTTTTTTCCCACCATTAACAAGGAAACTTTCAATCAAGTATTAAAAAATGTTTCCAAAATTTTTTTTTCTTTTTTTGTTTGTTTCTTTTTAAAATCCTGGATAATGGATCCCCGGGACTCTTTGCGCTTTTTTTACATCCATTTCCCTTTTCATGTGTGAAAAGCAGTTTTTTTCATTTTGTCCTCTATTCCCCCTGCACACCCAAAGGCCCTATTTTCTTAAAAGCAGAACAGGGTTTTAACGGTGTGGGCAAATTAAAATTTTTGCATTTTTGCAACCCCCAGGACCCTCCAATGAACTGTAGTTCCCATCCAAAATGCATCAAAGTGAGGGAAAGACGCAAGGGAACCCAAAAAAAACTGCAAAGCTTCCCTGGTTTTTTTTTCCCATCCACCCTGGCCTTTAAGCCATTAAAAAGGGGGACCCCTACCCTACAAAATTATTTAAAACTAGATAATACCGGGCACTAAAAAAACCCAAAATTTCCCCCAAATTTTTTCTACCCGGAAGCAAGTTTCTGCTCGCCTTTTTGCTTTCCCCCGTACACAATACAGCATTGGAAATTTTTTCTTTTTAAATTTACTGAATTTCAATGTTTTTTGTTAGGCCAAAGGGGGGGGGTGCAGTGTGTGTTGGGGTTTTTGTGTTGGGTTTTGTGTGGGTGAGTGTGGTGTGTTGTGGGGGTGTGTTTTGTGGTTTCATACATGTTTTGTGTGTGACTGTGTGTTCCCCCAAAAATTTTAAGCGGGGCAAAAAAAATCTTTTCCGATGGGACATTGAAAAAATTTAGAGGAAAAACGTAAAATATCAAAAAAAAATATTTCAGGTTTTCAATATTAAAATGTTTTATTTGCCTTTTTTTTTCATCAAACCCTTTTCTAGGAACAAAAAACAACTTGATCAATATTTTTCTAACTAAAATTTTACCATAACCCAAAAATAATAAAACTAACTCCCAAAAAAAAAAAAAGAAAAACGAGAAAAAAGAAAGAAAACATAAACACAAAACACACACATGAACCCCCCCCCCCCCCCCCCCCCCAAAAAAAAAATCACCAAAGACAAAAATCGACCCCCCCCCCCCCCCTTTTTCCCCCCCCAAAAAATACACCATACAGCACACGCAATTTCAAGAACAAAGAACACAACACAACACACACACCTTCATAAAGCAAAATTTCGGTTTCAAATTTTTACCCACTTTTGATTTGGGTTACAAGAAAAAAGAGAAAAACCCAAATAAAAAATCAAACCCAAAATTTTATCAGTTTTCAAAATTAAACCCGTTTTTATTGTCAAACTTTAAAATTAATGAAAAACCAACACACAAAAAAAACCATGCCCCCCCCCCCCCCCCCCCCCCCCCTCAAAAAAACAAAAACAACAACAAACCCCAACACAACAACAAAAACAAAAAACAAAAAACATTAAAAAAGGAAAAAAGCAAAACACTAAACTTAACAAAGCCTCCCCCACCCAAAAAACCCCCCAAAGAAAACCAAAAAACCCTTTAATAAAAAACAAAAAACCCAAACAAACAAAACAAAAAGAAGAAAAATACTATGCAAACCATACCTACAAAAGTAAAAATTGCATCGACAATACTGTCAGTAATTTATAAAATTTTTTACATATATATTTATATATGCCCCCCTCCCCCCTCCAACATCACGGCCCTTTTTTTTCATTGCCCCATGTTTTTTAAAGTGTACTTTTCCATTTCAAAATTTTATATATATATTTCCAATACCAATCAAACATAAAATTAAAAGATCAGACAAATAATTCAATAATAATGATTACAATAAGCTGTGTGTGACTCTGTCACACGTCTATATATACATGTGTGTGTGTTCTGCAGTGTACTGTAACTATTGTTTTATTGTTTGAGTTTTTTTCTTTTTCAGTTATTGGTACATTTTATTGTAGTAATGCCATTAATGGTTGTACTTGTAATCAATTAATCATGTTGTATGTAAATTGTAACATAGTTATTTTAATTTTTGTTCCTAGATAGATCATTAGATGGCTTGATGAAAAAAACCCCAAAAGCCCCAAAAGCATTGCCATGTCATCATCATCATCATCAGACCCGTGACCTTGGTGGTCGTGGGGGAGACATGAAAGACGATGCCGTGGTAAGCCTCCTCCATCCATCTCGGTCCTCGGCTCTGCGCAGTAGTGCCGAGTCATTCATCCTGGTCCATTCTCTGATGTTGTCCATCCATGACTTGTTCTGTCTTCCCCTCCTTCTGCCACCTTCGAGTGTTCCCTGCAGTACTGTTTTGGGCAGAGTGTTGTGGCGGGTGACGTGGCCGAACCATGTCAGCTTTTTCTTCTTGACGATGGTGAGAAGGGGTTCCTGTAGACCTGCCAGCCGTGTTATTTGACTCTTGACAAATTCATTGGTCTTTCGTTCTCTCCAGGATATGCCCAGTAGTTTTCTATGGCATTTTGTTTTCGAATGACTGGATTCGCTTTGCTGTTTCAGCAGTCAATGTCCAGGTTTCACTTCCGTACAGCAGGATCGACTGAATTAGGGCTTTGTAGAGCTTTAGTTTGATTGGGAAACTGATCTCTTTACTTTTCCATATGGTGGTGAGTTTTGTCATGGAAGATGTTGCCATGGCTATTCTGACTTTGATTTCTGTCGTCGATCGCCCGTCCTTTGTGAGTGTACGCCGAGGTATTTAAAAGCGTCTACCTCCTCCAGTTGTTGGCCGTTCATGTAAATTTTAGCGGTGGCATTGCTCGTGCTGTTCACAAGTACTTTACTTTCTCCGAGCTCACCTCCATCCCATATGCTCCAGCTCTGTTCTCAAGTCTGGTCGTAAGATCTTGCAGCTCTGTGTTGCTTCCGCCCATGAGGTCAATGTCATCAGCAAACCGTAAGTTGTTGAGGGGTCTGCCGCCAATGGAGATGGTAGAGTGGAAGTCATGTAGGGTCTCTCTCATAATGTTTTCCAAGAACAGATTGAACAGGACTGGAGATAACAGGCATCCTTGTCGGACCCCAACTGTAGTTTTGAAGTAGTCTCCGACCTGATTGTTCAGAAGGACTGCACTGCTTGCGGTGTTGTATAGTGCTTGAATGGTTTGCACTAGTCCTTCTTCAATGCCAAACATTCTGAGGACCTGCCACAGGCCTTCGTGCCATACTCTGTCAAAAGCCTTCTTGAAGTTGATGAAGTTGTGGAACAGGTCTCTCTGATGTTGAAGATGTTTTTCCATCATGATGTGGCAGTTAAAAATCTGTTCGATTGTGCTCCTGCCTGCCCTGAACCCAGCTTGTTCCTCTGCAAGTGCAAGGTGTTCTTCTGCCTCCTTCTTGAGTCGATTCAAAATAACTTTGAGCATGATCTTGCTGGCGTGGCTGATGAGGCTGATTGTTCTATAGTTTTGGCATTAGCGTAAATTCCCCTTCTTGGGCAGGGGTATGATGAGTGATTGCCATGTACCATCTGCCAAAAAAAATTGACTTTACTTGACTTGACTCACACTTGGTCTTCACTTAGTTGTATTGTACTCTTACTCTTGTCTTAGTTTTTCTGTTGGCCAATGGGAAAATGACACAAGTTTCTCCAATCTTATCTTAGAGTGTTTTTTTGTTTTGTTTTTGTTTTTTCCTGACCTATCCACTGAAAAATTTGAAATGATCCTTTACAGATTCAGTCACACATAGTACTTTTAGTGGAAAGTGGAAGACTTGGAAGTGGAGGAATGATTTTTAATTTATTGGAAGATGGAACACTGACAGTCCAGAATAATAATTAATATTAATTATTATTACTACTAGTACTTCACTACCTCTGTAAGTGGATATCGCACACACCGTAATACCGACATCCTGACACTGCTAGACACTGTCTACTGAGTCGATGACTGAATCTGTGGTGGCACGGGCGAATAGAAGTAGAATGAGAAAGTCTAGAAGCATTGATACACTCACTCACTGACTTGGTCAGTGTCACACTGCAGGATACACAATTCACGATTTGCCATTCCAAATTACTTACGTTTCTGACATAGTTGGTATGACAAGATGCCTAATGATAACATAATCTGCGTAGAAAACAGAAGAATATGTAATAATAATACAAATGATCCCACAGGGATCATTTCTAAAAACAACCATCCTTTTTGTTGTCGAAATTTCAGATGATAGTTTTATTCCCCGGAAGTGGTCATAATATACGACAGAATTACCACCCTTGGGGGGGGGGGGGGGGGGGGGTTGCTGCTGTTGCTGTAAGCAGGCTGGATTTGGATACAATAGAAATGTGTGTCACATGATTTCATCGCAATGGTTCATGCACAGACATCCTATATAATATTTATAACTCTATGGTCGCGCTCGCGGTGTGTGTGTGTGTGTGTGTGTGGTGGTGTTGGTGTTGTTGATGCTGTTGTTGTTGTCGTCGTCGTCGTCTTCGATTTTACGTCTGTTCACTCTCAGTGATATTAGATGGGAGTTGAGGTAGTGGTGGAGGCCCTACTGAAATGTGTACAAGGGGAAAATAGTTTACATAGGCAAAAAAAAAAAAAAAGAAACTTCACAAAGCAAGAAAAACCAGTTATAAACAAAAAACAAACAACAACAACAAAACCCATTAAACTTAATGAAGTTATAACAAATGTCCTCTAGGACTGTGCCAGAGACCTTTCGCCATATTAAATACCAAATTTGTTATTGATAATGCTGCTGAGGTAAAAACTGGGGTAAAAAAGCTTTCGTGTGCCTGCATTCAAATATTATATGAGTATTAGTGATATTCTCACCACACAGACATTTACTTCTAAATCGGTATTATATGCTTTAAAATCTCCATGGTACAAAAAAACACCATCAAATATTGTAGTAAAGATAAGGCATGCCATACACCTTTTAACTTTAAAAGGTATAAGCATAACTTTTTGTTGGGTACCTTCACAAAGTGGATTCTTTCCTAATGAGTGGGCTGACAGAGCTGCTAAAAGAGGTGCAAAACATGGAAGAATTGCATGTGCCTTTATAATTACAAGAGGGCTACCACTTAATAGAACAAACATCATGGAGATAGGTCACAGAAAAGTATCACCTAAAAAAGGAGAGATTTTAAAGTAGATCTGCAATCAATACCGACAATATGAGTCATGAACCAATCTAAGACCTGCACAAATATTTTCACAGCAAGAAGAGTAAACAGCTTGATTTATAGAATAAAACTGAATGCATTCATTACCAAACCAAAAAAAGTCAGCAGAAAGGGCAAATGTGTGTGTGTGTGTGTGTGATGTTAGACGGGAAAAAGACCTATAGGAAAAACAATAGAAGACAGAGGGAAAGAGAGTCATGTGACAGATTGGTGTTCAAACATCAATGTAACGCCTACAAATGCAAATAGGGAAAACAATATCAAAGAACTTTAAAGGAACAGGAAAACTGGGATATGTACAAGAGACTTCGAAATAGCAGAAAGATTGTTTACATCCCACAGAATTAGATCTACATTAATGTTTCTCCAGAAGCATTTTTGTCTTAAAAGTTTTTGGGTAAGAAACTACGAAGCTTCTGACAAAACAATAAACAGTGTTCCAGAGAAAATTGTTCACCACAAATGCACTTAACATTTTTACAAAACTTTGTTCTGAGAGCATTAAGTACTATTTTGTAATAAATGGTGGTAATCAGTCTGGCATATAATATTGAAGAATGCGATGTTTTTGTCTTTAAATGATTTAAAGATGCTATACGTTTCTGTGATACAAGTTTCACATTTGTACGACCATGAAGTCGCTTTAAAGAAGTTTTCTCTAACAAAAGGAAGGATTCCTTGACTGAAGGACTTACAAAAACTTCAGAAGACTGTTCTAAAACTTTGTGCCCCCCCCCCCTTTGTGTGTGTGTGTGTGTGTTGTGTGTGTGTGTGTGTGTGTGTGTGTGTGTGTGTGTGTGTGTGTGTGTGCTGCTTTATTAACTTTGTTCGTTACTATAGAGACCAACATGCAAGGGCACCCAACAAAAACTGACATCTGTACCTTTAATTCTCTGGCAGTGTATCAAATAATTTATATCAATAATCAAAGTGGGTCTTGTGTCTACATTAAAAGATTCCCAGGCTTGTAAAATAGATTTTGAATCAACAAAAAAGGCCACTTTAAACAAAATTTGAGGCAGATTAATCAAGTATTCTAAACCCCAAAAGATGGCAACAAGCTCCGCTGTAAAGATTGACAAATTGTGTCCCAGCAAAAAAAGACTTTTCAGCTTTCAGTGCTGGAATAGTGAAAGCTGCACCAGTGTCTTTATTAATTAGAACCGACCCATCTGTCCCCCATGGGACTCCCGGGGTATGCTTACAAAGCGAGCATTGCAAGAATAGGATCCCTGCCCTCCAACCAGGCATGTCAAGGCGACTTAGGTGGAACACTTCCTCCAGGTTGGGGGTTGGGCACATGGCTAACAACCCTGTCCCGTAAAAAAAAAAAAAAAAGAGAAGTTACAGAAACAGCAACAGAGAAAACTTATACTTTTGCGTGCGAAGGACCTCCCGGGTCCAGTGAGACTCGTATGAATGCTGATGGCCAAAGCCGAAAGGAAGCTACCAGCAGGATAAAGGAAGACCTGAACACCACCAAAACTAAGATCAGACTAGGACATTGGAACGTGAGGACGATGTATGAGACGGGCAAGCTGGCACAGGTAACATTAGAGATGAGAAGATTCAACCTCTATGTCCTAGGAGTAAGCGAGAGTAGATGGACTGGATCTGGGAGAATGAGAACCACCACCGGAGAAACCGTCCTCTACTCTGGGAGAGATGACGACCAGCACCACGAGAGAGTTGCCATCATCCTCAAGAAAGGCGTTGAGCGATGCCTTATGGAGTGGAAGCCCATCAACAGCAGACTAATGAGTACGAGACTGAAGGGAAGGCACATCAACATCACCATCATCCAGCGCTACGCACCAACCAACAACAGCAACGATGAGAGCAAAGACGCCTTCTACCACCAGCTGCAGACAGAGACAGAGAAAGCCCCACGCCATGACCTCATCGTCATCATGGGGGGACCTCAATGCCAAGGTCGAAAGCGACAACACCGACTACGAGAGAGTCATGGGAAAACACGGAGTGGGGAACAGAAATGACAACGGGGAGAGACTTGTGGAGTTCTGCGCCATGAACAACTTAGTGATAGGAGGGACCCTCTTCACGCACCGGGACATCCACAAGCTGACTTGGGCGTCGCCGAATGGGAGAGATATGAACCAGATTGACCATCTGATGATCAATGGTATGTAGAGACGTTCTCTTCTGGATGTGAGAACCAAGCGAAGTGCGGATGTCGGGAGCGATCATCACCTGGTGACAGCACACATCCAGATGAAACTGAAGAAGAACACAAGACCAACCACTCAAGCGCGATTTGATACCCAGCGACTAAGAGACACAAACGGGAAGTCTGCATTCATCAACGATCTGAGGAACAGATTCTACATCCTGCAGAACATGACAGAACAGCATGACATAGATACGACATGGAAGCAGATCTGTAAACTGTACACTGAGAGAAGCAAGGACAACATCGGCCATCAAAAGAAGAGGACCAACAATGACTGGATCCAACAAGAGACCCTCGATGTCATCAAAGAAAGAAGAGAGATCAAGAAGAGACTTCTGCAAGTAAAGTCTCCACGGCTACAAGAGAGGCAGGAAGAGTTGTACAGAGAGGCACACAGGAAAGTGAAGAGACTCGCACGCCGTGACAAGAGAGAAGCCATGGACCAGCTGGCAGCTGAGGCAGAAGAGGCGGCGGCCCAAGGAGAGCAAGGGAGAGTCTACAAGATCACCAAGAAAGTATGCAACAAATTTAATAGGAGCGCTGGGGGACCAATCAGGCACAGACAAGGGAAACTGTTGACAACAGAGAAAGAGCAAGAAGAAAGATGGGCTGAACACTTCCAGGAAGTTCTCAACACCAACACCTGACGAGACAGCCGACATCCTAGAAGCTACAAAAGACTTAGACATTGATGTCAACCCCCCAACAAAGGAAGAGATAGTGGCTGCCATCAAGACCCTCAAGAACGGCAATTCACCAGGCCAGGACAACCTTGGTGCCGAACTGTTCAAGGCAGATTCTGAACTAGCAGCTGACATACTGCAACCACTGTTCACAGCTGCATGGAAGAACGAGAAAGTACCTGATGATTAGACCAAGGGAGTGATAGTCAAAATCCCCAAGAAAGGAACCCTGAGCGACTGCAACAACTGGAGGGGAATCACTCTTTTGTCTGTGCCAATCAAGATACTGGCCAAGGTCATCATCAGAAGAATATCAGACGCTGTGGACGATGGTTTGAGGAAGGAACAAGCAGGGTTCAGGAAGCAGCGAGGATGCATAGACCAGATATTCATGCTCAGAAACATCATCAAACAGTGCACAGAGTGGCAAAGACAACTGTATGTGAATTTTGTGGACTTCGAAAAGGCATTTGACAGCATACACAGAGACAGCCTTTGGAGTATCCTTCGACACTATGGCATCCCATCGAAACTGGTACACCTTATCAAAAGCTTCTATGACAACTTCAGATGCTCTGTGGGCCATAGCAACACTGTCTTCGAAGTCAAGACTGGAGTAAGACAAGGATGTGTGATGTCAGCAGTTCTCTTCAATCTGGCCATTGATTGGGTGATGAGGAAGATGACAGAAGACACCCTAAGAGGGATTCGCTGGAGCCTGTTCTCAACACTAGACGACCTTGACTTTGCGGATGACCTGGCGCTGCTGTCCCACACACACCAACATATCCAGGAGAAGACCAGCAGACTCCAAACATTCGGACAGCAAGTGGGGCTTCGTATTAGCACCAAGAAAACAGAGACAATGTCGCTCAATGTGAAACACACCAGCCCCTGTGAAAGTGAATGGAACTGACCTGCGCCAGACAGACAAGTTCACATACCTTGGCAGCAGCATCAAACCAGAGGGCGGCACAAAAGAAGACATCCACAACAGACTGGGAAAGGCAGGAATGTGTTTAGGGTGATGAACAATATCTGGAGATCAACTCAGTACAGCACAACTCCAAGCTGAACGCTATACAAAACAGAGCTGTGTTGTATCTACGCTCCTGTACGGGTTCTGAGTGCTGGAGGATGACGGAGGTGTGGATTTACTAAACTGCGCTCCTTCACAACCATATGCCTGCGAAGATTCTCCGGATCTTTTGGGCCAGAAGAAGATCCCAATGAAGACCTACTACGGAGATGCAGGCAAGAAGCCATGGGAACCATCATCACCAGACGACGGTGGAAGTGGGATTGGGCACATCCTCCGAAGAGACACACAGTCAATCAACAGAAAGCATTGACTGGACCCCAGAAGGAAGGAGAAAGAAAAAAGAAGACCAAAAGCAACCGTGGAGGAGAACTGTAGAAAGTTGAGATGAAAGCCTTGCAGCACACTTGGGGGATCAGTGATTAGTTGGCCCAGGATAGGCAGGAGTGGAAGCGCTTTGTTGTGCCCTACACACCGCTGGGTGTAATGGCTAATGTGATGATGAACCAATCTGTGAAATATGGAGATTGACTGTGGAGGTTTTTAGCAATGGGCTCTTTAGTGGTTCGCTTGGCAATATTTGACATTTTCTTCTTTCTCATGTCACTTTAACTAATGTCAAATGTAGCTTTCATATTTCGGTATTGTGTCCACATGGCTTTTTTGCTAATTCTTTTAATCAATTTCCAGGTTGTTGTATTAAGTTTGTCAGTTAGATTGCTTAGAGTCACTTGTGAGGAAATATTCTGAGCTCGTTTTTTGGAAAATCAGAGTCTGATCTAATGTGATTTCCTTCCCTAAGAAATTTATATGCGGTAGATGCTGCTCTTATTACAAATTTGAAGCTGCTAGTTCTCGATAGTCACCTAAGGGTAGAATTACGGCGGTTATATATGTTTCCTTATAATTTGATGCATGATAGCCACACAATGCAAATTTTAGTGCCTTTTACAATCTAAAACTTTCAATCTTTTTCAATAAATACTTTGGTTGCACTGAAAAACACTTCTTGAAGCATAGATAATTTAAGATCGTACAATTTACAAGTGAAAGGTGGTGGATTGATGTTTTTGTATTCTTTTCTCCTCCAAAAAATCTGCCAATTACCTTCAGGAAAGTTATGATTTTTTTGTGCTTTTGTCAGAATCATAATCAAAGTGGAGTATTCCAAGTTAATTTAATTTTGATGTAAAGACCCCCCCCCCCCCCCCCCCTTCCAGAAAACTTGACAATTTGTCTGTATTCAATTATTTCACCCATATAATCTAAAAAACAGGCAAAGGATATTTGGATTTACTGCCCGCATTTTAAAGAGCATCATATTTGTTTTTTCTGTCGGACAGTGACAAAACCATTTTCCAGCTATTACTTGCCTGAGTTATCAAGATCAGATTGAAACTGTCTTCACATGATTTTGTGTTCTTTGAGGAGTTGTCTTTTTTAAAGTGACCATCCATCCATATACAGATGTGATCAGCATATTGAGCTAGAATGACACGATTGGAAGTAACTTGGGGAGATCTTGAATCCGGGCATTAAATAGAAGCTGCTAAAGCAGATCCTTGCAGAATTCCCATATCAAGATTTTGTGTGAAGAATAACTGAAATCACACTGTACTCTGAATTGTTCTGTTGACAAAAAGCACTTATTATATAGTTATATATCCTGTTTCCAGACAATCCCATTGATTTTAGCTTGTATAAACAATCGTATTATTGCCAAACTTGGTCGTATTTACTTTTTTAACATAAAAAAATTGTTGCTAAACATTTCTTCTGCGGGCAAAAAACTGGTGTTTATTTTGGGTTGAAAGTTTAACCAGGTCTGTTAACTGTTGACCTTCCTTTTCTGAATCCTGTCTGAGTAAATGGGAATGTCGATTTTTTTCTCACAATATTGCATTATTCCTATTTAACGACATTATTCTATTTAAGACTATTTTTTCGAAAACTTTGCACGTCGTGAGAAGTTAAAGCAATGGGTCTATTATAATAAGAAGAATAAGAAGAAAGAAGAAGAAGAAGAAAGAAGAAGAAGAAGAAAGGGGAACTTATATAGGGATATATCTTGCAAAGGAAAAATCAAAGCGCATGCAATTCGACTAATCTGACACAGTCATTTTTTTTTTTTACAACCAATGACAAATAATCAATAGTACAACACATTACGCTGCAGACCAATCTATAAAATAAAATTGCAATAGTCAAATGCTTTTCAAAAGCAACACACACACACACACACCACACACACACACTCCCACACACAAACACAACAAAAACCACCACACACACACCAACACACCACACACACAGGTCAATATTTAACAGGGGATAGGACTGGTTATAAAGGGGGGGATATTTGATAGAGACGGAGGGGGGGAAACTTAGGTTTAAAAATAAATAGTCTTGGGGCTTGGATTTAAAAGTGTCTTTGCTACCCGGCGAAAGAGGGGGGCTTTTCGGGGCTGGACCCGAAATAGGAAAGAGGGGAACGTAAGGAGTGTACGGGTTAAGACTTTCACGAGGCGGGGGGGAGTTTTGGGGAGACATTTTAACAGGGGGTACTGATCTTAATTTACCTCTGTGAAAGGGAGCCATGAGAATGAAAGGGGGGGGGTAATTCCCCCGTTTTTTTTTTTCTGAAAATATCGAGTGGGGAGTTTTGTATACGTTAAGGGGAGTGGTAGTGATGCTGGCAGACCAACAAAAAGAATTGCAAACCCCAACCCCGGAAAGAATAAAAAAATTAAAATTTGGCTGTTGCATCAGGGGAAGGGTTTCTTTCGAATTGCACTAAACGCCGAATTGATATAGAAAACCTGACGGGTCTGAGTGAGAATTTTTTATGAGAGTGGTTTTTCCATAACACACCTTTAAATTCACGCAGTGGATAAGGAACTGATGCATTGCAAGTTCTATTTAACGTTGTAAGGAAAAGAGTTTGTGTTTGGTCCCTAAAACATCTTCGGTTTTATCTGCATTTGCTTTTTTGTTCGTGTCATCCAATTTTGAATATCTTCAAAACTGGGCCCAATTTTCCAGGGAGAAGACGATTTCAAGTTCCGCTTTTAATTGAAGTCACTGCATAAAAAAGGTTGTTTAGACTTTTTTATATGGACATGGGGGAGTGCAAAAGTGAACAAACAGGGGCCCAAAGATCCCCGTGGACTCTCATTTCAGTTTGGCATTTTGAGAATCTTTTTTACTGCAACTGTCCGAAATCGGGCAGTGGGTGGGGAAATTAAACCAGGTGAGGCTGTGCCGTGACACCGAAGTTTTTTGAAGACGGGGGAAAAAAAAGGATGGGCTATATATCCCGGGGCCTGATAATAGTAAGTGGAAAGGGGGAAATTTTTTTTCCCGAGTCAGAAGCAGTAGAAAACGTGTTTAAAGTGTGTATAGGGGGTTTTAGTGCTTGGGTTACGCGGGAGGGAACTGAAACTCGGGAAAAATTTTTGGAGAGAAGGGGTTTGACTTTTGAGAAAAACTTTTTTTAAAGGGCTTTGAAATAAAAGGTAATTGGAAACAGGGCTATAATTCTTCAGAAGTTTGGGTCCCAAAGGCAGCTTTTTTTAAGGGGGATAAGCAGTTTTTAAATATGGAACATTTTCCCGGAAAAAAGAATGAGTCACTATTTTTGTGATATGGGGTAATTGTGGGAGGGACTGTGTGAAAAGGGAACAGGGATGGGGTAGATCACTGATTTATGTCATTTCTTTCGAATTGTCGTGATTTCTTTTTCACTTTCGGATGAAAAAAGGGGAAGGGGTGCCAAAAATATAGGAAGTGCAGCTCAAAGGAGTTGATCCACTTTGGGGCGAATGTTAGGACTTTTCAAAAAAAATCAGAAAAAAAAAGAAAAGTCAGAGTTTTGTGGAGGAAGGGAGGGCTTGCCTTCAAGATCCCAAAAGAGTAATTGAGGAAAAAAGAGTTTATTGAGGGGTCGTTGAGAAGGTATTATTTTGTTTTTTTGAAAGAATTAAAGTTGTTTGTTTTGGGGTTTTGGAAAGTGGGATTAATTTCCGGTTTTTTTTTCGCACGGCGCTCTACTCACCTTTGGTTTTCGACCAAATTATGGGGGTTTCCGGGGCATGGCTATCAGGCAAACTCATGGGGGAACATGCTCATCAAGCAGTTTGGGGGAATTCTTTTTTTT
>CM054154.1:48548244-48588713 GCA_028751875.1 Rapana venosa
CTAACTGACAAACCACTGTTCACAGCTGCAGGGAAGAACGAGAAAGTACCTGATTGATTAGCCCAAGGGAGTGATAGTCAAAATCCCCAAGAAAGGAACCCTGAGCGACGCAACAACTGGGGGGGAATCACTCTTTTGTCTGTGCCAATCAAGATACTGGCCAAGGTCATCATCAAAGAATACAGTACGCTGTGGACAAATGGTTTGAGGAAGGAACAAGCGGGTTTCAGGAAGCAGCGAGGATGCAAAACCCCAATATTCATGCTCAGAAACATCATCAAACAGTGCACAGAGTGGAAAAGACAATGTATGTGAATTTTGGGGACTTCGAAAAGGCATTTGACAGCATACACAGAGACAGCCTTTGGAGTATCCTTCGACACTATGGCATCCCATCGAAACTGGTACACCTTATCAAAAGTTTCTATGACAACTTCAGATGCTCTGGGGGCCATAGCAAACACTGTCTTCGAAAGTCAAAAGACTGGAGTAAGACAAGGATGTGTGATGTCAGCAGTTTCTCTTCAATCTGGCCATTGATTGGGTGATTGAGGAAGAAGACAGAAGACACCCTAAAAAGGGATTCCTGGAGCCTGTTCTCAACACTAGACGGACCTTGACTTTGCGGATGACCGGGCGCTGCTGTCCCACACACACCAACATATCCAGGAGAAGACCAGCAGACTCCAAACTTTCGGACAGCAAGTGGGGCTTCGTATTAGCACCAAGAAAACAGAGAAAAAGTGTCGCTCAATGGGGAACACACCAGCCCCTGTGAAAGTGAATGGAACTGACCTCGCCAGACAGACCAAGTTCACATACCTTGGCAGCAGCATCAAACCAGAGGGCGGCACAAAAGAAGACTCCACAACAGATGGAAAGGCCAGGAATGTTTTAGGGAGATGAACAATATCTGGAGATCAACTCAGTACAGCACCAACACCAAGCTGAAGCTATACCAAGCGTGTTGTAATCTACGCTCCTGTACGGTTCTGAGTGCTGGAGGATGACGGAGGTGGATCTTACTAACTTCGATCCTTCCACAACCATATGCCTGCGAAGAATTCTCCGGATCTTTTGGCCAGAGAAGATCTCCAATGAAAGACCTACTACGGAGATGCAGGCAAGAAAGACATGGGAACCATCATCACCAGACGACGGTGGAAGTGGATTGGGCACATCCTCCGAAGAGACCCACAGTCAATCACAAGAACAGCATTGCACTGGACCCCAGAAGGAAGGAGAAAGAAAAGAAGACCAAAAGCAACGTGGAGGAGAACTGTAGAAAGTGAGATGAAAGCCATGCAGCACTCTTGGGGATCAGTGATTAGGTTGGCCCAGGATAGGCAGGAGTGGAAGCGCTTTGTTGCTGCCCTACACACCGCTGGGTGTAATGGCTAATGATGATGATGACCCATCTGTGAAAATATGGAGATGACTGTGGTAGTTTTTAGCAATGGGCTCTTTAGTGGTCGCTTTGGCAATATTGACATTTTCTTCTTTTCTCATGTCAATATAACTAATGTCAAATGTAGCTTTCAATATTTCGGTATAGTGTCCACACTGGCTTTTTTGCTAATTCTTTTCAATCAATTCCAGCTTGTTGTATTAAGTTGTCAGTATAGATTGCTAGAGTCACTTGTGAGGAAATATTCTGAGCTCGTTTTGGAAAATCAGAGTCTGATCTTAATGTGATTTCCTTCCCAAGAAAATTATATGCGGTAGATGCTGCTCTTATTACAAATTTTGAAGCTGCTAGTTCTCGATAGTCACCTAAGGGTAGAATTCCGGCTGTATTATATGTTTCCTTATTAATTTGATGCATGACTAGCCACACCCAATGCAATTTTAGTGCCTTTACAATCTAAACTTTCAATCTTTTTCAATAAATACTTTGGTGCACTGAAAAACACTTCTTGAGCATAAGATAATTTAGATCGTACAAGTACAAGTGAAAGGTGGATTGATGTTTTTGTATCTTTTCTCCTCCCAAAAAAATCTGCCAATTACCTTCAGGAAAGTTATGATTTTTTTGTGCTTTTGTCAGAATATAATCAAAGTGAGTATTCCAAGTTAATTTAATTTTGATGTAAAGACCCCCCCCCCCCCCCCCCCCTTCCAGAAACTTGACAATTTGTCTGTATTCAATTATTTCACCATATAATCTAAAAACAGGCAAGATATTTGGATTACTGCCCGCATTAAAGAGCATCATATTTGTTTTTTCTGTCGACAGTGACAAAACCATTTTCCAGCATATACTTGCCTGAGTTATCAAGATCAGATTGAAACTGTCTTCAACATGATTTTGTGTTCTTTGAGGAGTTGTCTTTTTTAAAGTGACATCCATCCATATACAGATGTGATCAGCATATTGAGCTAGAATGACACGATTGGAAGTACTTTGGGGAGATCTTGAATCAGGGCATTAAATAGAATAGGTGCTAAAGCAGATCCTTGCAGAATTCCCATATCAAGATTTTGTGATGAAGAATAACTGAATCCCACTGTACTCTGAATTGTTCTGTTTGACAAAAAGCACTTTATATAGTTATATATGTTTCCAGACAATCCCATTGATTTTAGCTTGTATAACAATCGTTTATGCCAAACTTGGTCGTATACTTTTTTAACATAAAAAATTGTTGCTAAAACATTTCTTCTGCGGGCAAACTGGTGTTTAATTTGGGTTGAAAGTTTAACCAGGTGTTCAACTGTTGACCTTCCTTTTCTGAATCCTGTCTGATTAAATGGGAGAATGTCATTTTTTTCTCACAATATTGCATTATTCTATTTAAGACATTATTCTATTTAAGACTATTTTTTCGAAAACTTTGCACGTGTGAGAAGTTAAAGCAATGGGTCTATAATAATAAGAAGAAGAAGAAGAAGAAGAAGAAGAAGAAGAAGAAGAAGAAGAAAAGGAACTTATATAGGGCTATATCTTGCAAAGAAAAATCAAAGCGCATGCATTCGACCTAATCTACACAGTCATACAACCAATGACAAATAATCAATAGTACAAACACACTACGCTGCAGACCAAATCTATAAAATAAAATTGCAATAGTCAAATGCTTTTCAAAAGCACACACACACACACACACACACACACACACACACACACCACACACACACACACACACAACACACACACACACACACACACACACACACACACACACAGGTCATATACTTAAGCAGGGTGATAGGACATGGGTTAGTGAAGGGTGGGATAGTTCTGATATGAGACAGGAGGGGGGGAAATCTTAGGTTTGAAATAAATATGTCTTGAGGCTTGATTTAAAAGTGTCATAGCTAGGCTTCTGGCGAAGAGAGAGAGGGAGCTCATTCTAGGTCGATGGACCCGAAATAGAGAAAGAGCGGAACGTGAAGGAGTGTACAGGTTAAGACATTCACAGAGGCAGGAGGGTGCAGTTTTGTGGAGACATTTGTAACAGAGGGTACTGATCTTATATTCTACTCTCTGTGGCACAGGCAGCCAGTGGAGAGATCGCAAGAGGGGGGTAATGTGCTCCGATTTTTTCTTTCTGAGAACTAGTCGAGCTGCGGAGTTTTGTATACGTTGAAGGGAGTGGATAGATGATGCTGGCAGACCAGACAAAAGAGAATTGCAATAGTCCAGACGTGAAAGAATAAGAGAAGTAACAAGTTTGGCTGTTGCATCAGTGGACAGGTACTTTCGAATTGCACTAATACGCCGTAATTGATAGTAGCACACTGACAGGTCTGAGTGATGAATTTTTTCATAGAGAGTGTGTTGTCCATAACAACACCTAGGTACTTCACAGCAGTGGATAGAGGAACTGATGCATTGCCAAGTTCTATTGAAGCTGTTGTAATGGAAGAGAGTTTGTGTTTGGTCCCTACAAGCATGGCTTCGGTTTTATCTGCATTTAGCTGTAATTTGTTCTGTGTCATCCAATTTTGAATATCTTCAAAGCAGTGGGCCATATTTGCCAGGAGAGAAGACAGATTTTCAGGAGTGTCGCTGCTTTGAATCTGAGAGTCATCTGCATAAAAATGATGGTTGATTTGATGACGTTTTATTATATGTGACAGTGGGGCAGTGCAAAGAGTGAACAGAACAGGGCCTAGAACTGATCCCTGTGGACTCTGCATTTCAGTTTGGCAGGTATTGATTGAATCTTGTTTACTGCAACTGTCTGAAATCGGTCAGTGAGGTGTGAATTAAACCAGGTGAGGGCTGTGCCAGTGACACCGAACGTTTTTTGAAGACGGGAGAGAAGAATGGAGTGGTCTATAGTATCCAAGGCTGCTGATAAGTCGAGTAGAGTGAGAAGGGAGATTTTCCCTGAGTCAGAAGCTAGTAGAAGCGTGTTTAAAGTGTGTACTAGGGTGGTTTCAGTGCTGTGGTTGACGCGGTAGGCAGACTGAAACTCAGGAAGAAGATTGTTGGAGAGAAGGTGGTTGTTGAGCTGTTTGAGAACTACTTTTTCAAGGACTTTAGAAATAAAAGGTAGATTGGAAACAGGTCTATAATTCTTCAGAATGTTAGGGTCAAGGTCATGCTTTTTGAGTAGAGGTGTGACTATAGCAGTTTTGAGAGCTGATGGAACATTTCCTGAAACAAGAGATGAGTTCACTATTTTCGTGATAGTGGGTATAAGGTTGTGGTAGGCACTGTGTGAAAAGGGAAGCAGGTATGGGATCAAGATCACATGATTTTATAGTCATTTCTTTCAGAATTGTCGTGATTTCTTTCTCACTTGTCGGATGAAAGAAAAGGAGAGGAGTGCCAGAGAACTGGGGATCAGGAAGTGCAGGCTGCAAAGGAGTCTGATCCACTTTGGAGCGAATGTTATGGACTTTTTCAGAAAAAAATGCAGAAAATATAGAAGGAAGTTCAGAGTGATTGTGGATGGAAGGCAGAGGGCTTGCCTTCACAGATCCAAGAAGAGTAGATGTGAGAGAAAAGAGAGATTTCATTGACGTAGCATCAAGAACTTGAGAAGAGTAATACTTTGTTTTTTCTGAAAGAATTAAAGACTTGACTTTGTTTACTTGTTTTCGGAAGAGCTGCTTATTAATTTCCGTTTTTGCTTTTCGCCACTGTCGCTCTAGCTGCCTACGTTTGCGCTTTGCGACCAGAATGTCATGGGTGTACCATGGCGCACATGGCCTATCAGGCAGGAGACGGTCAGTGGGAGAGGCATGCTCATCAAGCAGTTGGCTGAGAATATCATTGTAGTGTTTAGAGAGGTTATTGTTGTCAGAGGTTTGCGATAGGCGTTCAGCAGCTTGTGAAGAGAAAGTTTGAATATCTATGGCCTTGAGGTTGCGATGGGTGACATACTTTTTCTTTCTGATAGGCTTTGCAATGTTTAAAGAAAAAAGAACCTCGGAATGATCAGAAAGTAGTTCATCAGTGATAGATACAGATGTGATCAGATCTTGGGAAACATCAGTAATTAGCCAGTCTAAAAATATGTCCTGATCTGTGCGTTGCTTCATTTACCAGCTGAGAAAGAGAGTGGTTTGACAAAGAAAGAGAAAGACGTTTGACGTCGGAACTCACTCACTCACTCATCCCTTGGTCGGGACAACCGTTGGGGTACCCGCACGGACGCTGCAAGTGGACCGCCAAATGGTTCTGTCCTGGGCTGTTTTCAGGAGGCTTGGTACAGTGAGGCCGGTCCACTCCTTGATGTTGGATATCCAGCTTTTGCGTGGTCGTCCCTGCCTCCTTGCTCCTTCCACCATTCCCTGCAGGACTGTCTTTGACAGGCTGTTATGCCTTGTTGTGTGGCCAAACCACTTCAGTTTCCTCCGTATTGACTGTATCTAGCAATGGTTCTTGTTTGCCAGCCATTGCCTCGATCTGCTGCCAGACCTAGTCATTGGTTTTTGCGGTCTCTGTAGGTGATGTTCAGGATCCCCTGAGGCACTTCATCTCAAAGGCTTGAATGCGACGTTCTAAATCGGCAGTAAGTGTCCATGCTTCACAGCTGTACAAGGCAATGGATGTGACGAGTGCCTTGTAGAGTCTGACCTTAGTGTGGTTCTGATGTTGTGGTTTCTCCACACTTTCGCCAGCTTAGTCATGGAGGAGAGTGCCACAGCAAGTCTGATCTTCACCTCGTGTGTGCTCGTGGCCTTCCTTTGGTGATGACTGCTCCAAGGTACTTGAAAGTTTTCCACCTCCTCTAGTGTCTCGCCACTCATCTTGATGCTGGTGGGAGTGGTCGGTGTGGTACTGTTCACTAGGATCTTGCTCTTTTTTCCGTGCTGATCTCCATACCGTGGGCATTGGCTGATGTTTCCAGTCTGGTGGTGAGATCCTGGAGTTCTTCTTCACTGCGGCCCATGAGATCAATATCGTCTGCGAATCGAAGATTGCAGACTGACCTTCCTCCTATTGTGATGTGGTCTTGAAGCCAAGGAGGGCCTCCTGCATGATGTTCTCCAGAACACATTGAAAAGAACGGGGATAGCGGGCAGCCTTGTCGGACTCCAACTGAAGTCCGGAAGAACTCCCCGATTTCTCCACCCATGAGGACTGCACTGTGGGAGCTGTCATACAGCGCCTGGATGACTTGAATCAGTCCTCGTCGAAGCTATAGTCTCTCATGACATTGCCACAGAGCTTCTTGCCACACTCGATCGAAGGCCTTCTTGAAGTCAATGAAGTTGTTGTAGAGCTGTAGCTGATGTTTGGAGATGCTTCTCTATGAGCATTCTGATGTTGAAGATCTGTTCGACAGTGTTTCGACCTGTCTGAATCCTGCCTGTTCTTTCTGATAGGATTTCTTCTGCTTGTGGTTTCAGTCTGTTCAAGGCAATGCGTAGCATAACTTTGCTTGGATGGCTTTATCAGACTGATTGTTCTGTAATTTTGGCACTTCTTCAGGTCTCCCTTCTTTGGAAGTGGAACTATGATGGATTGGGTCCACTGTTCAGCAGGGGCACTCTTGCTGGTCCAGATGCGTTGGCAATGATTGTTAATGCCTTGATCATCTCTGGGCCTCCGTTCTTGATGAGCTCAGCCGGGATGTTGTCAATCCCTGGTGACTTGCCTCCTTCAGGGATCTTACTGCTTCTTCTACCTCTTCCTCCAGCACCTGTGTGCTTCAGGATCTGATGGTCTGGGATCTTGCTCGTGAAGTTTGTTCGGATCAGCCTTCAGCTTGTAGTTGTACAGGTCTCTGCAATATTCTGTCCATCTCTTCATGATAGTGGCGCTCTCTGTAAGGACTGACCCCTCTTGTTGTCTTCAATAACGGAGGTCTTTGGCTGCTGGGACTTGTTAGTACCTTGATGGTCTGGTACGCCTCTTTGCTCCCTCCTTTCGCCATTGCCTTCTCAACCTTGGGCATTGTTCTGACATCCATTCCCCAGGCCTCAGTCATCTTCTCTTGATTGACCTGTTGACTGTTCTATACTCTTCGGCCGTTTCTGGGTTTTTGTTCTTCACTGGTTTAGCTCCCTAACGTTTGGTCGCACAGGTCCAGGATATCGTTGGTAACCCACGGTTGGTTCTTTTTCCTCTCTTTCCCAAGGATCTCCCGCGCTGTCTCCTGAATGTCTTGCTGAAGGTCTCAGTGAGGTTGTTGATGTCATCCTGGAGGAAATTCAATGCTGCAAATCTGCCCCCTATCTCAGCTTTAAAAGATTTCAGCGACTTCGGGGTCCTTCAGCTTTTCCATGTTGAACCGCAGACGGGGATTTCTCTTCTGGTTCTTGGTCTTCAGCTTGATCTGTAGGGTCATGAGTACCATGTCGTGGTCACTACCAATATCAGCGCCAGGGAAACTTCTTGTCTGGGCTTTGTTGATGCTCGACTTAAATCGTTTGGGGGCCAAGATGTAGTCAATCTGGTTATGTGTCTTTCCATTTGGTGAGTGCCACGTCGTTCTTCTTGATGTCTTGTGGGGGTATAAGGTGTTGGCGACAGTAAGATTGTGGCTGCTTGCGAATTCCAAAAGTCTGAGACCTCTATCATTAGTTTCGTCCACGCCAAAACGGCCTACTGTCCCTGGCCATTGGTCATAAGCATGTGGGAAGCTCCAAGAGCTAACCCACGAACTTCGAAGATACGAATGGGACATACTGGGACTGGCCGATGTCCGTTGGGTCGGATTCGGCGAAGCAACTACAGAGGAGGATCACAAACTATGGTATAGTGGCGACGATTCCAAACACCAACACGGAGTAGGATTTCTTGTCAACAAGAAGAGGACAAACAGTGTCATCAGCTGTACCCCAATTCAAGCAGACTGATCTCCATGCGTGTCGCAGCAAAACCACACAACATGACCATCATACAAGTCTATGCACCAACATCAGACTACGATGATGAAGCAATTGAGTGTTTCTACGAAGATTTGGAGAGCGCCATCAAATCAACTCCAAAGAAGGACTTTCTCGTGATCCAGGGCGACTGGAATGCCAAGATCGGACCTGACGCTTTATGACCAATGGCCAGGGACGTCGGAAGAAGACTGGTTATCAAAGTGGAAGTTAAAGTCACCGAGAATGATAAGCTTTCTTGGAGAGAGGCTGTAGTGATCCAGGATGACTGAAACTCCTGATGGAAGATGGAAGATGTCAGATTATTCTTACGGCTTGGAGGTGGACGGTAAAGACAGCAGAAAATAATAGAGTGGCCAGGTGTATTGAAGTTGAGTTCACAGACTTTGAAAGATTCAGGTGAAAAAGAAAGGGAGTGACAGAAAGAAAGAGCGGGTTCGAGTGTATCTTTATAAAGATAGATGGCAATGCCACCTCCACGGGAGGGTCGGGGAAGAGAAACAGTTTTATAACCAGGTGGTGTCAGTTGTTCTATTTTCGGTTCATGACTGAGTGGTTTTAACCAGGTTTCTGTAAGAAATGCTATATCAATATTCTGTTCAGAGACGAAATAAGAAAGAAGATCAGCTTTAACCTTCTGGGCAGAACAGATTGCACGTTGAATAAGCACATGCTAAGGAGGTTTGAAGGAGGCAAAGGTTGAGTTAACTGTGGTGAATTTGGATAACTGTCAAGGAAGTGGAAGAAGGCATGGTAGAGATGTGGAGAGGGGGAGAGCAGACAAAAGTTTGGATTGAGATGTAGAAGCTGGTGAAAGAACTGGGCAAGTTTGGGGATTTACAGTTTCATACACATCATGATACACATAACTATTAGAACACGTTTTATCAAAGTCATTAACGCAAGAAGAAGCAGGTTGATCAGGTGTCCTTGGTTACGGTGGTAGCGGTAGTGACGTCAGAAGCGAGGAGGGAGAGGGATGTAGGGGGCCACAGGCGATGACGTCGGCCCGCACGGGTTCCTTGTCTAGTTTTGCAGTGGTTGATTCCTAAAGTTAACATGTGTTGTTTAAGTTCCTGTGGTAATTTGTAAAACCCATGCGAGAGCAATGCTCTCAAGTCTTCAGCAGTTAGTGTCATATTGGTGGAAGAAGGAACACTGGGTAGTTGTGGTGGGGGGATCTGAGTTCGTGTTTCACGTGCAATTTTTCACAGGGCAGCAGGGTTACAGTAAAATGGGTCACAAGGACCAGCAATATCATTTGAACACAAATCATACAGTCAGTTGAAACTTCGAAAAATTTATCAGAAAATGAAAATTATAATTTAAAGAAATTCAAAATGCAAGAGAAATTAAGGAAAACTAATCTGACCAGTCAATGCACAGTGCAATCACAAACACGTAGATATAACATTTGTTTTGCTAAACATAGTAAAAATGCACAAAAACAACAATCAAACACAGAGAGACACACCATGCTGCCATCCAGCCCAAAGGCCAATCACTCTATAACTGTTCATATTGAAAATATTCAAAACTGGATGACACAGAACAAATTACAGCTAAATGCAGATAAAACCAAGCCATGCTCGTAGGGACCAAACAAAAACTCTGTTCCATTACAACAGCTTCAATAGAACTCGGCAATACATCAGTCCCTCTATCCACTGCTGTGAAGTATCTAGGTGTTATCGATAACACACTCTCTATGCCAAAATTCATCACCCAGACCTGTCAGTCGTGCTATTATCAATTACGGCGTATTAGTGCAATTCGAAAGTACCTGTCCACCGATGCAATAGCCAAACTTGCCACTTCTCTCATTCTCTCACGTCTGGACAAGTGCAATTCTCTTCTGGCTGGTCTGCCAGCATCATCTATCCACTCCCTTCAACATATACAAAACTCCGCAGCCACAGTTCTCAGAAAGAAAAAATCGGGAGCTCATTACCCCTCTCCTTTTTGATCCTCTCCACTGCTTTGTGCCACAGAGAGAAAATATAAGATCATTACCTTTTGTTACAAATGTCTCCCAAAAACTCACCCTCCCCTCCCTCTGTGAATGTCTTAACCTGTACACTCCTTCACGTTCCCTCCCATGACATGATACTATTTGGGCTGTAATTAATTAAATTCTCTGTTGAAAATTTTTTTTTTGGTGCCCATCCCCCTCCCACTGTCCCTTGTATTGGCATCTCGCTTATCACAATAAACCTTTGTCATTGTCATTGTCTTTGTCCTTCACTTTCCCCTCGCTCTGCTGCAGATACCTTGTGCCTACGAATCCTAATTCAACCAATCCACTGTTTGGCCGCCGCTCTTCTCTATTTGGGTCCATCGACCTGGAATGAGCTCCCTCTCTCTCTTCGCCAGAAACCTAGTTACGACACTTTTAAATCCAGCCTCAAGTCATTTATTTCAAACCTAAGATTCCCCCCACCCTCTCATATTTCATATCAGAACTATCCCACCTTCACTAACCCATATCCTATCACCCTGCTAAAGTATAGGACCTGTGTGAGTGGTGTGTGCTTTTGAAAAACATCTGACTATTGCAATTTTATTTCATAGATTTTGTCTGCAGCCCACCATGTTTGTAATATCTGTTTAAACTATGGATTATTTATCATTGATTGCATGACTGTGCAAGATTATGTTGAATGCTTGCCCTTTGATTTGTCTTTGTAAGATATAGCCCTATATAAGTTCCTTTTATTATTATTATATTGCTTTTTGGTTTCCCAGCTTTTATTATTGGGACAACAATAGATTTTTTTCCATATTTGAGGCATATTTCCAGAAACACTGCATTTCTGAACCAAAATGTGCAAGAATAAAGCACAGTTTTCTGGTATATTCCTTAACATTTCATTAGAAACAATGTCCATACCAAATTAGTTTTTCTGGCTTTTAAGAGAAGTTATTGCTGTTTTCAACTCATAAAGAGTTATTGGCGAATTAAACCATAGATCATTTTGGGGAGCTGAATCTGTGTATAACTGATTTTTCTCTTCTCTTTCTCTATATTCTCTGCAATTAGGTGACAAACCTTCAAATTTACTGTTGTTAGAAAACATGACTACAAATGCTTCTGCTTTTTCTAAATCTGATGGAAATTTGTTACTTGCCTTTATGGTTACTGGACAAACTGGTAGAATGATTCCAATTTTCATTTCTTTCATTTGTGTCCAAACTTTATTAAAGTCTCTGTAATCTGATATCTCCCTAGTGCAAAACGATGACAAGTAGTCCCTTTTAGCTTCTGCTATTACCTTATTGCTTTTAATGTTTGCTTGCTTCATATTAATGTCCAGCAGGTGGACAAAAAACTCGAACAGTCTTAGGTTCAATTCCACCCCAACACACACAACACACACACACCTCTCTCTCTCTCTCATCCTCTCTCTCTCCCCCTCTCTTCCTCTCTCTCTCTCTCTCTCTACAACTATGTGTACTATTCTACAATATGAAGGTGTTTAAGTTTTATGATCTATAAGTTTGGCTTACTCTCTCTCTCTCCTCTCTCTCTCTTCATCTCTTTTCTCTCTCTCTCTCTCTCTCTCTTCTCTCTTCTCTCCCCTCTCTCTCTCTTTTTTTGTTATTGCTGTATTGTTACTTTGTTTTTGTTGTTGATGTGTTGGGTTTTTTGTTTGTTTGTTTTTGTTTTGGTGTATGTATGATGTGTGTGTGTGTGGGGGGGGGGGGTGTTGGTTTTTTAAATATTTTTTTTAATTATTTTTTTTAATGTTTTTTTTTTCTCATTTGTTTGTTGTTGTTTTTTTTTTGTTTTTTGTTTGTTTGTTTGGGAGGGTGGGTTTTTTTTGGTTTTTTTTTTTTGGGGGGGGGGGGTTATGGTTTATTTTGTCTTTTGCTTGTCTGGGGTTTTTTTGTTTGTTTGTTGTTTGTTTGTTTTTCTTTTTCCCCTCTCTTTTTCTTTTTTTTAAAAGTTTTTTCCCTTTTTGCTTCTACTGTTTTAAAGTATTTAGTACTGAGTGCATTTTTAAATGTGACCCTACGGCGGGGATTTGGATGTAAAACAGCACATGAGTACTTATTCATTATCCTGGGAAAAAAGAATTTGTCTCTATTACTTACAATGTGTAGATGTTCTTTTTATGACTTTATTGGCTTTTCCCCCCCTCTTTATTGTGTGAGTGTATGGGTATTGCATTTATTTTATTATCTTGACATTCAATTTGTATGACTATAATTAAAAAAGTGTTTTTTGTTGATCGTGTGCTATGTGAGTATTATATAGTTTCGTATTGATCCCCCTCCCCTCCCTCACACACACACTCACAACACACCCCACACCCACAAGGGAGCCGACACACACACACACCACGTCACAGCACAAACACACGGAACAGACACACTCACCACATCACGATCACCGTCACTCAATCACATGTGGATAGATGTGAAGTGGCTGTCTCCATCTAAGCAGTGAGTGCCAAGCAACGGCATTTACTCTAAGTAAGTATTCAATCTGTACTGTGTGTAACCTCATCCTATGATGAGGGCCACTATCAAACCTCCCTTCCAAAAGTGAGGCAGGTGGGGAGCACACCACGTGTCTTTTTGGTCTGTGACTTTTTTGTTTTCTATCTTTCCCCCAATTAATCTATGGGTGATCTATGCTCCAACACACCTTCCACAACGTGACCAGAACAACCCGGATCATAAGTTGCAATGTGAGACATTCCTATATATAGAAAATAATTCCATTCGATCTAAAGACGATGGTACACGTCCAAGTAAAATTCATTGGCAGCCTTCAACATCTACCGGGACTACAGGAGAACTGCATACACAGACAGATATTAAAATCTGACACACCTCACGTAGACAGTAAGACAGTAAGGAACCACTGGAACAACGAAATGCCAAGACTATAACACCATCACTAGGACGAAATCGATTGACTCGAAAACTAAGACACATATCGACCACGACTTCCCCCACACTCTTCAAAACAATTTATCAGCTCTTCCTTGACGATGTCAAAGACTGTTAACATTACTGTGGTACGGCTACACGACAGGGAACATATTAAAATACAAGGTAACACTTTGGTCAGTAGGTGGCTAAATACAGAAAGAATTAGAAATCTCTTTAAAGACATAGGATCCTATATGTGTGAATGTTGTGCCAGATGGATGTGAACCCCACCAATCCTAGCGCCCGTTCCTCCCTGTGCGTTAGCCTACTGCCTGGCACATCGATTTCTTACCTATTAACATCACCTGCGGGAGCCCAGTGTCGCTTTGCCATTACACACTAACACTTCACCTGTCACTGCCATCACCCTAAAGGCAGTCGAGTTCTGTCACCAAGCCGGGAATGTTGGCATGTAGACAACAGTCATCTGTTGCCATCTCCTAACCCAAAATCCTTGCCCTTCCTCCTCAAGCTTCCAAGCTGCTCCATCAGTGTTCTGATCACAGCCATCTCCACTGATCCCATCGTCCACGAGCACCCCAGCTCTCCTCGTCCCTCCATTTATAGCTGACTCATCCATTATACACCATGGATGTCCATGGCCCGCCCGTACCCACCCCGATGAACATGACACCACCTCTCAACAAACCCCTCTAACCACAGTCGTCCTTCCTCGTATTCCACACCGGTCCCTCTCCACCCAGACCATACCTCCCCCGTCCTCCCCTGACCTCTAGGCCTTTCTATTGCCTGGCCATGCTGGACCACCTTCCCTCTGCTTTCACAACCGAATGGGTCCAACAAAATCACACACCCTATCGAAAAAACTTCCGTCCAGTCCTACGCAGCTTGAAGCACAGTATCTGCTATCACACTATACGTTTTCTCCGAACTGTCAACTGTCCGACAGCCATCTCGACCTATCAAATGCCTCCGCGAAGCAACACGTTGACTACCTTAACAGACAGAGAACAAACATCTTGCACAAGACAATAGAGAAACGTGCCAACGCCAGCAAAACGAGCACAGTCCAAACAAAAACCATATGAGAAAGCCACAATACAGATCACTGAGGTCGACCATATGCTGGACCATGACTCAGCAAACACCCAACAACGACAACTGTTCGAATAACAAGCCAAAACCTGTCTGCTTTTCAGACCTGGGCAAAACGCACATGAAGAAAAGAAATCACTGCAATTAAAGAAAGCCCTACGCATCAAACTGATAAGGAAGAGGGAACATGGTTTGCAAGGAGTCTTTTGAGAGGTGCACCCGACGGTCTCGGATCAGACTACGGGTATCAGTAAAGAGTAGGATCTAAAAGGGGGGGGGGGAAATCATCAACTGATACCTTCATACTCGCCATACTTCTCGAGCATGAGTCCAATAAAGACAATACATTCAGTCACCTCCAATTCCAAGAACTTTCCCACAGCAATCTTAACAACACAGCCTCCAGAAATTCCTCTAAAATGACCTCTCTCTGACATATTTCGACACCCAGCTATAGAAGAAGAAATTCATCTTCCTTCAATCCCCACTAATAATAGATTGTTTCACTCCTCGACCCCTGACCAAAATCCAACCCCAAAACCACTACCGCTCCTCCCTCCCTCCTTCATTACGAAAACCAAACTGACAAGTAGTGCCTAATTCATAAGTTCCCGAGAAGGCCGTTATTCAAGTTCCAAGACACCCCCCCTCCGCCGTCCCCCTTTCCCAACTCCCTTTAGAGGCACTATTGAAAAAAGTACTAGTACCCCAACCATGCCACCAGGATTTAACTGAACGTGGACTCGGGTCCCTTGAAGTGCAGTGGGAGACAGAAGTTCCCCCCCACAATCGGCCGACAAGCTCAAAAACTTTGTCGGTACCGGATGGGGTAGAGAATGCTATACGTCCAACACCTCTTGGAAGTGGCTGTCAACATACCCACCTTCAACACAGCGAAGAAACATCACACAGAATCATTTCCATGGTTGGCATCAGACACACCTGCCGACAAAGTGGCCCCAGTTTGATTGCATCACGCAATGGCAAATGTGTGGTCAGTTGGAGGTGGGTGGTAGGACTACGCCACTTTTATGCCCATGCACCATATAATAGCCTCTCAATCATCCGTCCTTAAGGGCCTAAGACACCATACCTACGCTCGAGTTTCTGTGAGGAGTTCCAATGCCAACCTCTCGCAAGAGGCGGTGTGAGAGTTACATCGATCTAACCTCCTCTATTCAGACTTGAGATGGGGCACGCCAGGAAAGCCTCTATAGAAATAACATGGACCCTCTCCACACCAAGTGATCTCGATGGACATAGCACCATATGTACATCCTAGCACACCAGCGGCCAAAACCTTTGCCCCCACTTCAACCAAGCTATGGCCAGGTTCAAAAATGGCTCCTCCAACTAAGCCACCCTCCGACCAACAGTGAGATGCAATCTGCCATTCAACAACACCGGGCTAACGGCAGAGCGCTTCTCCACCACTCCAAGAGATAGTCCCCCTGCCTCCTCCCCTCCTTGGCCAAGAGTGCAACAAGCTCACGCTCGAGGAGACTTTGAGGAAGGACTTTCACCTCTTACAACATAGGCCGAAAATCAACAAAGCCTGCCTGGGAGCCATAATCCCCACACCAACATCAATTCACAGGACACCACAAAAGCTGCTGAAGGTCCTGCTGAATACCATCCAGCAAAGCACTGACCTAACACCCCCGCCTCCCCTCCCGCCCCCCCCCACCCCCAATTCGATCATAGATAGGAGGAAAGCCCGTGGCGCCGAAAATAGGGGAGGAAGAGTGTGTGTATGTGTGTCGTGTGTGTGTGGTTGTGTGTGTGTTTGTGTGTGGTGTGTGTGGTCTGTGAGTGTACGAACGGCGCGATGTGCGGAAAATGATGGTGTGTGTATGCGTTGGTGTACTGCTATAGTTCTGTAAGGGGTGTGTATGAGAGTGTGAATGTAAGAGTGTATTATGGCGTGTGTGGGTGTGTGATGAGTTGTTGTGTGTGATATTGTGGTAGTGATTTTCAATCTAATCCTTGATTTATGTCTGTTGGTTTGTTTCTATGATAGTTATTTTTGTGCGTGTTGTTTGTTTTGTTTTTTGTTGGATGGGTTTTATTGTTGGTGTTTTTTGTTGTTTGTTTTTTGTGGGGAGTTTTGTTGGTTTTTTTTGGTTCTTGTTTGTTGTATTTGTATTGTTTTGATTTTAGTATGCTTTTTAAATGTCTTGTTGTTGTTGTTGTTGTTGTTTTATTGAGTTTTTATTGTTGTTGTTTATTTAACCCTCCCCCCCAACCCCCCACACCCCAAGATTTGCTAGTCGCTGTGATAGTGTGGCGAAACCTATATTCCTTCTGCTCGTTCTAACACCCACAGTTTCTGTTTATATTCTCTTAGCCATATGGATCTGTGTGCGCGTTTTTGGACACCAATTCAACTATAGCAAAGACATGTATATTATTTTTTTATATAATATTAATTATGTATTTTTTTTAAATTGTTCTGAGTTTTTATTGTTCCTTTGCTTATTTCAAGATTGACGAACGTGGTGGCGGAGTGAAATCGGTATGCTCCTCAACGAACATTGAGACTGTGAGAACAGGAGGAGAATAGCTACGCCAGTAGTGGTTTGGTTGTTAATGTGTGGGCTGGGTTATTTTTTTTTTAATTTTTTTTTGTTAACAGTTTTAACCATGTGCGTATGTACAGAACGATCAACTAGAACTTTATTAAACAATTGGCCAGTGCCCATACAGTGAAGTGTGCAACACGTGTGCCAGTGAAGGGACTATTCTCTGAGTGACAATTGAAGCAGTTAGGGCCTATTCGCTGAGTGACATTGCTGGTGACTGCTGAGTGGCATGATTCAGTGACTACTAGAGTGACATTGATTCAGTTGACTGCTTGGACGACATAATTCAGTGAGCTGTTAGCAAACTTCCCCCCACCCCCCCTATCCGCCCGACCGAGTCTAGATTGACTGAAGCTGGGGACCTTTTTTCAGGTGATTAAACAAACTGGTGCTTGTTGCCCGGCGAGATTCCCCACCACCCACACCCCTACTATTTGCTGAGGTGGCCTTTTATCAGTGACAAGATAGAGGTGTCTGACCATCTCTCTGGGATCTACGCCATCAGATAGCACATTAGCAGTACGGGTGTTGCTGCAAGGGACGAGAGTGTGCACGTTGTGATTGTGTGCGCCTCTAGGTGGCCTTGGGGGAGCCTCTTCACTTGGAGAGAACTAACAGTGAACGTAGGGGCTGGTAATTGAAGCAAGTGGCCCCTTGTATCTCTATAGACTTGCAGGGTTAGATTATAGCGAAAGTACCCTCGTTAATGTTGTTCTGTTATGATGCTATGCACAGTGCTGGATTTCAAGATTTCAGTAACCTTATTGCGGTCTGAAGTTGGTTATTTTATTTTCACGCTCACTCAATTTTTGTGTTTTCCTTATTTTTAGTTATACTTATTTTTCCCTCCTCCACTCTATCACCCCGATCTATTGCCCCCCTTCAGGTGTTGATTCTCCAACTACAGATCCTTATTTTCTTTTTCCTTACCGCCAAGTGCTTCCGATTTCTTGTGTGTCAGTTCCTTCACACAGATCCCTACCTCGACAAACCAATATAAGGACAGATTGCATTACCAACCACAAATAAGGGCCCTCTAAGGATGGTGCCTAGTGCAGTATTTGCCAGCTGAAATATAAACCATGGGCTATTAAATAAAAATCGAGAAGAAATTATACAAGCTTATCACTAACTAAAGAGCACTCCATTTCACATAACTAGGGGCTAACTGAGATCGAGAACTTTCAAATCACAAGTTTAGACACTGATAACTTATATTCCAGGGTAGTTAAGAAGTTCACTTGCGTAAAGTCAAAAAACCTCCAAAGAAACAGAAATCCTAGAGGCTGAAATGTAGTGAGGTCCGATTTAAACCTTCAAGCGTACTACTCCATTGTATGATAACATTTATAGGTGAAAAGAATCACATTATGAGGATTGAGGTTTGCTATAAAAGGTACTTATTGTAAAATTGTGGATCTTGCTAAACTGGAAACACGGACAGAACGAAAAAACCAGTACTGATAAATATGACTCCTTGATGAGAATAACAGTCCTATTAGAATCAAATGACAAAAATCTTTAATTATGAGACTTAATATTCGTGTCAAACACAATTAAATAATGCAATTGACCCCAATTAATAAAATTCATACAATCTCCCCCCAACTATTAATTCAAAGCCTCACGAGAGTCACACCAACACAAGCAGACAATAATAGACCACTAATCGAAGTATCTTAAACTCCTAACAAACATTGATTGAAACTGTATCCCCTTCTATAGACAGCATGCGATCACTACCCAGAGTCAAGTTAACCACGTGGGTCAAGAGAAAACGAACAAAAATCCACAAACCAGACCACAAAAACTAGTTAACATATCTTCCTTTGGCTAAATTTAGATGAGAATCTTTTCCTATGCCAGATTTAAGATAACACAATTCTTTCGAAACACATTCAGCATTACATGAAATAACACAGATTTAGCCCTTGAATTATTGGAGACTAAGAAACTATGCGCTGCTATTTACAACAAACATGCCCCACTTAGAATCATTATGATCAAAAACATTGGACCCGCCAAAGGACCCCCTGCTCGCACTAAGGAACTAAGAAGAAAGCATGGCTATCTTAGGACCTTGTTAAAAGAACTTAAAATATCATGAAAGTCAAAAAAATTCAGAAATGCTATTGAACTACAAAATCGGATGAGAAAAATAATAAATAGTTACCAGACTTCAAAACCAAAACTCAAAGACGTGTATGGGGCTTGCCATAAATCAAATAACTAAACAAACAATCATCTTCCTAAAACATATTGTAATTCAAAGTACGTTTACTACGAGCGGAACAACTTAACAGTCCATTTTTCATTAATAGATCTCTACTAACATTATTAGAAATGATAAATCAAAGTCCAATAAACGCAATAACGAAAACAGTAGCTTTGAAAGGGAAATCATCCTCCTTCAAAAAATCTGAGTCACATTCCATTAATGTCTGATCTTGAGGTCTTATTGGATTATCTAAGACACACCTCAATTGAACAATCAAGAACGACGAGGGTTATTTGAGTGGAAATAGGGAAAACAGCAGAAATATTGAAGCCTATCAGCGCATTATCACAGACACTCTAACATAAATAATTTACCTTTGTCTCGAAAAAACACCATTTCCCCAATGCCTTCAAAACCAGCGTCAATATCCCCATCTACAATGTCTGGTGACCTTCAGACCGCAATCAACTATAGACCAATTTCCATCATATACTAAGTCCTTTTCCAAACCTTGGAACCAACATCAAACCAAACACAAAGTCGTCATTTAAATACTGAACCATAACTTAATTCACGACCTAATCAGTTTCTGGATATAATGACAAAATCACTCTAATTCATACAGCACATTGATTAGCCTCGGTAAACTGACATGTCTATCAGACATTAATGACAAAAAATTTACTGTGGATACTATATGAGTAAGATCTCAAAAAGCTATTTGACGACACATTGACCCTACACTTCGTCATCAAAAAAATAAAGCCTGAACCATTTACTCTACCAATAAGAATAGCCTTAGAACTACTTGCTGACTATCCTAGAAAAAACAGGCAACAGTGTGTCTCAATAGGTACAACTACTTCCAATCCCTACGAAAACCTCAATTATGGAGTACCACAAGATCCATACTAGGACCTAATTCTTCGTTGCCTCACTATACATAAACGACCTCTCCTCTCCAACAAATCAAATCCAAATGCAACTATTTGCTGATTGACACAACTATTCATGGTACGAGCCACAGGTAACTTAAATCATCTCGGGCAAATGGCATATATCAAAAAAGAGTGTTGAACAGCTTATTAGAATGGACCGAACAAACTATAAGGTCTATACACCGCCCAAAAAAGCAAAATGCATAGCTTATTACCACAGAGACAAAAGGCGACAAAACTTAACCGCTAAACTGTACTATCCCCATCAACAATTAAAAAGGGAAATAATGGACAAGACCATCACCTGCACAAGGTTTTAGGGGAAGACTAATTGATGAAAACGTCAGTTGTTCTACCTACATATCTCAACTATGACAAATACATGTCCCAAAGAGTATACCAACTTTCTAAAATATCAAGCACTTTCCAGTTGACTATTGACATTTCCAGAAGACTAGTGCTATCCAATCTTTATATATCAATCCCTAGGGGGTGGGTTGTGCAATAAGACTAGGCTTCTACCGCTGGTGGGAGATTTCTGCTAGTAGCACGAACACTATGAAACCGTTACTGATCTGTAAAAAACGTGCCTCCAAGACTGTGTCCTTAGTTAAAAAGGACAAGCTTACAGAGAAAGCTTGACTATACTCATTAAATGCTTCTCGCCCTTACACCAAGCGTTTAAAATAGTAACAAGAGGAGGTCCATGATGTTCAAGATCATGACAGGGAGATCTGTTCCATCATACTTATATAGACAAATTCCCCCTAAACCGAATCCATGAATACTATAGAAGCCTAGTGTCCCAATTCCGAGAAGAGGATCTTATTCAAATCTATGCTACTCTTTACTCAGGAGCCCTATGCCATGGAACTCCCTTTCCTGATTCCAGTAATACAACATACAATCAATAACAATACTACAAAACTACAATACAACTCACTTGATACAGTCAACAATATAACAAAACCACGAGTCCATAGCCTTCTAAACAAAGTTGGCATATCCTCCCTTACCGTATCTCCCTTTCCTCTTACCTAGCTGCCCATGCCCGTTTCCCTTCACTGTCCTTTCTGTCAGACCTTTGTCCCCGCCCCCCCCCCCCTCTCTGCTCTCTCTTCTCTCCTCTCTCACAAAAATCATCTCGTCGTCTCTCACGTCTCTCTCTCGTGTCCCTCAGTCTCTCGTCCTCAGCCTTTTTCAAATTATTCAATTGTTAGTTGAATAAGTGAGTTTACCAAGCGAAAACTTTTTCTTCTTATTATTTGTCTTTCATTTTCTTTCTTCCTTTCTTCTTTACTTTTTGTAAATTTTTTATTACACTAATAGTTATAAAGAAATATACTAATCATGAACAATAATGATGTGTTAATCTGTATGGGAAAAGGGGCGAGTAATAAGTGAAAAAAGAGTGTCTCTATACAGTGATGATGTGCATGTTGAGAATCATAATTCCGTATTTTTTTGCGATCGTTGTCCGTTCTCGTTTGTTTGTTTACTAACAAAAGCTTCTCTTTCACACACACACACACACACACACACACACACAAAGAAGCCGAAGAATTGAGTCGCAGCACATCACAGCACACACCACAACACACAACACTCCAATCCTCACTTCTCCGCTCCCACTCTCATCTTCATTTCTTATCTTCCCCCCTTATCTCTGCTCTCTTCTACTACATTAATGTAGTAGATGTTCATGTATAATGACTTAAGTGATTTTTTATCTCCCTATTGTAAGAGTGTATTGGTTCTTAGGCGCTAATTTCTTTTTTACATGACTGATTCATTTTGTACGATTATATTTCGAAAACAAGTTTTGATGGTGATACCTGTGCTGGCTGAAATTATATAAGTAGTATTATCCACTAAAACAGCACAGCACACACACACACAGCACACACACTGGCCACTCTCTACCTCTCGATGCTCTCTCTCTTGGGGGGGAACCGGACACTGCTCTCTCTCATCTCATCGACCCAGACCGATATAGATGTGGATTTTTATCCCCCCTTTCATCTATTCTATCCTTGTTTAGTGTGTGGAGACCAGCGGTATTGAGTTTATTTCATTCTCATTGACATATAACCGCATGATAAATCAAATAAGGGTTGACGAAGGTGATCTGCACTAGGTATGAGAATTAATATCATATTTAGGTGTATGCACCAGAAAACACACACACACATCACAAGGAACACACACTCTCTTCTCTCTCCTCTCGTCTCTCGTCCATCTCGGGTCTCATCTCGATCCTTCTCTGATCACAAATCATCTCTCATCCTCTCGTCTCTCTCTTATCTCTCACCATGACTTATAGATTTCTTGGCATGGGTTTTGTTTTTCCTTCCTTTTTCTTCCTCCTTGTTTTATTGTGTGAGAGTATGGGTATTGAATTTTATTTGATTATCATTACAGTAAAATTTGTATGGAGTAAGTCAACTATGTTGAAGGTGAGTCGATAGTACTATGTTTGTGTAGAAATCATACTATTCATAGTACCGATACTCTGAAACAACCGCCACACACAACACAAGGGGTGAAGGCACCACACACACACACACACAAACACACACACTACACGAACACACCACACACAACCCACACAGCACACCTCTCTCTCTCTCGGTCGTCTACTCTCTAATCTCTCAATCATAAGCCTGTCTCTCACGAGTTCGGTCTCTCTCTTCTCTCTCTCGTATTGGGCCTAGGATAGCCGGATATGCAATTAAATCATTCTCATCTTCCTTCATCTCTCTCATACAGTCCAGTCTTCTCTCATCTCTCTCATCCGCGGATAGCATCTCCCCTTCGTCCATCGATTGCTACTATCCTCATCTCTCTCTCTCGTCTCTCATCTCTTCTATACAGTTGTCGTGTCTTCTAATAAAAGGGCTTTTTCATACGTTCTATTTTCAATATTATTGTTGGGCTGTTGACTGTGGTGTACTTGAGCGCCGTAAGTATTCCTATTTCAATAGTGCTAATTGTTACGTGTAACAACGTATGGTGTACTATTCTGGGCAATAGAAGGTTGTTCCAATTTGATGATCTGATAAGTTTGGCTTAGACTCTCTCTCGTCCTCTCTCATCTCTCGATCGAGAACGTCTCGTCGTTCTCTCTCTCAATCATAATTCATTCTGAAACAAAGAAGATCTCTTAATCTCCTCTGTGCTCTCTCTAGCATCTCATGCCCTCTTTCGACGAGTTCTCTCTCTCTCACTGCTCTTGCTGTAGTTGTTTACTTTTGTCGTTGGTTGGGAAATATGGTTGATTTGGATTTTGTTCCCGCCATTGTTTGTTTTTTGTTTTGTGTGTGTTGTGTGTGTGTGTGTGTTGTCTGTGTGTGTGTGTTGTAGTGTAGTGTGTTGTGAGTATTTAAGGTATAGTGAAAGGGGGGGAACTGCTATTTTTTTGATTTTTGGTTTTGTTGTTTGTTTGTTTAGGGGATGGGGGTTTAATAGTGCCTCTTTTTTTTTTCCCATTATTGTTTGTTGTTTGTTAGTTTTTATTTCTTGTTGTTTGTGTGTTTGTTTGTAAGTTTGTTTGTATTTTATCTTCTCTTCTCATCGTTTTCTTAAAAAAAAATGTTTTTTTTTTTTCCGCTTTGTCTTCTTGCCTGCTTGAAAAGTATTAAGTACGAGTGCATTTTAAATCTGTGATCCCCATGGGCTGTGGGACAGGATGTAAAAAAGCACATGAATACTTATGTGCATTATTCCTGGAAAAAGATTTTGTTTCTATAACTTACAAAGTGTATGGTATGTTCTTTTATATGAACTTTAGTTGGGCTTTTCGCTCCCCTCTTTATTATGTGATGTATGGGGTTATTGCACTTATTTTATTACCAATGACATGTCAATTTGCATGAGGACATAATTAACAAGTGTTTGAGTGTTGATCGTGTTGCTTATGTGAGTTATTGGACAATATTTAGTACAATCCTGAAACCCCCCGCCCATCACACACTGAACGCAGCAACAAACACAAACGACACACCAACACACACACACAGCACACACTGACACACACACACACACACATCAGCACACACACACACATAGCACACACACACACACACCACGATCACTCACTCACAGTCCCCCACGTCCATTATTCTCCCCTCAAACTAGCTGCTATAGTTTTACATTTCTATCTTGGATTGTTTCTTGTATTTTATTGTGTGGATGTATGGGTATTTAAATTTGAGTTCTTTATTCATAGACATAATTAATTGTTGAAACGGAGTATAATCTAAAATGAAGTGTTGATAGGATCGCGATACTGTTGTTGTGAATTATATATGGAATTATCTCTGAAATACAACACACAACAGCTCTTCGTCTCATCTGTCTCTTGGCGCTGTCCTCACCTTTTAGTCGTCCTGCTTATAGTCCATAGTAAATCCTGAATGAAAGGTGATTCAATTATGTTTGTAATTTTCAAATACATTAATTGGAACTTGGGCCTCTGTACTTTAAGTATTTTTTGATATAATGAGTGCCTAATTTCAAAATCGTGTATAATTATTGTAGTAACAAGTGATGTGTACCATTGACAATTGTAGATGTTTAATACATTGTATGTACTATTAAGTATATAGGTTAGTGTTTATTTTTCTTGCTTTGTTGTTGTTGTTGTTGTTGTTGTTTGTCTGTTTTCTCTTTTTTAGTCATACTTTTGCTGGTTTGTTTTCTTCTCTATATTGTTTGTTGTTAGTTTTGTTTAGGTTTTTTGGGGGGGTGGGGGGATAGGAGGGGTGGGGTATTTTAGGATTGTCACTTTAGAATTTTCTTCTGTCTTTGCGGGGGAGGGGGGGTTGATTGAGGGGGGACTGTATTTGAAAAGGGGTTATATTCACCCTTGTTTTTATTGTGAGAATATATAATTAATGGTTATTAGTTATTTGAAGATTGTATTACGCCACTAACAGGGCGGGACTGACTTAGAAAAAATCACATTGTGCTTATTTCATTATCCTCTAAATAAAAGAATTTGTTCCATTGTCATAGTCATCGTGACAACAGTATCTCATATCCACCCCCTCAATGACTGTTACAGGTTTAGAGTTTCTTCTTTGTTTTGTTCTGTTTTAAATTGTGTGAATGTATGGGTATTGGATGATATTACAAATTCATAGACATATAATGTTGAAAACGAGTAGTAAAGCAAAAATAAGTGTTTGATGGGATCGCATACTGTTTAGGGAATTAATATAATGATATTAATCCATCTGACAGACACACACTAATGTCGAGGGCACACACCAGCACACACACACTTAGCTCTCTATGTCTCTGGTCTCGAGTCTCACCTTTTATCGTCTTGCTTATAGTTTATAGGTGTAATCCAGATCAAGGACTTCATAATTTATTTTATATTTTCAGATACTTTATTGGACTTGACCTCTGTACTTAAGTGTTTAATGAGTGCCCTATATCGATACGTTATAGTTATGGTGTAACAAGTATATGATACACATTTGAACAATGTGTAGATGTGTTGATACTTTATATATGATTTATTGAATTTGGTTGTGTATTTTCCTTGGCTCTGTTGTATAGTACTTTGAGTGTTGTTGTTGTTTGTTCTGTTTTTCTCTTTTTTCTCTTATGTTGGTATTTTGGTTTTTCTTCCTCCTTTGTTTGTTAGTTTGTTCTTGTGTTAAATTTCTTTTTGGGGGTGGGGGGTGGGTGATGTTTTTAAGGAGTTTTCTTTATTTGTTTGCCTTTGGGGGGAGGTGGTGGGGGTGTTTGGGGGGGCTGTGTTTAAAAGCGGTTATTTCCCCTTTGTTTTTCTATTGTGAAGACTGATAAGTGCTGGTTATATTGTATTGAAGATGTATTTCTCCTACGTGGGCGGGGAGACTGATGTAACAAAGCACATGTGGCTTATTCATTATCCATCAGAATAAAAGAATTTGTCATTGTCAATCTCCTATCTCCTCTCTCTCTTGCGAGCACCCTAATAGGCGGGGCATTGGGAGAGTAAAAAGCGCATGGCGATTGCTTATCAATAACCTCGGCAATAAAAGAATTGTGTTCATTGATCATTTGCTCATTAATGTAAGTGGGGTATTTTTTCCCGATTTTAACTGACAAGGTAGGTTTATAACCATGCTGTTTTATACCTGAAAACAGCTTTCTGGCATGCATCTGTCTACCAGGACATGTAAACTAATAAATAATAATCAATTAATATTAATAAGTGGAAATTTATAGAGTCGCTATAATCTTGCATTAAAAGTGCAAGCGCTTTCATTCAATCGGCTCTACACAAACAACAACAATGATTCACAATATTCTAACAATTCAAATGTACACACACACACACACACACACACACACACACACACACACACACACACACACCACACACACACACACCACACACACACACACACACACACACACACACACACAGTTTGTACACTTCAGCAGGGTGATGGAATTTTGGCTTTCAAAGGCAGGGACAGATGAGATGAAACAAGAGGGAAAAATCTTAGGTTTGAAATAGGTATGTCTTGAGGCTGGATTTAAAGCTGTCGTAAGTAGGCTTTTCACGAAGGGACAGAGGGAGGTCATTCCAGATTGATGGACCAGAAATAGAGAAAGAGCGATAGCCAACAGTGGATTGGTTGAATCTAGGTATTCATAAGCCCAGGGTATCTGCAGCAGAGCGGAGGGAACGAGAATGAGTGTACAAGTGAAGACATTCACAGAGATATGAGGGTGCTGTTTTGTTAAGACATTTGTAACAGAGAGTACTGATCTTGTACTTTACTCTCTGTGGCACAGGCAACCAGTGGAGAGATTGCAGGAGTGGATTAATATGCTCAGATTTTTTTTCTTTTTGAGGACTAATCGAGCTGCAGAGTTTTGTATGCGTTGAAGGAAGTAGATAGATGATGCTGGCAGACCAGCCAAAAGAGAATTACAATAGTCCAGACGTGAAAGAATAAGAGAAGTGACAAGTTAGGATGTTGCATCAGTGGACAGGTACTTTCGGATTGCACTTATACGCCGTAATTGTTAGTAGCAGGACTGGCAGGTCTGGGTGATGCATTTTTGCATAGAGAGTGTGTTGTCAATAACAACACCTAGATACTCAACTGCAGTGGATAGCGGAACTGATGTATTGCCAAATTCTATTGAATCTGTTGTGATGGAAGAGAGTTTGTGTTTGGTCCCTATAATCATGGCTTGGTTTTATCTGCATTTAGCTGTAACTTGTTTTGTATCATCCAGTTTTGAATGTCTTGAAGGCAAAGTGACATATTTGTCAAGAGAGAAGGTAGATTTTCAGGAGTGTCACTGCTTTGAATCTGAGAGTCATCAGCCTAGAAGTGATGGTTGATCTGGTGACGGTTTATTATGTATGAGAGTGGAACAGTGTAGAGAGTGAACAGGACAGGGCCCAGAACTGATCCTTGTGGGACTCCACATTCCAGTTTTGCAGGAATTGATTGAATTTTGTTTACTGTGACTGTCTGGAATCGGTCAGTGAGGTATGAACTAAACCAGGTAAGGGCTGCACCTTTGATACCAAACGTTTTTTGGAGAAGGGAGAGAAGGATAGAGTGATCTATAGTGTCAAATGCTGCAGATAAGTCGAGAAGAGTGAGAAGGGAGATTTTCCCTGAGTCAGAAGCGTTTAGAAGCGTGTTTAACATATGGACTAGGATGGTTTCAGTGCTGTGGTTGACTCGATAGGCAGACTGAAATGCGGGAAGGACACTATTTGACTGAAGATGGCTGTTGAGTTGTTTCAGAACTACTTTTTCAAGGACTTTGGAGATGAAAGGTAGGTTAGAAACAGGTCTGTAATTTTTCAGTATGTTAGGGTTGAGGTCGTGCTTTTTGAGTAGAGGTGTAACTATCGCAGTTTTGAGTTCTGATGGAAAAATTCCCGAAAGAAGAGATGAGTTTACAATCTTCGTGATAGTTGGTATAAGCTGCAGAAGACACTGCGTGAAAAGAGAAGCAGGCATAGGATCAAGATCACATGATTTTATGGCCATTTCATTTAGAATATTCCCGATTTCTTCCTCACTTTTGGGCTGAAAGGAAAGGAGAGGAGTGCCAGTGAATTGAGGATCAGGAGGTACAGGTTGGAAGGGAGTCTGATCCAGCCTGGAGCGAATGTTACGGACTTTGTCAGACAAGAACGAAGAAAATATATCAGGAAGTTCAGAGTGACTGTGAGCAGTAGGCAGAGGGCTTGTCTTTGCAGATCCAAGAAGAGTTGAGGTGAGGGGAAAAAGAGATTTCATGGTTGTTGCATTGAGAACTTGAGCAGAGTAGTAGTTTGTCTAGGCTGAGTGGATTACGGTTTTTACTTTGTTGGTTTGTTTTCGAAAGAGCTGTTTGTTTATTTCAGTTTTTGTTTTTCGCCACTGCCGTTCTAGTTGTAGGCATTTGCGCTTTGCCACCAGGATATCATGGGTGTACCATGGGGCGAAAGGCCTATCAGGCAGAATATGGTCAGTGGGAGGTGCATGCTCATTAAGCAGTTGGCTGAGAATAGCGTTATAGTGTTTAGAAGTGTCAGTGTCTTCAGGGGTTTGTGATAGGCGTTCAGCAGCAGCTTGGGAAGAGAAAGTTTGAATGTCAATAGCCTTGATGTTACGACGGGTAATGCACTTCTTCTTTTTGATAGATTTTGCAATGTTAAGGAAGAAAAGAATGGCAGAATGATCAGAAAGCAGTTGGTCAGTGACGGAGATAGAGGTGACGAGATCTTGTGAAACATCAGTGATGAGTCAGTCTAAGATATGTCCTGATCTGTGTGTTGCTTCCTTCACCAGCTGGGAAAGAGAGTGATTTGACAAAGAAAGAGAAAGACGCTTGACAACAGGAGAAGATTGGTTGTCGAAGTGAAAATCAAAGTCACCAAGAATGATAAGCTTCTTGGGAGAGAGGCTGTAGTGATCGAGGAGAGATTGAAATTCTTGATGGAAAACTGAAGATGTCAGTTTGTTCTTACAGCTAGGAGGTGGGCGATAAAGGCAGCAGAAAGTAATAGAATGACCGGGTAAGGTGAGGTTGAGTTCACAGACTTCAAAAGATTCAGGTGAGATAGGTAAGAGTGGCAGAAAGAAAGAGCTGGATGCAGTGTGTCTTTGTAAACTATGGCAATGCCACTTCCACGGGAAGGTCGCGGGAAAAGAAAGAGTTGTATAGCAAGGTGATGTCAGTTGTTTAATCTTAGGTTCATGACCTTGTGAGTGAAGCTAGGTTTCTGTGAGAAAAATTAGATTAATGTTCTGTTCAGATATAAAATCAGAAAGGTCGGCTTTACCATCTGGGCAAACAGACTGCGCATTAAGAAAACATATGTGAAGAAGGTTTGAGGGAGGCAAAGAGGTTGAAGATGACTGTGGTGATTGAAGGTGACTATCAGAGAAAGAGGACGGGGATGATGGTTGAGATGTGTGCAGTGGAAGAGCAGACCAGAGTAGAGATGGCGAGTCAGGTGTGGAAGATGGTGAAAGGACTGGTTTGATAGAGGGATTTATAGTCTGATGCACACTGTGATACACATTACTGTTACTTACTTACTTAGGCCCATCACTGCCCCTGGAGCATAGGCCGCCGACAACAGTCCGCCAGAGTCCTTTGTCCTGTGCTATTCTCTCCAGCTGTCTCCAGGTATATCCCATCTTTCTGGTTTCTGCCTCAAGGTCGCGTCGCCAGGTGTTTCTTGGCCTTCCTCTTTTTCGTTTTCCCTGGGGGTTCCATGATAGTGCCTGCCTTGTGATGTTGCTGGCTGGCTTTCTCAGGGTGTGCCCGATCCATCCCCATCTCCTGCGCCGGATTTCATTTTCGGCTGGCAGCTGGTTGGTACGTTGCCACAGGTCTGCATTGCTGATGGTGTCGGGCCAGTGGATCTGGAGGATCATCTCAGGCAGCTGTTGATGAAGGTCTGCACTTTCTTGATGGTGGTTTTTGTTGTCTCCATGTCTCCGCTCATATAGTAGTCTGACTTGACTTTAGGAGTTGATTGAACAGCCTGATCTTTGTGCGGGTCGACACCATCTTGGAGCTCCAGATGTTCTTCAGCTGCAAGTACGCTGCCCTCGCCTTGCCAATTCTTGCTCTGACGTCTGCATCTGTGCCGCCCTGCATGTTAATGATGCTACCCAGGTACGTGAATGTCTCCACTTCTTCCAGCTCCTTCCCATTTAGTGTGACTGGGTCCTCACTCGCTGCGTTGATCTTGAGAATCTTGGTTTTGCCTTCATGGATCTTGAGACCAACTTGTAATGAGGTGGCTGCTAGTTCTGTAGTCTTGTCCTGCATCTGTTGGCGGCTATGGGAAAGCAGGGCCAGGTCGTCTGCAAAATCGAGATCATCCAGCTGGTCCCACAGTGTCCACTGGATTCCATTTCTTCTGTATGCTGTTGAAAGTCTTCATGGTCCAATCGATCGCCAGGAGGAAGAGGAAAGGTGACAGGAGACAGCCTTGTCTGACTCCGGTCTTCACCTCAAGCTGTTTGTGAGTTGTCTTCCATGGACCACCCGGAGGTCATTCTTTCATAGGAGTTCTTGATCAAGTTGACCAGTTTGGTTGGCACTCCATGATGGCGAAGCAATTTCCAGAGGGTGTTGCGGTCCACACTGTCGAATGCTTTCTCATAATCAACAAAGTTGATGTATAAAGATGAGTTCCACTCTAAAGATTGCTCAACGATGATGCGCAAGGTGGCAATCTGATCTACGCATGATCTGTTCTGGCGAAAGCCGGCCTGCTGGTCTCGGAGGAGAGGGTCGACTGCATTTTTCATTCTCTCGAGGAGGATCCTGTTAAAGACTTTTCCTGGCACCGACAGAAGCATTATCCCTCTATAGTTGGCACAGTTGCTGAGGTCTCCTTTCTTGGGTAGCTTGATGAGGTAGCCCTCCTTCCAGTCTGATGGTACTTCCTCCTCTTCCCAAATCTTCCCAAAGAGAGGGTACAGCATCTCTACCGTGGTCTCCAGGTCTACCTTGAGTGCTTCTGCTGGGATGTTGTCCAGTCCTGCTGCCTTGCCATTTCTCAGCATTTTGATGGCTTTCCTGATCTCCTCCCTGGTTGGTTGCTCACAGTTGATGTCTAGGTCTCTATCAGCAAGGTCGATGTCCTGGGGGTTTGAAGGGACGGTTCTGTTCAGGAGTTCCTCAAAGTGCTCTGCCCATCTGTTCAGTTGCCCCTCTGTTCCCAGGATGGTGTTTCCTTTCTTGTCTTTGACTGGTTGCTCAGGCCTGCTTTACTTCCCTGAGAGTTTCTTAGTGGTGTCATACAGCAGCTTCATGTTGTTACTGGCTGCTGCTTCTTCGGCTTCCTCTGCCAGGCTGTCGATGTACTTGCGCTTGTCTGTTCTTGCGCTCCTCTGGACTTTTCTGTTGGCTTCTGTGAAGTCTGCTTGTGCCTTGGCCTTTGCTGCTCTTGTCCGGCTGTTGTTTACTGCTGCTTTCTTCTGCTTTCTCTTCTCAATCTTGCCCATTGTGACTGCCGATATCCATTCCTTCTGTTGGTGTCTCTTGGGGCCCACTACTTTCTGACAAGTTGACGTCAGTGTCTCTTTCACTTTCTTCCACTGGCTCTGATGTCAGTCTCTTCTTCAAGCAGTTCTTGTAGTACTTGGTACTTGTTGGTGAGGGACAGCTTGAATTCTTCATTTATCTTTGAGTCTTTCAGCAGGCTGGTGTTGTACTTCTGCCTCTTTGTTGTTACTTCCATCCAGTTCTTCTTCAGCTTTAGCTTCAGCCTGGCTATCAAAAGGTGATGGTCAGATGCAATGTCTGCTCCTCTTTTCACCCTTACATCCTTACATATTTCATTTTGTGTTAGTTGTGTCATTCCAACTAAGGAGATAACCATTTACCCCAATAACAAGCCTTGGGCTACAAAGGATCTGAAACGTGTTTTAAACAAAAAGAAAGTAGTATTTTACACAGGCACAGAACAACAAAAGAAGGAAGTAAATAAAGAAGTCAAAGCTGCTGTTGCACGGGCCAGACGTATATATAAAAATAAGATAGAAGACAAGTTTGCGGGAACAATTTTCGTGCTGCATGGCAGGGTATCAAAAATATGTCTGCAGTAAATATGGTAGGTGTCCAACATAGGTCAAAGATCAGTTTGCAGGGGTATGTGATAACAACTACCAGACCATCTAAACGCATTTTTTTACTCGCTTGAAAAACATGATTTCTAGATGAAATAAATGATCTGAAGCAATCCCTAGTTTCTGGATAATAGCGTCATTGTTGATGAAGAAATTATCTGTAAGCACTTAAAGGCAATAAATATTAACAAATCTCCCGGACCAGATGGTATGTGTGGAAGAACCCTGAAATTCTTCGCTACTGAGCTTGCCAGTGTCCTTCAACACCTGTTCCAGGCCTCTCTGGATACTTGTCAGATTCCAGTTATTTGGAAAACTTCCAATGTAATACCTCTTCCAAAGAAACCCAATCCTTCTCGGCCTAACGATTTTAGACCTGTGGCTCTCACATCTCTTGTGATGAAAACGCTAGAAAGATCGTAAAATCTCTCATTCTTTCTGCTACAGAGAAAGACCTTGACCCACATGCAATTTGCATACAGGTCTTAAGGGGTGTCCAAGATGCCAAACTATTCATTTTGAACAAGTTGTATAGCCACTTGGAAACACCTGACCTCTCATGCCAGAATATTGTTCGATGACTTTAGTTCAGCTTTCAATACAATGCAGCCTCACGTTCTGGTTAACTAAATAATTTCAAAATTTGACGTAGACAATCAACTTGTTCGCTGGTGATTGAATTTTTAACCAACAGACCACATCGTGTTTTGGCCAACAAAATATCTTCTTCGGTTAGATTTTACACTGCACTGGTTCTCCGCAGGGTTGCGTCCTCTCACCACTTCTGTACATTCTATACACAGATGATTGCAGAAGCAACTATGGAAATTCCTTTCTGGTAAAGTTCGCAGACGATAGTGCTCTGTTATCTCTCTTATCCGGATCAGTCTTAGACCACGGTCCAGCCCTCACCGAGTTCGTACACTGGTGTGACGAGGCCTATCTGGAGCTAAATGTTTCTAAAACTAAAGACCTGCCTATCGACTTCAGAAGATCAGGGCATACTCCTAAGAATATTATTATCCATAATCAAGAAGTTGAAAAAGTTTTGAACTATAAGTATCTGGGAACTGTTTTTGACCACAAGTTAAACTGGGACGTTAACACTGACGCTATTGTCAACAACGTCTGTATTTTCTGAGGAAACTGAACTCATTTTTTGTAGACAAAAAGATTCTTTCCTTGCTTTACAAGTCTTACATAGAGAGTGTTCTAAGTTTTGCTTTCATTTGTTGGTACAATAACCTTAGTGTTAAAAACAAGAATGGCCTGCAGAGAATTGTAAGAATCTGCTCAAAAATAATTGGAAAAGAACAAAGAGATCTCATGTCGTTCTGCAATCAGCAGCTTGTACGCAAAGCCACAGCCATTTTGGCTGATCCCTCCCATGCTTTGTTTCCAGAATTTCAAATGTTGCCTTCGGAACGCCGTTTTCAGTGTCCCATCAGCATACTAACAGAAAAAGAAATTCTTTTGTGCCAGTAAGCATTCGAATTCTGAATTCACAATGATGTTGACTACCTAGTTTTTACATTTTCTCTGAATTACTTGCCTGATTGTCATTGTTACGAGTGTAGTCAATACATAATTATGTGTGTGTGTGTGTGTGTGTGTGTGTGTGTGTGTGTGTGTGTGTGTGTGTGTGTGTGTGTGTGTGGTGTGTGTGTGTGTGTGTGTGTGTGTGTGGGTGCGTGGGTGTGTGAAATAAGTCTGTCTTCTAGTCAACCGTCTTAAAACATTGAATTCATATATTGGTGTATGGTGTAGGTGTGCGTGTGCGTGTTCGCACACACACGTACGTGCGTGTGTACGTGCTGCGTATATGCGTGCGTAAAAAATAAGTTTTATGTCTTCTAGTCAATGGGTTTAAAATTGTGTTCACAATTAATGTGTTGTGCGTGCGTGCGGGTGTTTGCGTGTGTGTGCGCATGCGCGCGTGTGTGTTGGTGTGTGTGTGTGTTTGTGACATTTTATTTGAAAACCAATATGAAATATAGCTTTGTGTCTTTGATATATTTGATGTGTATCAATCTGCCTGTCAGTATTGTAATTGCCCTTCATGGGATGATTAAAGTGTTTTTGACTTGACTTGACTTGACTTGTAGAGATCTCCTGAATTTCTTGGCCATGCAGATATGGTCGATCTGATTCTCAGTCACATGATTTGGTGATACCCAGGTGGCCTTATGTACTCTTCTGTGGGGGAAAATTCTGCCACCGATTACCAGATTGTTGATAGCACAGAAGTCTGCAAATCTCTCGCCATTCTCGTTCATCTCTCCTAATCCGTGTCTTCCCATCACTTCCTACCATCCCGTGTTGCCTTGTCCGATCTTGGCATTGAAATCACCCATGAGGATTCAGATTCAGATTCAGATTCAGAATATTTTATTGCCATTTAAGTCATGTAGACTTATTTGACACAACAAAAACATCAACTATAATTATCTATTTTTGGCTAAAAGTGATGTACACTAAAAGCATGTTGTATTCTACTTCTCTTTCTCTCTTTTTTCAAAACACTCATACACATATCTGATGATATCTGCTTGATATATATCAACTGTGATTATGTCACTTAATTTATGTACACAGTTTTTGCGTTCTTTGTCTTTCGTAGAATTGATCTTTGGCTTCTTCATCGCCGTCATTAGTTGGCGCATAACACTGGATGATGTTCATTCTGATCTTCTTCTTAGTCCTGAAGGATGCTGTGATGATTCTTGATTCGTGTGCTTCCCATCCTATCAGGGATCGCTGCAACTTTTCAAGGACTTTAGAAATAAAAGGTAGATTGGAAACAGGTCTATAATTCTTCAGAATGTTAGGGTCAAGGTCATGCTTTTTGACTAGAGGTGTGACTATAGCAGTTTTGAGAGCTGATGGAACATTTCCTGAAACAAGAGATGAGTTCACTATTTTCGAGATAGCAGGTATAAGTTGTGGTAGGCACTGTGTGAAAAGAGAAGCAGGTATGGGATCAAGATCACATGATTTATAGTCATTTTTTTCAGAATTATCGTGATTTCTTTCTCACTTGTCCGATGAAAGAAATGGAGAGGAGTGTCAGAGAACTGGGGATCAGGAAGTGTAGGCTGGAAAGGAGTCTGATCCAGTTTGGAGCGAATGTTATAGACTTTTTCAGAAAAGAATGCAGAAAATATAGAAGGAAGTTCAGAGTGGTTGTGGATGGAAGGCAGAGGGGCTTGCCTTCACAGATCCAAGAAGAGTAGATGAGAGGGGAAAGAGAGATTTCATTGACGTGACATCAAGAACTTGAGAAGAGTAATACTTTCGTTTTTCTGAAAGAATTAAAGATTTGACTTTGTTTACTTGTCTTCGAAAGAGCTGCTTATTAATTTCCGTTTTTGATTTTTGCCACTGTCGCTCTAGTTGCCTGCGTTTGCGCTTTGCCACCAGGATGTCATGGGTGTACCATGGCGCACATGGCCTATCAGGAAGGAGACGGTCAGTGGGAGGTGCATGCTCATCAAGCAGTTGGCTGAGAACATCATAGTAGTGTTTAGAGGGGTTATTGTTGTCAGAGGTTTGTGATAGGCGTTCAGCAGCTTGTGAAGAGAAAATTTGAATATCTATGGCCTTGAGGTTGCGACCGGTGACATACTTTTCTTTCTGATAGGCTTTGCAATGTTTAGAGAGAAAAAAACAGCCGAATGATCAGAAAGTAGTTCATCAGTGATAGATACAGATGTGATCAGATCTTGGGAAACAGTAATTAGCCAGTCTAAAATATGTCCTGATCTGTGTGTTGCTTCATTTACCAGCTGAGAAAGAGAGTGGTTTGACAAAGAAAGAGACAGACGTTTGACATCAGAAGAAGACTGGTTATCAAAATGGAAGTTAAAGTCATGGAGAATGATGAGCTTTCTGGGAGAGAGGCTGTAGTGATCCAGGAGTGACTGAAACTCTTCATGGATAATGGAAGATGTCAGATTATTCTTATGGCTTGGAGGTGGACGGTAAAGACAGCAGAAAGTAATAGAGTGGCCAGGTGTGTTGAAGTTGAATTCACAGACTTTGAAAGATTCAGGAGAGAAAGGAAGGGAGTGACAGAAAGAAAGAGCAGGTTCGAGTGTATCTTTATAAACGATGGCAATGCCACCTCCACGGGAGGGTCGGGGAAGAGAAAGAGTTTTATAATCAGGTGGTGTCAGTTGTTTTATTTTCGGTTCATGACCGTGTGGTTTTAACTAGTTTTCTGCAAGAAATGTTGGATCAATGTTCTTTTCAGAGATGAAATCAGAAATGAGATCAGCTTTACCTTCTGGGCAGACAGATTGCATGTTGAACAAGCACATGTGAATGATGTTAGAAGGAGGCAGAGTGGTTGATGATAACTGTGGTGAATTAGGATAACTGTCAGTGGAAGAGGATGAAGGTGATGGTAAAGATATGGAGAGTGGAAGAGCAGACAAAAGTTTGGATTGAGAGTCAGGTGTAGAAGCTGGTGAAAGAACTGGGGAAGTTTGGGGGTTTACAGTTTCATACACACCATGATACACATTATCAGAACACGTTTTTATCAAAGTCATAAACACAGGAAGAAGCAGGTGGATCAGAGGGAAGCGAAGCAGTGTTGTCCTTGGTTACGGTGGTAGCGGTAGTGACGTCAGAAATGAGGATGGAGACGGATGTAGGGACTGCAGCAATTGAAGTCTGCCGCACGGGTACCTGGTCAAAGTTTTGGGATGGTTGATTACCTAGGTTGAAATGTGTGTTTAAGTCTGTGGGGTATGTGGTAAAAACCCATGTAGAGCAAAGCCTCATGTCTTCAGCAGTTAGTGTCATATCGGTGGAAGGAGGAACACTGGGTAGTTGGGTGGGGGAGATCTGAGTTCGTGTTTCACCTGCAATTTTTCACAGGGCAGCAGGGTTAACAGTAAAATGGTCACAAGGACCATCAATGTCAGTTGAACACAAATCATACAGTCAGTTGAAACTTCAAAAAGTTATCAGAAAATGAAAATTATAAATTAAAGTAATTCGAAAAGTAAAAGATATAAGGGAAAACCAATCTGACCATCAAACACGGTGGAATAACAAACACGTAGATATAACATTTGTTTTGCTGAATGAAGAAAAAAGCACAAAAACAACACTCAAACACAGAGAAACACCCTGCTGCCATCCAGCACAAAAGGCCAATCACCCACTTGCTGAGGTAAAAACACAAAAACATCACTAACCTCTGCTTTATCATTTTTCTCATGTGCTATCTTTTAATTCTTTATCTTCCATGAATAATAACTAATAAAATATGACACACACACACACACACACACACACACACACACACACACACACACCACACACCAACACACACACACACACACACATGATTCAAATCATTGTGAAAACAAATATATTATCATGACTCACCCTTATATCATTTGCATGTGGAATAGAATTTGAATCCTGACCTTTTCTAGGGGGTGACGCATCTGCTTGGCCACTAGAATGGCCACTGCTGTGATTGGGAGGCAGACAAAGCAGTATGCTCTGTATGCAGCTGCTGATTGCCCCTCTGCCTCAGGCAAAGCATACTGCTATCCAAAAAAGTAAAAAACATGCAAAACGTTGGAAATATCCATATGTGACCCGTTTTTACAAAAGGAGTCTTAAGGTAAAATTTGGGGTCAATTGAGTTGTTACATTTCTGAAATCTACAGATCATTACCTTTCTCTTGATGTATGATACATTATTCTACCTATAAATTGACAAAGTTATGGATATTTGAAAGGGGGTGACTCATCGATTTCACATTCTGGGGAAATCGGCTTTAAATTTTTCCCCCACTCTAGCTAACTAACACCTTAGCATAGCGTACTTCTATTAAAACTGATGATGGCCAAATTTGGATATGGTGTTAAAACATACCATTCACAGCATCAGACCAAAAAATACTTTTATATTTTGACTGTCATTGCTGTGATATTTATCTCAAGTTCCCCCCCCCCCCCCCCCTGAAAGAGGGCATGAAGGGAAGAAGCTTGGACAGGGTTAATGAGGAGACTTGTTAGTATCTGACTAGCATATTTCCAATAGAATGAACTCAGTCAGCTGAAAACATGTAGAATCTAATAAATGTACTTGGTTACATATGAATTAAAATGTTATAAAAGATTATTAAAATAATAATAACTACATACCCGGTTGTTTGTTATTCATTTCACAAAACACATTTTCAATTTGATTTTGTTGTCACTTTATTATTTTTAGATGGATGGCTTATAAAAGGCAACAATAATGTTATGCATTGCTTATCAATTTTGTCACTCTCTCTTTTCCTCTCTCCCCTCTCCTCTCTCTCTCTCTTCTCTACCCTCTCTCTCCTCGTTTTCTCTCATCTCTCTCTCTCTCTCTCTCTCTCTCTCTCTCCTCCCCTTCATATACACACACACGCACACATACAACAATCTATATACAAATAATGCAAGTGAAAGCAGAGACAATCAGACTCAATAGCATTTGATTGCTCAGAAAAAAAGAAAACAGATTATCAGTATGACACCATCCAGAGGGAACAGATGACAAAATACTGCATGCACACAGAGACTGCATGTAGAAAAAATCAATGAAGTACTCATTCATTTTCCTTGAATAAAAAAATTCAAGACAATACACACACACACACACACACACACACACACACACCACACACACAACACACACACACACCACACACAACACACACACACACACACACACAGATTACTTATTCATTACCTTGAAAGGAAATGATCTTTCAAAATAGAGAAGAAAAACCACACACACACACACACAATTACCACACACCACACACACACACACACACACACACACACACACACAACACACCACACACACACACACACCACACACACACCTGTACATCTGGTGGAATGGAATGACATATTAAAAAAAGCTCCATGCACATGGGGACTGAATTGAAGTTCATGGCTGCTTATTCACTGTTGTCAAAACAAAAAGGTCTTGAATCTAACACACACACACAACACACACACACACACACACACACACACACAACACACACACACACACACACACACACACACTACAATCTGTTTCTGCAGACTTTCATTATGAACTATATTAAAAGTTAATCAGTACTCAGTATCAGTTTTGTTATCAAATTGTTTAATTTCTAGGTTGCTTTGAGATGTTAGCCAGCAGTGTTCTGACAAAAGATCAAACACTAACAAGTGAAAATCTCAATTTTCACAACACCTCACACTGCTTGCTTCTTCACTATAACAATTATTGGCTAAACCCTGTAAATCTACATTAAACTTATAAAATGTGGATGTTGCACTTTGGCAATACTAACAAAAATTGGTACTAAAAAGGATATTGCAAAGATATACTCTTTGATAGTATATAATGTGCCAGGTATGATCAGAAGATGTATTTTTAACTGATAAAAGGCCTCGATACATGATAAATACTTCAACTGAAACAAAGTGACAGTTATGACATAAATAACTCACTTTGTTGTAATGATGGAATTATTAAATATTGTCAAACATTTTACTTTTAAACTAAGCACAAAAAGGTACTGTTTGGAATAGTACTTAGTATAATTAATTGTGCACACACACACACACACACACACACACACACAACACACACACACACACACACCCGTCTAATATCACAACTGTGAAAAGACGTTAAATGAATTGAATTTGAACACACACACACACACACACACACACAGAGGCAGGATGAAAAGAAAGTTTGTGTGAACTTAATCTTTTTACCCTCAATTTTGACTTGATCCATTTTCACACACACACACACACACTAAATTTATTCAGTTTAACAACAACAACCACAGCACACACACACATGAAGACACACACACACACACACATGAGTCAAGTAAGTTTAAAACAGTTGATTTTCTCATGTCATGCACTGACAGGTAAATGCTAAAAGTTTCCCCAGAATTCTAGACTGTTCAAGTCTAGATCTGCAGCTTTGATCTGTATGCATACCCATGTTTATTAACATTGCAAACAGATACCAGCGCCTCATGCATCTTCCTAATACATTGATTGCATGTTCATTTCATTCAGTGGACTAGTCTGGGGCCTTCCTCAAGATCATTTGATTTTTTTGTCTTCACAATAAGATGCAGAAGAGTATTTGGTAACAAATACACGTGGTTTTTTACTGATCTGCTATTCGCAGAGTGTGAAGATTAGCTAGAAATGAGCAAAAATGCCCATTATTCTTTGCAAATTGGGAAGTCGTCCCCTCCCCTCCCCCCCCAAAGCTGTTCTTAAAAAAAAGAACAGAAAAACC
>CM054154.1:48589213-48623541 GCA_028751875.1 Rapana venosa
AAAGAAATGGAGAGAGTGTCAGAGAATTGGGGACGGGAAGTGTAGGGGGGAAAGGGAGTCGACCATTTTTGGAGCGAATGTATAGACTTTTTCAGAAAAGAATGAAAAAAAAAAGGGGTTCAAGGGTTTTGGGGGAAAGGGAAAGGGGGGCTTCCTTCAAATCCAGAAGAGTAAAAGGGAGGGGAAAAGAAAATTTTTGAGTACATCAAGAATTGAGAAAAGTAATTTTTTCTTTTTTCGAAAAAATTAAAGTTTTCTTTGTTTTCTTGTCTTCGAAAGAGCGCTTATTAATTTCCTTTTTTTGATTTTTGCCACTGTCGCTCTATTTTGCCTGGTTTGCGCTTTCCCCCAGATTCATGGTGTACCAGGGCGCCAGGGGCCTTGGGAAGGGAGGGGTCATGGGAGGTGCTGCTCATCAAGCATTGGTGCATATAGTGTGTTTAGAGGGTTATGTTGCAAGGTTTGTGATAGGCTTCAGCATTTTGTGAAGAGAAAATTTGAATATCTAGGGCCTTGAGGTTGCGACCGGGTGACATACTTTTTTTTCTGATAGGCTTGCAATTTTTGAAGAAAAAAACAGCCGAATATCGAAAGTAGTTCATCATGATAGATACAGATGTGATCAGATCTTGGGAAACAGTAATTAGCCATCTAAAATATGTCCTGATCTGTGTGTTGCTTCATTTACCAGCTGAGAAAGAGAGTGGTTTGACAAAGAAAAGACAGACGTTTGACATCAGAAGAAGACTGTTATCAAAATGGAAGTTAAAGTCATGGAGAATGATGAGCTTTCTGGGAGAGGGGCTGTAGTGATCCAGGGTGACTGAAACTCTCATGGTAATGGAAGATGTCGATTATTCTTATGCTTGGAGGTGGACGGTAAAGACAGCAGAAAGTATAGAGTGGGCCAGGTGTGTTGAAGTTGAATTTCACAGACTTTGAAAGTTTCAGGAGAGAAAGGAAGGGAGTGACAGAAAAAAAAGAAGCAGGTTCGAGTGTATCTTAAAAACGATGGCAATGCCACCTCCACGGGAGGTCGGGGAAGAAAAAGAGTTTTTTTATAATCGGGTTTGGTGTCAAGTTTTTTATTTTCGGTTCATGACCGTGTGGTTTTAACTAGTTTTCTGCAAGAAATGTTGGATCAATGTTCTTTTCAGAGATGAAATCAGAAATGAGATCAGCTTTACCTTCTGGGCAGACAGATTGCATGTTGAACAAGCACATGTGAATGATGTTAGAAGGAGGCAGAGTGGTTGATGATAACTGTGGTGAATTAGGATAACTGTCAGTGGAAGAGGATGAAGGTGATGGTAAAGATATGGAGAGTGGAAGAGCAGACAAAAGTTGGGATTGAGAGTCAGGTGTAGAAGCTGGTGAAAGAACTGGGGAAGTTTGGGGGGTTTACAGTTTCATACACACTATGATAAACATTATCAGAACACGTTTTATCAAAGTCATAAACACAGGAAGAAGCAGGTGGATCAGAGGGAAGCGAAGCAGTGTTGTCCTTGGTTAGGGTGGTAGCGGTAGTGACGTCAGAAATGAGGATGGAGACGGATGTAGGGGACTGCAGGCAATGATGTCTGCCGGCACGGGTACCTGGTCTAGTTTTGGAATGGTTGATTCCTAAGGTTGAAATGTGTTGTTTAAGTCTGTAGGGTATGTGGTAAAACCCATGTGAGAGCAAAGCTCTCATGTCTTCAGCAGTTAGTGTCATATCGGTGGAAGGAGGAACACTGGGTAGTTGTGGTGGGGGAGATCTGAGTTCGTGTTTCACCTGCAATTTTTCACAGGGCAGCAGGGTTACAGTAAAATGGGTCACAAGGACCAGCAATGTCAGTTGAACACAAATCATACAGTCAGTTGAAACTTCAAAAAGTTATCAGAAAATGAAAATTATAAATTAAAGTAATTCGAAAAGTAAAAGATATTAAGGAAAACCAATCTGACCAGTCAATACACGGTGGAATAACAAACACGTAGATATAACATTTGTTTTGCTGAATGAAGAAAAAAGCACAAAAACAACACTCAAACACAGAGAAACACCCTGCTGCCATCCAGCACAAAGGCCAATCACTCACTTGCTGAGGTAAAAACACAAAAACTCACTAACCTCTGCTTTATCATTTTCTCATGTGCTATCTTTTATTCTTTTTCTTCCATGAATAATAACTAATAAAATATGACACACACACACACACACACACACACACACACACACACACACACACACACACACACACACACACACACACACAATGATTCAAATCATTGTGAAAACAAATATATTATCATGACTCACCCTTATATCAGTTGCATGTGGAATAGAATTTGAATCCTGACCTTTTCTAGGGGGTTGACGCATCTGCTTGGCCACTAGAATGGCCAGCTGCTGTGATTGGGAGGCAGACAAAGCAGTATGCTCTGTATGCAGCTGCTGATTGCCCCTCTGCCTCAGGCAAAGCATACATGCTATCCAAGAAAGTAGAAACATGCAAAACGTTGGAAATATCCATATGTGACCCGTTTTTACAAAAGGAGTCTTAAGGTATAATTGGGTCAAATTGAGTTGTTACATTTCTGAAATCTACAGATCATTACCTTTCTCTTGATGTATGATACATTATTCTACCTATAAAATTGACAAAGTTATGGATATTTGAAATGGGTGACTCATCGATTTCACATTCTGAGAAAATCGGCTTTAAAGTTTTCCCCCACTCTAGCTAACTAACACCTTAGCATAGCGTACTTCTATTCAACTGATGATGGCCAAATTTGATATGGTGTTAAAACATACCATTTCACAGCATCAGACCAAAAAATACTGTATATTTTGACTGTCATTGCTGTGATATTTATCTCATAGTTCCCCCCCCCCCCCCCCCCCCCCTGAAAGAGGGCATGAAGTGGAAGAAGCTTGGACAGGGGTTAATGAGGAGACTTGTTAGTATCTGACTAGCATATTTCCAATAGAATGAACTCAGTCAGCTGAAAACATGTAGAATCTAATAAATGATACTTGGTTACATATGAATTAAAATGTTATAAAAGATTATTAAAATAATAATAACTACATACCCGGTTGTTTGTTATTCATTTCACACACACATTTTCAATTTGATTTTGTTGTCACTTTATTAATTTTTAGATGGATGGCTTTATAAAAGGCAACAATAATGTTATGCATTGCTTATTCAATGTTGTCACTTCTCTCTCTCTCTCTCTCTCTCTCTCTCTCTTCCTCTCTCTCTCTCTCTCTCTCTCTCTTCTCCTCCTCTCTCTCTTCTCTCTCTCTCTCTCTCTCTCTCCCCTTCATATACACACACACGCACACATACACACACATCTATATACAAATACATGCAAGTGAAAGCAGAGACAATCAGACTCAATAGCATTTGATTGCTCAGAAAAAAAGAAAACAGATTATCAGTATGACACCATCCAGAGGGAACAGATGACAAAATACTGCATGCACACAGAGACTGCATGTAGAAAAAAATCAATGAAGTACTCATTCATTTTCCTTGAATAAAAAAATTCAAGACAATACACAACACAACACACACACACACACACAACACACACACACACACACACACACACACACACACACCACACCACACAACACACACACACAGATTACTTATTCATTACCCTGAAAGGAAATGATCTTTCAAAATAGAGAAGAAAAACCACACACACACACACACAATTACACACACACACACACACACACACACACACACACACACACACACACACACACACACACACAACACACACACCGCTACATCTGGTGGGAATGGGATGACATATTTAAAAAGCTCCATGCACATGGGGACTGAATTGAAGTTCATGGCTGCTTATTCACTGTTGTCAAAACAAAAAGGTCTTGAATCTAAACACACACACACACACACACACACACCACACACACCACATCACACACACACACACACACACACACACACACACAATCTGTTTCTGCAGACTTTCATTATGAACTATTATTAAAAGTTAATCAGTACTCAGTATCAGTTTTGTTATCAAATTGTTTAATTTCTAGGTTGCTTTGAGTGTTAGCCAGCAGTGTTCTGACAAAAGATTCAACACTAACAAGTGAAAATCTCAATTTTCACAATCACTCACACTGTTGCTTCTTCACTATAACAATTATTGGCTAAACCCTGTAAATCTACATATAACTTATAAATGTGGATGTTGCACTTTGGCAAATACTAACAAAATTGGTACTAAAAAAGGATATTGCAAAGATATACTCTTTGATAGTAATATAATGTGCCAGGTATGATCAGAAGATGTATTTTTAACTGATAAAAGGCCTCGATACATGATAAATACTTCAACTGAAACAAAGTGACAGTTATGACATAAATAACTCACTTTGTTGTAATGATGGAATTATTAAATATTGTCAAACATTTTACTTTTAAACTAAGCACAAAAAGGTACTGTTTGGAATAGTACTTAGTATAATTAATTGTGCACACACACACACACACACACACACACACACACACACACACACACACACACCCGTCTAATATCACAACTGTGAAAAGACGTTAAATGAATTTGAATTTGACACACACACACACACACACACACACAGAGGCAGGATGAAAGAAAGTTGTGTGAACTTAATCTTTTACCCTCAATTTTGACTTGATCATTTTCACACACACACACACACACTAATTTATTCAGTTTAACAACAACAACCACAGCACACACACACATGAAGACACACACACACACACACATGAGTCAAGTAAGTTTAAAACAGTTGATTTTCTCATGTCATGCACTGACAGGTGAAATGCTAAAAGTTTCCCCAGAATTCTAGACTGTTCAAGTCTAGATCTGCAGCTTTGATCTGTATGCATACCCATGTTTATTAACATTGCAAACAGATACCAGCGCCTCATGCATCTTCCTAATACATTGATTGCAGTTCATTTCATTCAAGTGGACTAGTCTGGGGCCTTCCTCAAGATCATTTGATTTTTTGTCTTCACAATAAGATGCAGAAGAGTATTTGGTAACAAATACACGTGGTTTTTACTGATCTGCTATTCGCAGAGTGGAAGATTAGCTAGAAATGAGCAAAAATGCCCATTATTCTTTGCAAATTGTGAAGTCCGTCCCCTCCCCCTCCCCCCCCAAAGCTGTTCTTAAAATAGAACAGAAACACCGTCAGCAATCTCCCTCCCAACCAATCATAGGCGAGCTTTCTGTTCCTTACTACAGGTGGTATGCTTCCTCAACTCTCATTTGGTCGATCTTCTCAAGCTTTCAGGTTTTTGTTTATGCCTAAATAACTGAAACAGTATTTCTGATTGATGAAACTGGAAAACTGCAAAAGGGTAGGTCGATAAAAACAAAACACATTTTAAAATCATATCTAACCTGTTTAAGTACATAGATAGGACATTTAATGACTACAGATCCATTTTTGATGAAAAGTCAAAATTGGTTAAATGGACCCCACCTTCCCTTTTTTGGGCCTCTCTCCTTTTCACTATGTGCCAGTTAAGACTCATTTCTAAAAACTGGTCACATATATCCTTTTCAAAGTAGGCACATGCAAAATTTTAGAGATATTCATAATTCTTTTCATCAACACCATGAGAATTTCAAAAAGCGCCAAATGTCTACAGGAACACCCTTTAATAGGGCTGATAGTGGGATGCTGGCGAGGCTTCCCCCACATAGCCTGTTCCCTCCTGAAGACTTCTTGTTCTTTTTAAGTTCATACATGGCTCCTGTGAGCTGTTGCACTTACTATGTGCAGAAATTGAACATCATGATAATAAAATAAGCCCAATACCCATACATTCACACAATAAAGAGAAGGAAAAAAATCATAAAATGAACATCTACACATTGTAAGAGAGAGAGGGGCATGGGAGAAAAAGTGAGAGGGAGATGGAGAGAGACAATGACAAATTCTTTTATTTCAAAGATAATGAATAAGCACTCATGTGCTTTTTTACATCCAGTCCCCGCCCGTAGGGATACATCTTAATAATAACCCAACACTTATTACAGTCTCACAGTAGAAACAAGGGGAAATAACCCTTTTCACAACAGCCCCCCCCCCCCCCCAACAACTCCCCCTCCCCAACGCAAATAAATAAAAGAAAACCCTAAAAACACCCCCCCCCCCCCCCCAAAAAAAAAAAACAAAAAAAAAACCAACCAAAACAAACAAACAAACAAAAAGAAAGAAAAACCAAAAGAAAGAAAAACCAAACGAACAAAAGAAGAAAAAAGGAAAAAAGAGAAAAACGAACAACAACAACAACAACAAAAACAAGAAAAATAACAGCAACCAAACTTAATAAGTCATAAAGATAAACATCTACACATTGTCAAATGGTACATATACTTGTTACACATAACAACAAGATATTGAAATAGGGCACTCATTAAAATTTAAGTACAGGGGACAAGTCCAATAAAGTATTGAAAATATAAAATATGAATCCTTGATCAGGATACACTATAACTATAAGCAAAACGTGAGAGAGAGACAGAGACAGAGAGACAGAGATTGTGTGTGTGTATTTCAGAGATAATACCTAATATATAATTTCCAAAACAGTACACTATCACCATCAACACTCATTTTTGATTATACTCGTTTCAAATTATATGTCATGATAATGAAATAAACTCAATACCCATATATTCACACGATAAAAACAAGGAACAAAACAAAAGAAGAAATCTAAACCTATACAGTCATTGAGGGAGAGAATGTGAGTGAGTGAGTGAGTGAGTGAGTGAGTGTGTTGTGTGTGTGTGTGTGTGTGTGTGTGTGTGTGTGTGTGTGTGTGTGTTGTGTGTGTGTGTGTGTGTGTGTGTGTGTGTGTTTCAGGGATAATACTAAATATATAATACTCACATAGCACACGATCAACACCAATACTTTAATTATACTCATACAAACTGAATGTCATGATAATAAAATAAGTGCAATACCCATACACAATAAAGAGGGGGGAAACCACAATAAAGTCATTAAAGGAACATCTATACATTGTAAGTGAGACAAATTCTTTTTTCCCCCAGGATAATGAATAAGTACTCATGTGCTTTTTTACATCCAGTCCCCGCCCGTATGGTCGCATATTAAAAATGAACCTAGTACTCATACTTTCAAACAGTAGAAGCAAAGGGAAAAAACTTTAAAAAAAGAAAAAGAGAGAAAAAAAACAACAACAAACAAACAACCCCAGACAAACAAAAAACAAAATAAACCCCAGACACCTCCCCCCCCCCAAAAAAAAAAAAAAGAAGAAAAACCCCCACCCCCAAACAAGCAAAGAAACAAAAAACAAGAAAAAACAACAACAAACAAATGAAAAAAAACAACAACAAAACCACACACAAAATAAAAACCAACACCCTCCAACACTCCCCCCCCCCCACACACACACATACACCAAAACAAAAAACACACAAACAAACAAAAAACCCAAACAAATCAAGAACAAAAAACAAAACAACAACTACAGCAATAAAACAGAGAGAGAGAGAGAGAGAGAGAGAGAGAGAGAGAAGAGAGAAGAGAGAGAAGAGAGAGAGAGAGAGAGAGAGAGAGAGAGAGAGAGAGGAAAGCCAAACTTATATAATAAAATTGAACCCCTTTCATTTTTGTTGAATAGAAACACATAGTTGTTACACGTAAATAATAAGATATTGGAATAGGACATTCACTGGAGCTTAATACAGTCAACAAGCCCAAAATAATATTGAAAATAGAAAGTATGAATATGCCCCTTTTTTAGAATACACAAAAACTGTAGGAGAGAGAGAGAGAGAGAGAGAGAGAGAGAGAGAGAGAGAGAGAGAGAGGAGAGAGAGAGAAGAGAGAGAGAGAGAGAGAGAGAGTGTGTGTGTGTTGTGTGTGTGTGTGTGTGTGTGTGTGGGGTGTGTGTGTGTGTGTGTGTGTGTGTGGTTTCAGAGATGGTACTAAATATATAATTCTCAAAACAGTACACCTCACCTTCAACACTTATTTTGATTATCATACCAAAAATTTTATGTCATGATAAACAAATAAAATCAATACCCATACTCCACCAATAAAAACAAGGAAGAAAAAGAAAAAAAAAAAACACCAGCCAAATCTATAAGGTCATAGTGAGAGAAAGAGAGCGAGGGGAGAGAGAGAGAGAGAGAGAGGGGAGAGAGAGAGAGAGAGAGAGAGAGAGTGGTGTGTGTGTGTGTGTGTTTCAGGGATAACACTAAATATATAATTATCACCGTCAACACTTACTTTGATTATACTCATGCAAAATTATATGTCATGATAATGAAATTAAAATCAATACCCGTATACTCACACAATAAAAACAAGGAAGAAGAGAAGTGGGGGGGGGGGGGGGGGGGGGATTAAAAGCCAAAACCATAAGGTCACGGAGAGAGAGAGAAGAGAGGAGAGAGAGAGAGAGAGAGAAGAGAGAGAGAGAGAGTGTGTTGTGTGTGTGTGTGTTTCAAGGATAATACTAAATATATAATTCTCAAGACAGCACAGGATTTACCATCAATATCTTTTCGAATATACTCGTTCAAATTGAACGTCATGAAAAAGAAATAAGCCCCAATACCAATACTTTCTTACAATAAGAGGAAAAAAACATAAAGTCATAAAATGACATCTATACATTGTAAGTAAGAGAGAGAGGGATAGGGGGGGGGGGGGGGGAAGAAAAAGAGAGAGAGAGTAGGAGAGAGAGAGGGGGGAGTGTGTGTGTGTGTGGTTTTGTGTGTGTGTGTGTGTTCAAGATAATGCTTTTTGTTTGTAAACAAACACAACAAAACGACGTAGAAAAAAATACTGGATTAATTCTCAAAACAGCACATCCATCACCCCGTCAAACAAACTTTTTCATTATACTCGTACAGATTAACACATTAATTGTTATGATAGATTATTTTTTAAAAAACTTGTGAAATTTTAAAAATAAAAAAAAAAAGCTTTCACTTTGGTAAACTCACTCATTCAACAACAAATGAAATTTGAAAGGGGGGGGGGGGGGGAAGAGAGGAGAACCCCTCTGACAGCGAGAGGTGAAGGGAAAGGGCAGGGCAGTAGGTAGAGGGAAAGGGGCAGAAGGAAAGGGAGGATATGAACTTTTTTTTTTTTAGTTAGGGACGGGGTTTTGTTTATTGTTGTGTATAATGAGTTGTAATTGTTTTGATAAATGTTATTGATTGATGTTTTTAACTGAAGGGGGGGATTTTCCCCCACAACCCCAAAAAACCCAAGAAAACACCAAAATTCCACTGGCTTATAGTTTCTGGATTGGGGGGGGGGGGGGGGGGGGGGGGGGTTTGTCTTTAATATAAAGGAAAACATTTCCCTGTAGATCTTGAAATCAGACCCCTTTTGTATATTTTAAACCTTTGGTGAAAGGGGGGGGAATATTTAATTGGGAGCGCTTCTAAAACCCCGTCATTTTTTAAAGGACCATTTTGAGAGCACGTTTATACGATTTTATACAGATCTTGATAAAAATAGACACAAAATATTGAAGCTATCGCTCCCGTTACACAGCTGTGTTAGAAAATTTGGGGGACAAAAAAGTGGCCAACAGAATGGACACAATCACTCATCATACCCCTGCCCAAGAAGGGGAATTTACGCCAATGCCAAAACTATAGAACAATCAGCCTCATCAGCCACGCCAGCAAGATCATGCTCAAAGTTATTTTGAATCGACTCAAGAAGGAGGCAGAAGAACACCTTGCAGAGGAACAAGCTGGGTTCAGGGCAGGCAGGAGCACAATCGAACAGATTTTTAACTGCCACATCATGATGGAAAAACATCTTCAACATCAGAGAGACCTGTTCCACAACTTCATCGACTTCAAGAAGGCTTTCGACAGAGTATGGCACGAAGGCCTGTGGCAGGTCCTCAGAATGTTTGGCATTGAAGAAGGACTAGTGCAAACCATTCAAGCACTATACAACACCGCAAGCAGTGCAGTCCTTCTGAACAATCAGGTCGGAGACTACTTCAAAAACCACAGTTGGGTCCGACAAGGATGCCTGTTATCTCCAGTCCTGTTTAATCTGTTCTTGGAAAACATTATGAGAGAGACCCTCCATGACTTCCACTCTACCATCTCCATTGGCGGCAGACCCCTCAACAACTTGCGGTTTGCCGATGACATTGACCTCATGGGCGGAAGTAACACAGAGCTGCAAGATCTTACGACCAGACTTGAGAACAGAGCTGGAGCATATGGGATGGAGGTGAGCTCGGAGAAAAGTAAAGTACTTGTGAACAGCACGAGCAACGCCACCGCTAAAATTTACATGAACGGCCAACAACTGGAGGAGGTAGACACTTTTAAATACCTTGGCGCTACACTCACAAAGGACGGGCGATCGACGACAGAAATCAAAGTGAGACTAGCCATGGCAACATCTTCCATGACAAAACTCACCACCATATGGAAAAGTAAAGAGATCAGTTTCCCAATCAAACTAAAGCTCTACAAAGCCCTAATTCAGACTATCCTGCTGTATGGAAGTGAAACCTGGACATTGACTGCTGAAACAGCAAAGCGAATCCAGTCATGTGAAACAAAATGCCATAGAAAACTGCTGGGCATATCCTGGAGAGAACGAAAGACCAAGGAATTTGTCAAGAGTCAAATAACACGGCTGGCAGGTCCACAGGAACCCCTCCTCACCATTGTCAAGAAGAAAAAGCTGACATGGTTCGGCCACGTCACCCGCCACAACACTCTGCCAAAAACAGTACTGCAGGGAACACTCGAAGGTGGCAGAAAGAGGGGAAGACAGAACAAGTCATGGATGGACAACATCAGAGAATGGACCAGGATGAATGACTCGGCACTACTGCGCAGAGCCGAGGACCGAGATGGATGGAGGAGGCTTACCACGGCATCGTCTTTCGTGTCTCCTCCACGACCGCCAAGGTCACGGGTCTGATGATGATGATTATACAGATTCAGTAACGGTTTCATAGTGTTTGCACTAGCAGAATCCCACAGGGTAGAAGCATAGTCTATTGAGGATTGTATATATGATTGGAAGAATAGTTTCCTTGAATGAAAGTCAAGAAAGTGCTTGATTTTAGAAAGTTGGTATACTCTTTGGGACATGTATTTGCATAGTTGAGATATGTGGTAGAACCAAATGAGATTTTCATCAATTGTTACCCCTAAATCCTTGTAGTGATAGGTTTGTTCAATTACTTCCTTTTTAATTTTGATGGGAGTAAGTTTTTGGGTTAAGTTTTGACGCTTTTGTCCAGTGGTAATAAGCATGCATTTTGTTTTTTTGGGGTGTATAGACATATGGTTTAGTTGGTCCATTCATTAAGCTGATCAACACCTTTTTGTAATGCGTTTGCTAGAGAGATAAGGTTATTGTGGCTCGTATGAATAGTTGTGTCATCAGCAAATAGTTCGCATTTGGATTTGATGTGGAGAGGGAGGTCGTTTATGTATAGTGAGAAGAGAATAGGTCCTAGTATGGATCTTTGTGGTACTCCATACTTGATGGCTTGTAGTTTGGATGTAGTTGTACCTATTGAGACACACTGTTGCCTGTTTTCTAGATAGGAAGCAAGTAGTTCTAAGGTATTGGTGGAGAAATGGTACAGGTTGTGCTTTTTATGAGAAGCGTGTGGTCAATTGTGTCAAAGCTTTTTGAGATCTACAAATAGTACTCCACAAAATTTTTTGTCATTAATGTTTGATAGCCAGTTGTCTACGAAGCTAATTAGTGCAGTATGACATGAGTGATTTTGTCTAAATCCAGACTGATTAGGGTGAATTAAGTTGGTAGTATCTAAAGACGGGCTATGTGTTTGTTTATATGTTGTTCCAAGGATTTGGAAAGGATAGATATGATGGAAATTGGTCTATAGTTTGAAGGGTCTGAAGTGCCACCAGATTTGTAGATGGGGATTACTTTAGCTGTTTTGAAGGCATTTGGGAAATGGGTTTTTTCAAGACAAAGGTTAAATATATATGTTAATGTGTCTGTGATAACTGGAGCTGATAGCTTCAATATTCTGCTGTCTATTTCATCAAGACCACGCCTTCTTGATTGTTTGAGGTGAGTTAGATAACCATAGACCTAAAAAATGTTAGTAGAGACATTAATGAAATGATTGTTAAGTTGTTCAGCAGTAACGTCTTTGATTACATTTGTTTTGGAAGATGCTTGTTTGTTAGTTATTTGATCTGGAACGACCTCCCTATTTCCCTTCGTCAAAAGCCTACTTATGATGCTTTTAAATCCAGCCTAAAGACGCATTTATTTCAAACCTAAGATTCTCCCCTCTTGTTTCATCTCATTTCTGTCCTGCCCTCAATAACCAACTCCCCCCTCCCCCCCTATCAGCCTGCCCGAGTGCACAACCTCTGTGTGTGTGTGTGTGTGTGTGTGTGTGTGTGTGAGTGAGTGTGTGGGCGCGCGCGCGCATGTGTGCTTACATTTGTATTGTAAAAAACTCTTAATTGTGCGCGTGTATGTGTTTACATTTGAATTTGTAAAAATCTATTAATCGTAACTGGCTGCATATGAAAGACTAGGATGAATGAGAGCGCTTTGATTTTTTTTGGCAAGATATAGTGCTGTATAAATGCCATGTCTTCTTCTTTTCTTCTTCTTCTTCTTCTTCTTCTTCTTCTTCTTCTTCTTCTTCTTCTTATTATTATTATTATTATTATTATTATTATTATTATTATTTATGGCTCGCCATACAGTCTTTGAGTTTTGTTTGGTAGACAGTAAGTCTTGGAAATATTTCTTTTTTTCTCGCCATTTTTGTGAGTTTATGGCATTTCTTAATTTTTTCGACTCTTCATAATATTTATGTTCTTTTAAAAAGTCTCTAAGATAGCATGCTTCTCTTAGTTCCTTAGTGAGCCAAGGTGGTTTGGGGATATGTTTTATCCTAATGATTTTTAGTGGGGCATGTTTGTTGTAAATATCAGTAAAAGTTTGTACCCAAAATTCTATGGCTAAGTCTGGATCAGTAATGCTGAATGTTTCCGAAAGAATGGAGTTACTTAAATCTAATAGGAAAAGATTCTCATCAAATTTAGCAAAGGAACGATATGTTATAGTTTTGTGGCCAGGTTTGGGGATTTTTTTTATACAGACTGGGTAGTGATCCCTGCAGTTATAGACTGGGATATACGTTTCAACAATGTTGTTAGGGTTAGATACATAGATATGGTCAATTATTGTGCTTGAGTTTGGTGTGACTCTCGTGGGTGAATTAACTAGTTGGTGGAGATTGTATGAATTTATTAATTGGGTCCATTGATTATTTACTTTTGTTAGATATTAAAGTCTCCTAATAAGATTATTTCACTTGATTCTAATAGGACTGTATTCATCATGGAGTCAAATTTGTCAGTCCAGTTTTTTCTTTCTGTTGGATTCCTATAGCAGATCCCATTTACAATAGGTTGTGCACCTTTTGTAGAAACCTCAATCCATTTGGATTCTACACCATAATGTTCTAAATGGAGAAGACGCTTGAAGGTTATGGACTCACTAATATAGATTAGGATTCCTGTTTCTTTGGGGTTTTGTTTATCTTTAGGCAGGATTTTATACCCTGGAATATAAATATCAGTGTCCAATATGTGATCTGAAAGTCTCGACTCAGATAGCCCTAGTATGTGAAATGGATTGCCTTTGTTAGTGAGAAGCGTTGATATATCTTCGATTTGATTAAATGTATGGTTTATATTTAGGTGGCAAATACGTAGGCCATCCTTGGAGGGCCACTTATTGTGATTGGTATGCATCTGTCTTATTTGGTTTGTGAGGTAGGGATATGTGTGAAGGAAGACAACAAGAAAGGAACAACTGGCAGTAATGAAAATAGAAAACAGATTTGTAGTTGGAGAACTCAATACCTGAAGGGGGGAAATGATAGGGTGGTGGTGGAGGGGGAAAATAAGTAGAACAAAACAAGGAAACAGAATTGAGTGAGGTGAAAACAAAATAACCACTCAAACCTACAATAAAGTACTGAAATCTGAAATCTTCACTGTTATAGCATCACAACAGCAACAACAAAACTCAGGTAACTTCGCTATCAACCCTGTAAGTGTCAACACAAGGGTGCCCTGCTTCAATTACAGCCTGGTCACAGTTAGTCTCTCCCAGTGAAGAGTCTCCCAAGGCCACTAGAAAACTTTGGTCACACCAAATCACAAGTGACGCTCTCGTTGAAGCAACCTAATGAGCACTGAGGTGTGTCCCAAGAGATGGTCAGCACTTTATCTTGTCACTGAAAAAGGCCACTCAGCAAATAGTAGGGGGTGGGTGGTGGGGAACTCGCGGCACAGTTTGTTTATCACTGAAAAAAGGCCACTCGAATCGATAACATCCCAGCTGAACTCATAAAAAATGGAGGGAATGAAACAGCAAAGCGATTCACAGAAGTATGTCAGAAGATTCACGACACCAAAGAATGGCCAAAAGAATGGACACAGTCTCTTGTAATACCCCTACCAAAGAAAGGAAGCCCCAAGCAATGCCAGAACTACAGAACCATCAGTCTCATAAGCCATCCTAGCAAGATCATGCTGCGGGTAGTCCTCAACAGACTGAAAAACCAAGCCGAAGAACTCCTGGCTGAAGAACAAGCCGGCTTTAGACCAAAACGCAGCACAATGGAACAAATTTTCAATCTGATAATTGTAATAATAATAATAATAATAATATATGGAATTTATATAGCGCTGAATCTTGTAAAAAACCAAACAAATCGAAGCGCTTGCACTCAATCATTTACAGGCATGCAACTCTCCTTAAACGTAATGAACAACAGATTTCAAATCCATGCTCGTGCACGTATGCACGCACGCACGCACGCACGCACGCGCACGCACGCACGCACGCACGCAGCACGCACCCACACACACACACACACACACACACACACACACACACACACACACACACACACACACACACACACACACACACACACACTCGGAACAACACTTAGAAGATGAAAAATGCTGTTGAAAATCAGGGACTGATATGTGGGGGGAAAGTCTCGGGTAGGAAATAAGTGTGTTTTGAGGCTGGATTTGAAGGTATCAAGTGAAGGCTTTTGGCGAAGTGAAAGAGGGAGGTCATTCCAGGTGGATGGACCAGAAACAGAGAAGGAGCGACGGCCAACAGTGGTTTGTTTGAATCTGGGTGTTCGAAAGCACGAAGTATCTGCGGCTGAACGAAGGGAACGGGATGGAGTGCACAGGTGAAGACAGTTACAGAGATAAGAGGGTGCAGATTTGTGGAGACATTTGAAACAGGGTATTGATTTTATACTCCAGTCTTTGTGAGACAGGCAGCCAGTGAAGAGATCGCAGAAGAGGAGTGATGTGTTCAGATTTTTTTCTTTCTAAGGACCAGTCGAGCTGCAGAGTTTTGTATGCTTGAAGAGAGTGGATAGATGATGCTGGTAGGCCAGCCAAAAGAGAATTACAGTAGTCTAAACGTGAAAGAATGAGAGATGTGACAAGCTTGGAAGTTGCATCAGTGGAAAGATACTTGCGAATCGCGCTTATGCGCCGTAATTGATAATTGTGATAGAGAAACATCTCCAACACCAAAAAGACTTGTATCACAATTTCATAGACTTCAAAAAGGCCTTTGACAGGGTATGGCATGACGGCCTCTGGCAAGTACTCAGGCACTTCAACATTGACAGCTGCCTCATTGAAGTCATCAAGGCACTGTACGAGAACGCAAGAAGTGCAGTTTTCATGAACAATCACATGGGCGAGTTCTTCAAGACCACGGTGGGGTCTGTCAGGGCTGCCTTCTTCAACCTGTACTTTTCAACCTCTTCCTCGAAAACATCATGACAGAGACACTGCAAAACCACCACACTTCCATCTCCATTGGTGGAAGACCCCTTTACAACCTCAGATTTGCAGATGACATTGACCTCATGGGCGGCAGCAAACAAGAACTGCAAAACCTCACAGATAGTCTATCAGATCGAGCGAGCGCATACGGCATGGAGGTCAGTACAGAGAAATCAAAGATCATGGTCAACAGCGCTAGTGAGACGCACGGAAATAAAGATGAATGGAGAAATACTGGAAGAGGTGAGCCAATTCAAATACTTGGCTCCATCCTAACAAAAGATGGCACATCAAACAATGAAGTGAAAGCTCGCATTGCCCAAAAGCAACATCTGCTCTAGCCAGACTCGAGAGGATAATCAAAAGCAACAACATCAGCTCTGCACCAAAATATCACCTCTACAAATCTCTCGTGATATCTATCCTCCTATATGGGTGTGAATCGGACCCTGTACAGAGCTAGAGAGGAAACCAAATTCAAGAACAAGTGCCACAGAAACCCCAAAAAATCATACAAAAACCAAACCAACAACTATGTGAAAAAAAAAATCAAAAAGCTATGGGCCCCCAAGAACCCTGCCCCACCATAAAGGGAAAAAATGATGTGGTTTGGTCACACCACAAGACACAACACCTTACAAAAACCCTTTTTGAAAAGGAACAGTCAAGGGCAAAAAAAGAGGCCGCCAAAAGAAATCAGGGGTTTGACAACACAAAGACGGACCCCCCCAACCCCTCAACACCTTCTACTACCAAACGGATCGGAAGCTGGAAAAAGATCCTGTTGCGCTTCTCTCATGTTCCCCCTTTGGACATGGGACTGAGTGAGTGAGTGAACTGTTTTTGTTGGTTTTTTTTAAACTAAATCGGGAAGGAGTTCCACAGCATGGGGCCGAGAAAGTAAAAGGGTTTGAAATTCTAGGGGTTGAGATTGGGACATTTGGCTTTAAAGTTTTTCGGTTGGTTTGGGGGGAATTGCTTTTAAGATAAGGAAAAGTTTGATATTTGAAAACCATGACCCTTTTTATTTTGTAACTTTTGTAAAGGGGAGAATTTTAAACTGAGTAATCGGCTTCTAAAACTTGTTTTTTTTAAAAGGTCTTTGGGTTTTAAAAAGTGTGGTTTCATAGTGGATGAAAAGGGGAAATAAAGTTAAAAAAATGATGAAAATGGAAATGAATTTGTAAGGGGGGGTAACCCAATTTTCATTGTGTAAGGCTTAATACATCATCAGTTTCCCGTCCCTTTGGGCGCGGGGGGAACACAAAAGACGACCGTGGGGGGGGAAAGGGATCTTCCCCTGGCCTTTCCGATTTGCCAATATTTTTCGTTTTTTTTTTTAAAAAAGAGAATTTTTGTTTTAGAGAAGGGGGTTTATTTAAGAGTATTGAATTAGGGTTTGTGGGGGTTTGTTTAGGGAAATGTTTTTTAAATTTTTTCCATATGGGGGTGAGTTTGTCATGGAAGATGTTGCGGGTAGGATTTGTTTTTGTCTGAGCCCGCCCTTTGTGAGGAGCCCAAAGGGTAGGCCGTGTTTTCTTAAATGAAAGTGGGGTGTTTTTTATTGACTGATTTTCTGATGTTTTGGGGGGTTTTTTGGTTTTTGTTTTTAAAATTTGGTTGTTTTTTTTAAAAAAGGGGGAATCATTTATTGCTTTTTACATCCGGTCCCCATGTTTATCAGATTTGTAATTCTGTCACTGTTCCCACCAGCACACAATGGGCTACCTTTTACTCTTATTTCTGCTTAAAAGCCGCGGAACAAAGCAAAATTTTCAAAGACTGATGTTTGTTGTTAACAATTTTTCAATTTTTAATTACTAGCTTAAAGTAGCTTTACATCAATTTTATGAAACTTTTGATAAAGGTTTTTTTAGCTTTGCGACTGTGGTTTTGTTTTAAAGGGAAGCTACTTTTTATTTTCAAACTACACATTGGTTTCCCCCTTGCCTGTCGGGGGCAACTGTGCGCTGTTGCCAGGAGGGCAACCAAGCACGTCGTGTGTGTGTGCGACATACAACATCCCGTGTATGGCTCCCCTGTCAAAAGCGTTCCCTGTCTTTTCATCTTCTGCGTTGTTGCTAAATAAAACTCCTCACATGTCTGATATCGTTTCAAAGAGATGGAGGAGGAACAGGGACCCTATTTGGGGTAAGTGACATCCCCTCAATTTTTTATCCCTTTTTTTTTTTTCTCTGTAGAGGTTCACCCCTGGTTTTTTTTTGTTTTCAGCTCAAGCAAAACAATTTTGGGGTAAACATTTTATGCCCCCCAACCCCTTTGCCTGTCGCGATTTGAATTCTTGCATTATTAACTTTAGCAAAATCACTATAGTTGAAGATCAAATGTTTAGGGGGGTTTGTCGGGGAAAATGATGTATTTTGAAAGGGGAAAAATCTTTTTAGAGATGTCGAATTAAAGGGAAAAAACAAAAAATTTTTTTTGGGTTAGTTTTTTAAGGGAAAGCAACAAAAAACGACATCAATGAACTGGTGTGTGTGTGTGTGGTGGGGGTTTGTGTGTTTTTGTGGGGTTGTGTAGAGAGAGAGAGGAGAGAGAGAAGAGAGAGAGAAAGAGAGAGAGAGAGAGAAAGAATTCGAAATTCGGAATTTTTTATTCGAAAGGGACTTGCTCCTTAAATAAGACAAAAAGGGAGGCCCCTCTTCAAGGCACAAACATCTTGTCACATTTAAAAATCTGTTCCACCCAGTGGAAACAGATGACAAAATTTTAAAAAACCCCCGCAAAAAAACCGGTCTGGATTTTAAAAAAAGCACACAGTGCTTTTCCTTTAAACCTCCAATAAAAAAAAAATAAAATAAAGGGGCGACCGGAAAAATTTTAATGAAATCAGTCAACATAAAAAACCATTAACAAACTTTACTAATCCAAGATTTTAATTTAATGCCTTAATAAGTAGACCCATACATTCAGACAAAATTTTTGTTAAAAGATGAAAAAAAGTAAAACAAAAACAAAAGGGCAAGGGAATTTGTAAAATTTCAATGGTATACCTGGTATGAATATTATACAAGAATCAGACAACAAACATAAAAAGTTTTCCCCTTTTTCCATTTTTACACAAGGACAAGTCAAATCCAATTCAGAATATGTTTTTTTACGATTTTTGGGGTATACTAATTTAGAAAAGCCAAATCTAAACCGGTCATAATAAATTCAAATGTTTGTCAGATCCATTTTCAGATAAGTTTTCCTTTTATGAACACCGAAAAAGTTTTATAATGCAAAAACCCTCACTGTTGTTTAAACGGAAGTCCCATCTTTTCCATCTCTAAGAAAAACTCTTTAACATTTTGAACACCTCCATTTTCCCAACAACCCCAAAACCATTTTCATATAATTTCTTTTTTCCCTTTCATCCAAATCATATAACATTTTTTAAAAACTTCTTTGGTTCTAATATCTTTTCCCTTACTACAATTTTTAAACCAATAACAATACACATATAACAGAATTAATATAAATAGGAATTTTTTTTGTTTTCACCATAAACTAATCATTTGGGGTTCCCTTTCAAACCCCCCCGAAACTTTTTTAAACAAACAAATGACTTTTCACACTGACGAGCGCATTATCCCGACCCCAAAATTCTGCCCCATACAAAACAATAGGTGCAACCGTGAAACAACAGTTTTTAAAACAATTCTAAGCTGCTGTTTTTCAGGACGAAAATTTTCCCCCATAACATATGACAAAATTCTTTTGGGTTTACATTTGGGTCTTTACATGCTAAAGTGAAACTAAGTCTTGTAAAAATAAATTTTCCTAAAAATTTGGATGCATTTACCACAAAGGGATTTCAAACCCCTTGAAAATTCCATGTTTTTTCCCCGCTGAAAAAATGGCCACCTTTCAAATACAAATTTTTTACTTTTTTCTAAATCACCTTCAAATCCATAGACTGTGCTGCTTTTTCGTAAGCAAATTTTTTGTTTTTTAAACCAAAAACTGTTTCAGCTAATAAAACTATGCAATTTCTAATGCAAAAGAAAAATTTTAAGAAACTTATTAAATAAAGCCCCCTGTCTTCCCTTTTCAAAAAACCTCAAAACCATTGATGAAAAAAAGGGAAAAAAAATTGGACTACAGACACACCTTGTTTTAAAAACCATAGGGACAACTAATTAAACTATCATTTTTTAACTACATTAACTTTCTTTAAAAACGTTTTAAATACTTTTGATACAGTTAAAAATTTTACCCTTTCCCCTTTTTTAAATTTAGAATCTGCCAAAGAAACCTTATTTAAAGAATCAAAAGCTTTCTCAAAATTATGAAGGGTACATATAATTTCCTGTTACAAGAGAAAATGTCCTTTAACAAAGACAACCCAAAATGAACTTTGATCATAGTTGAATAATTCCTTTTTTAAAACCCTTGAGTCCCAGTGATATTTTTTTTCCTCACCCCATTCTTGTAAAAAGATGGTTTTGATGTACAAAATCTTTCACTAAAGTCACTTAAAGTAATGCCTCTAAATTAAATTTTGGGGGATTTTATCACCCCTTTTTTTACAAAGGAAGAACAATGCCTTCTTCCATTTTTTTGGAAAAACAAACCCTTTTGAAAAAAAGCATTGAAAAAACAATACAAAGAATTCAATAACATTGTCACATGCATTTTTAAAAAATTTTCCCCCAAAAACCATCTGGACCAGCTGCTTTTTTTGTTCTTTATTTCTAAAAGCTAACAGACCTCTTTTTTTTGAAAAAAGGTCGGTTAAAATAGGGACAAGTCCAGACGTACATAACTTCTTCATTTTTCCTTTCAAGTAATTTTGAAAAGATGATACCATTTCCTGACGTAATATTTTTACTTACAAATTTTCTCTAAAAATTTCATTTTCGCACTTTGTCCAAACCCGCTTTTGATCTTTAACTGATGACAAAGCTTATCAACAATGCATTAAAAAATTTTTTCCCTTTAAACCCTTTTAAAATGTTTTTATGTTCCTTTTTGCAACGCAAAAATCATGTCGCTACTAGCATCACCACTACCACTACTATTTAAAAGAGTTTATGTAAGTTTTCCCGGGCCATTTTGCTTCACTACATAAAAAGTCATCCCTCTGTTGGGCTGTCTTGTCTCAAATGTTTTTTTCATAAAAAGTCAGCATTTTGTACAACAAGATTGAAAAAGGTCAAGCTTCGACAAAATTTTTGGCATTAAGATTAAGCTTTCTAAAAATTTTTTGGGGTTTGTCACTTTTTCATTAATGAAATAAATTTTTTCCCTTTTTTAAATTTTCATCCCCACAACTTTTTTATCGTTAGGTTTTTTATACAACATTTGGTCTCTCATCAGTTTTTTTAAAAGGCCAAAAAAAAAGTTCCACAGGCATATGACTAGTCAAACTGCTTTAACGAAAGCTGGCATAGAAGTGAAAAAAAGCAAAAACACACTTTACAAAAAAAATAATCATTTAAACATACTGCCGAAAAACTGATTGTAGAACAACCTAAAGGGGCCCCCTCACATACACCATTAAAAAATACAAAAATCAAATTTTCACATAAATTCAAAAGGGTTTTCCTAATTTTTTTGTTTTTTTTTACAAGAACTTTCGTTCATTTACTGTTGGCTTGTTGTATTAAACAAAATATTTTTTATTTTACACATTTGTTGGGTTTAAAATCACTGTTTTACTATTGAAGTCACCTACAAAACAAAGAATACATCATCATTTTCAGCAAACATCAGTCAAACTTCTTTTCCAGTAACTAAACCACAATCAACACAAAAAAAAGGGAAAAAAAGGAGATCCCCTCTGGGTGCCATATAACAAATATACAAAATATCTTTCTCAGTGTTTAACATGTCCCCCTTATCTATAGGAAACCAAAAAATTTGGAGTATCAACACAATGCCTAACATATAAGCATACACTTCTTTATGAGACAAACCAACCCGCCTGAGGGGGAAACCCGTTTAGTAAACCTAACACAATTTAAAGTAACTTTTAAATCTTGAATAAATCGCAATAAATTTTCCAAAAAAATTTCAAAAAAAACAGAAAGTCAAAAAGAAGAAAGAAAAAAAATCTTTATTAAATAACTTAACGTATAAACCCCTTAACATTTCCCTTGCAAAATTTTTGGGGAAAAAACTTATTTACAGAGGAAGGGGAAGGATGTTTTGGTTTGCGTGTCACACACCTCATTAACCCCATTTTTGCAAAACTTTCACCAGCGGGCTGTCACTCCACTGTCATTAGATTGCAAACACTAGCACATGAAACTTTAATACTAGCACATGCAGCTTTACATGGCACCTTGCCATATGTGCTCACAGATTTTACCACCGGTGTCGTGTCTCTGGGTGTTCCCTTTAACACAGAGGGGGAAAACAATTGTTAACAGAGGGGAAAAGTTCCCCACATGAAGGGCGGCCATTTCCCTATTCTCTCTCTCTCAAATTCCCCTCCCTATCCACAGAAAGGAAAAGCTGCGCAAACACCAAAGTAAAGAGTGCTTTCACCTCCAGCTCAAAAACAAGTTCCAAGCACTGGTGGTTTACTGAAAACTACACACCTCCTGACACGACTAATATAAACACCATGTGGAAACAAGTCAGGACAGCCTACACACAAGCCAGCGAAACGTGCTTAGGACAGAGACAGAGGAAGAGAAAAAGGTGGATTACAGCAGACACTGGCAAGCCATTGAAACAGGAAGAACTGAAGAAGAAAATCTTAGAGACAAAGTCAGAGCGGATAAGAGAGAGGTACAAACAACAGTACAGAGAAGCAACCAAACTGTGAAGAGAATGACAAGAACAGACAAGGTACCTACATGGATAAATATTGCAAGACAAGCAGAGGAGGCCGCCACAAAGGGAGAACAAGGACAGGTGTATAAGATCACCAAGACTGTCAGTGGCAAGTACCGGGGCAATACCGAAACACCAATCCTAGATAAACAAGGCCAAATACTTACCACAGAAGCAGAACAAGATGCAAGATGGGCAGAATTTTTCAGCGAAGTTCTCAACAGACCACCACCAACTGAAGAGGCAGATGTACAAGATCCTGATGCTGATCTCAATGTGAACAGCTCACCACCAAAGAAGGAAGAGATTATAGCAGCAATCAGCTCTCTCAAGAATGGAAAAGCCCCTGGCCAGGACAACCTCAATGCAGAACTTTTTAAGGCAGATCCAGAATTTGCATCTAAAGTTCTACAGCCACTCTTTGCAGCTATATGGGAGGAGAAACAGCTACCAGCAGATTGGACAGAAGGAGTCATCGTGAAGATCCCAAAGAAAGGAGCCCTGAACAATTGTAACAACTGGAGAGGAATCACTCTGCTATCTGTTCCCAGCAAGATTCTGGCAAAGATCATCATCGGACGAATCTCAGAGGCAGTGGACCAACAACTCAGAAAGGAACAGGCAGGTTTTAGACCAGGAAGAAGATGCATAGACCAGATCTTCACCCTGCGCAACATCATCGAATAGTGCATGGAATGGCAGAGACAGCTGTATATCAACTTCGTAGATTTTGAAAAAGCCTTTGACAGCATTCATCGAGAAAGTGTATGGCACATACTCCGAGCATATGGAATTCCACAGGAGATTATCCAAGTCATTAAGAGCTTCTACAACAACTTCACGTGCAGAGTAGGAAACAGCAAAACCAGTTTCAGTGTACAAACCGGCGTCAGACAAGGCTGCCCCATGTCAGCACTACTCTTCAACCTGACAATTGATTGGGTGATGAGACAAACAACAGCTGACCAGTCACGGGGCATCAGATGGACCCCCTTCTCAACGCTTGAAGACCTAGATTTTGCCGACGATCTGGCACTGCTCTCACATACCCACCATCACATTCAAGAGAAGACATCCCGTCTCAGCACTTTCGCACAGCAAGTAGGCCTGAAAATCAGTCAGAAGAAGACAGAGGTGATGACACTGAACGTTCAGAACCCCTCACCCGGGCACAGTGAATGGAGATGATTTACCAACAACTGAAGAGTTCACGTACCTCGGGAGCACTGTTAGGCATGACGGCTGAGCAGCGCGCGACATCAAGAACTGGATTAGCAAAGCAAGAAATGCTTATAGAAATCTGAACAATATGTTGGAAATCGTCCCAGTACAGCACCAGAACCAAACTAAGACTATACCAGAGCTGTGTACTTCCCCCCTTTTGTACGGCTCGGAGTGCTGGAGGATGACTGAGAGTGACCTCGACAAACTATCCACATTCCACACGAAGAATCTCAGAAGAATCTTGCGCATCTTTTTGGCCTAGACATCTCCAACCAAGAACTTTTTGCCCGTTGCAACAAGAAAGCATGGACAACATCATCATGCATAGCGAATTGGGGATGGATAGGGCATATTCTGCCGTCGGGAACAGGGAAACATCGCCCGAACAGCCCTCCACTGGGCACCAGAAAAGTATGTTCTTTCGAGCCAGAAGGCCATAGAGCGGAGCTTATCCCGGTTTCTGTAGCGTTAAGCGAACTGATGGTTTTTCACCACCCCTGTGACAGGACGCTAGTCTGTCGCCAGATACTTCCCAGCAGAGCTGGTACCCACTTGTACCCCTGGGTGGAGTGAGGAAAATAGGAGTAAAGTGTCTTACCCAAGGACACAACACCGAGCCGAGCGGGATCGAACTCGCGACCTTGGATCACGAGTTTGACCGCCTAAACCACTCAACCACGGACTGGACACCAGAGGGAAAATGCAAACGAGGACGACCCAAGAACACTTGGGGGTCGGGACTGTTGAAGCAGAGCTGAAGGGACCTTCCAACATCCCTGGGGAACCATTCAGAAGCTGGCCCAGGACAGACAGGAGTGGAGAACTTTTGTTGCTGCCTACTTGCCAATAAGGCACAAAGGCATTGATGATGATGATCCACAGAAAACTTTTCCCCCTCAATGACCAGGTGGTCAAACACCATGGTACCTTTTCCTGTTCACTTTTTGCTTTTTAAAGTGAGGGGTAAGTAAACGTCTGATTTCCGCACCCTCCAGGAGAAGTCCTCCCCAATGAAGACTTAGTGCCTTCAGTTTTCCCCTTGCCTTCAGAACATTGAGCTTGTCCTTGACGAAGGTGCAGCACCCAATGACCGGAGAGTTGGACCTACGGTTCAGACGGTGCAGTTGTCAAAGGGGACGTCACGCTGTCAGCTCCAGCGTGTCCGTGAAGAGATCCCTGACAGCAGCCTCCAGCTCCTCTGACGTCTCCTTCTCTGGCCTGGGGAGTCCGTGGATGATGACGTTGTTGCGCTTGGATCTGCACTCCAAGTCATCCGTCCGTCTTCCTTTCCATTTCCTCCACTCTCTTCTCCAGTTCAGCGTTCTTCTGCCAGAGCTCGCGTTCTCCTACGAAGAGTGGCACATTCTTCTCTGAGGTCCGTGATCTCGTCCTTCAGCGTGGTGTAACACTCCCTCAGACCCTGACTCTTTCTTTCATCTCCATGTAGATTGTCGTCATCGTGTCCAGCCTGGAGATGATGTCAGTCAGTGAGGCCTCACTGGCTGCAGTGGCTGATCCCTCCTTTTCTGGGGCCTTTGGTGACTCCGAAGATCGAGAACCAAGCTTTGATTGTCGTGCGCCTTGGCGCACAGGTCCAGGGTTCGATTCCACATCGCCGCACCTTGCTAACAACAAACTGCCCCAGAACAAAAACAAGAGGAGGCAACCAAAGGTAACACCGTCTACCTTCGTCCTCAGTTGCAGGCCCAGTTTTCCCATTTTTGCTCTTGTACGTTTGTACATGAAAGAAATGAAAATAAATACAAGGCAGCCGCATTTCTGCCTAAAGTCCAGATTTCCAGATGGCATGATCACTTATGTTGCCCTCTGTAAACACTTGAAGCTCTACAAGACCTGTAACACCTGTAATTTTGAAAGAAGATGCCACCTCAATTTCAGACATGTGTACGTTGTGAACATTACTTGCAGCCCCCGGGAGAGAGAGAGAATGACAATGACAAATTCTTTTATTTCGAGGATAATGAATAAGCACTATGTGCTTTTTTACATCCAGTCCCCTCCCGTAGGGATACATCTTAATAAAAACCCAATACTCATACTCTCACACAGAAACAAAGGGAAATAACTTTCAAAAAAAAAACCACAAAAAAGACCAACAAATTAAAAGGAAAACCCCAAACAAACCCCCCAAAAAAAAACTAACAAAAAACCAATAACAAACCCAACCAACCAACAAACAAACAAAAAAAGAGAAAAAAAAAAAATAACAAAAAGACCCACCCCCCAAAAAAGGACCCAAAAAAAAGGACCCCCCCAAAAAAAAGAGAAAAACAAAGCAAAAAAAGAAAAAAAAACCCTTAACTTTTTTAAAATCATTAAAAATAACATGTACACATTGTAAAATGAACCTCATGATGATACAGTAAACCCCAATACCCATACACTCACTCAAAAAGGGGGGGGAGGACCCCAAAAAAGTCATAAAATGAACATCTACACATTGTAAGCAAGAGAGACAAGTTCTTTTATTACCAGGATAATGAATAAGTACTCATGTGCTTTTTTACATCCAGTCCCGCCTGTAGGGATATATCTTGATAATGAACCCAATACTCATATTCTCAAACAGTAGAAACAAAGGGAAAAAAATTTTAAAAAACAAATACACGATTAAAAAAACAAAAGAAAACCCCCAAACACCCCCCTTCCCCAAAAAACAACAACAAAACAAAAGAAGAAAAACCCCAAAAAAAACCCCACCAAAACAAAAAACAACACCCCAAACAAACCAAAAGAAAACAATAGCAAAAGAAAAACAACAAAGAGAAAGAGACAAAAAAAACCCCAAACCAACTTATAAAGTCATAAAAATGAACACTTTCATATTGTAAATGATACACATAGTTGTTACACGAACAATAAGATATTGAAATAGGACATTCACTGGAACTCAAGTACAGTCAACAAGCCCAAATAATATTGAAAATATTAAAGTATGAATATGTCCTTCACCAGGATACACAACAACTATAATTATGAATAAATCAGTAAAGGGAGAGAGAGAGAGAGAGAGAGAGAGAGATGAGAGAGAGAAGAGAGAGAGAGAGAGAGAGAATGATTTAATTGCACATCGGCCTTAGGCCACAATACAGACAGAGAGAGAGTGTGTATTTCAGAGATAATACTAAATATATAATTCTCAAAACAGTACACGATCACCATCAACACTTATTTTGATTATACTCATACAAATTATGTCAGATAAAATCAACTCAATACCCATACACTCACACAATAAAAAAAAAAAAAGGAAGAAAAGAAAGAAAAAAAGCAAATCTATAAGGTCATAGCAGAGAGAGAGAGTGTGTGTGTGTTTCAGGATAATACTAAATATATAATTCTCAAGACAGCACAGGATCACCATCAATATTCTTTTGATTATACTCGTACAAATTGAACGCCATGATAATAAAATAAGCCCAATACCCATACACTCATACAATAAAGAGAAAAAAATCAATAAAGTCATAGAATGAACATCTACACATTGTAAGTGAGAGAGAGAGGGGGGGGGAGGGGGGGGAGAAATGAGAGAGAGTGGGAGAGAGAAAGAGAGAGAGAGGGAATATGTGTGTGTTAAAGATAATGCTTTTTGTTTGTAAACAAACACAACAAAACCCCCAAAATACTGAATATAATTCTCAAAACAGCACACCATCACCATCAACACTCTTTTTGATTATACTCGTACAGATTAGCACATATTATTGTTATGATAGATATCTTTTTTATAACTGTAGCATAATTACTTTTTTTTTTAAAAAGCTTCCAAACTTTGGTAAACTCACTTACACAACAATGAAAATTTAAAAAGGTGAGGGAGAGAGAGGATAATGGACAGAGAGACAGACAGACAGACAGACAGACAGACAGACAGGTGAAGGGAAAGGGCAGATAGGTAAGGGAGGATATGCAGCTTTGTTTTTAAGGCTATGGACTATGATTTGTTGATGTATCAAGTGAGTTGATAAGTGACCTTTGTAGATTGTTATTGCTTGATGTTGTTTAACTGAATCAGGAAGGGAGTTCCACAGCAGAGTTATCTTCTCTTGATGAATTATTTCCCTTGATTTTAAACTTCCTGTATGGTTGATCTTTTTAAGCTAACTTCAACTTAATTTTTAAAAGTTGGAAAGGTTTATGAGGTATCTGTTTAATTTTGTTTATGAAGATTTTAAGCATGCAAATTTAGAAGTGATTATTTTGAACAAGAAAGCAAGTGGCAAGTTTGAGCTTAGTCATTGTCTTTGTTGTACTAGGTTCAATTTTGGGCAGAATATTGTTCAGCCAACAAAATGCTGAATAAATCAAACTAAGGCTTATCACTATGTATAATATATGTGTGTAAAAACTTAGTGTGGTTTTGTAATGATTGTTATTATGAAGAATGCAATTTTCTATTTTTTGTGAGGAATGATATAGCAATCCTTAAACAGGTGCAATGACTTTGGAATGTCATTGGGGATTAATCAAATTAAATTAATGTGAATTAATCCAGAAGTCCTTAATGTACCCGCAAGCAAAGACACAGACAGTCACCCTATCCTCCGAGAAGAAGTGGAAACAGCAGTCAGATCGCTGAAAAAGGGGAAGTCAGCAGGGGCTGACAACATCCAGCTGAGTTGGTTCAAGCTGGAGGGGAAGCCATGATCAGCGCCCTACTAAGAATCTGCAACAAGATCTGGCAGACAGGAAAATGGCCAACACCATGGACACAGTCACTCATCATCACCCTCCCCAAGAAAGGAAATCTACAACAATGCCATAATTACCGCACAATCAGCCTCATATGCCACCCAAGCAAGGTCATGCTGCAGATAATATTGAATAGACTGAAGCCACAAGCAGAGACCATCATTGCTGAGGAACAAGCAGGTTTCAGAGCAGGGCGCAGCACAACAGAACAGATATTCAACCTCAGAATACTATGTGAGCGGTACCTTCAACATCAACAAGACCATTACCATGTATTTATCGATTTTAAGAAGGCATTTGACAGGGTGTGGCATGCAGCTTTGTGGGCAACCATGAATTTGTACAGCATCAATGCAAACCTGATCAGAGTCATCAAACAGCTGTACAGCGAGGCCACCAGTGCAGTGTACTACAACAACAACATTGGAGAATGGTTTCGAACAACAGTTGGAGTAAGGCAGGGCTGTCTACTCTCACCCACTCTTTTCAACATCTTCCTTGAGAGAATCATGGCTGATGCACTGGAACATCATGAAGGATCAGTCAGCATTGGTGGCAGAACGATCACAAACCTCCGCTTCGCAGATGACATTGATGGAATAGCAGGATCAGAAAAAGAGCTTGCCAGCCTAACAGAACACTTGAATAAGGCCTCCAAAACATACGGCATGGAAATCAGTGCAGAGAAGACCAAACTGATGACTAATAACACCAACGGCATTAGCACTGATATCAGGGTTAATGACCAGAAGCTGGAAACAGTTCAAAGCTTCAAGTACCTGGGAGCCATTGTACCAGACCAGGGATCCAAGCCAGAAGTAGTATGCAGGACTGCACAGACAATAACAGCTTTGTCAAAACTAAACACCATCTGGAGAGATAAAAATATCTCACTTATCTCCAAGATCAGACTAATGCGCTCCCTTGTCATATCCATATTTCTGTATGCCTGTGAATCATGGACCCTGACTGCAGATTTGGAGAGAAGAGTACAGGCGGTGGAGATGAGATGCTTTCGGAGACTCCTTGGCATCTCCTACAAAGACCACATAAGCAACGAAAGCGTGCATAACAGAATCCAGCAAACCATTGGACCCTATGAGAACCATCTAACGATCGTGAAAAAGCGTAAACTTAAATGGTATGGGCATTGTCACAAGATCCAAAGGACTTGCAAAGACAGTTTTACAAGGCACTGTCCAAGGAGGAAGAAGAAGAGGCAGACCAAGGAAGAGCTGGGAGGATAACATCAGCGAATGGACAGGCCTAGAACTCAACAAAACCCTGAGAAAGGCAGAACAGAGAGAGGAATGGAGGGAACTGGTTGTTGAGTCTTTGAGGGTGCCCCCACGGTTGTCAGACTACGGGACAGATAGATAGATAGATAGATAGAATTAATGTTTACACAGTTTCATAGGATAGACCATCAGCTGTCCTCAAGTAACTGAAACATGTGCATGACTAGTAGTTATTGTATGTGGTGATTTTAATGGATATGTTACATTTGTTGTGAGGATAATTATTCTCATAAGAGTTGGGAAATGGGTAAGCTGAGAGTACATTTTGAAGATTTGTTTTATTATGGCAAACTCTGGTTAGTGTTTCAGTTTTTGCTGTGTGGGTATTCATATTAAGTTGTCATTAATATGTTATACCTGAAAGTGTGGGTCTTGTGGTGATTTGGATCCTTGATCCTGTGATAGAGTTTGATTTCATGAAGAGATCAAATGGTTTATTGATTGTTCCTTTTATTTCAGGAACATAACTTTCATTGTTTATGGTTCATCGTTAACATCGTTTATCTTCTTTTGATCATTTAATTGGTCGGTTGTGAATCTTTCAGTCTCTGATCTGAGATGGATCCTTGATTAGTTGTGTGTTGAGGACTGGACACAATTATGTTTTGAGTAATTGGACAAGAGTAACAGAATAGTTTGTGTTTGAATTGTATTTGTAGAACAATTGGTGATGTGTGTGAACTGTGGTTGTAGTTTAGTAGTAGTTGTCAGTAGTAGCAGCAGAATATAGTTGTGAACCCAACTTGATTCGCCTGGAGAATTGCATTGAATAAATGTTGTTGTTTGTCACATTCATGGTGTATTCAGTGTGATTGCTGAGTGAGTTGAGGTGATTAATTTTCCCTGCTACTTACTTTCTTTCCTTTATATATTTCTTTTCTATTTTTCTTCTATCCTCTTCCTATCCCCTTTATCACTCCCAGCCCACTAGTAGGCGATCCTAATCCTCTTTAGGGATACTAAAGACAACAGGAATAAGTCTAGGACTCCATTTGGTGCCGGATCAGGTGGTGCTAGGAGTTGGAGTGGTGGACCTAGAGAATTCCTGTTGAGGACTCTCTACGATCTTGAATATCATGACTCCTTAGTTATATTTTAATCTTTGGTGTAAGGGGAGAATATTTAACTGAGTATAGTCGGTTTCTAATAAGCTTGTCTTCTTTAAAAGGACCAGTTTGAGAGCACTTTTACAGAGACTCAGTAACGTTTTTATAGTGTTTGCACTAGCAGAATCCCACAGGGTAGAGCATAGTCTATTGAGGATTGTATATATATAAGATTGGAAGAATAGTTTCCTTGAATGAAAGTCAAGAAAGTGCTTGATTTTAGAAAGTTGGTATACTCTTTGGGACATGTATTTGCATAGTCGAGATATATGGTAGAACCAACTGATATTTTCATCAATTGTTAACCATAGAACTTTGTGGTGATAGGTTTGTTCAGTTACTTCCTTTTCAATTTTGATTGGAGTAAGTTTATGGGTTAAATTTTGACGCTTTTGTCTGGTGGTAATAAGCATGCATTTTGTTTTTTTTGGGGTGTACAGACATATGGTTTAGTTCGATCCATTCAATAAGCTGATCAACGCTTTTTTGTAATGCATTTGCTAGAGTTAAGGTCATTGTGGCTCATATAGATAGTTGTGTCATCAGCAAATAGTTCACATTTGGGTTTTTATGTGGAGACGGAGGTTGTTTATGTATAGTGAGAAGAGAATAGGTCCTAGTAAGAGAGAGAGAGAGAAAGAGAGAGAGAGAGAGAGAGAGAGAGAGAGAGAGGAGAGAGAGAGAGAGAGAGAGAGAGGAGAGAGAAAGAAAGAGTGTTGTGGCGGAGGGGGGGGGGGGGGGGGGGGGGAGTAACACGGCCACTGTGTGTGTGTGTTACTGTGTGCTTGGGGGTTATTATGTTTAAAAATGAACTTTTATTAATGAAATCTTTTATTTAGCAATACTTATAAAGCAAAATCAGAATGCGGCTACCTTAATGGGGTGGATTAAAAAAAAAAAGGTGGGGGAGGGGGATCTGATATGCAAAATGTCACGATCAGTGATCCTCGGAGCTCTATCTAAGGAACCCCTCACCTCCCCCCCCCCCCAAAATTGCTGGTTTTATTTTGTGATTCTAGTTTACCAAAAATAAAATAAAATGGCTAGCTGGGAACAGTGAAGCGCATGCCTGTACAGAAGCATATTTTGCAGTTTACCAATATTGTGTGATTTTGGGGCTGTGTGTGTACAGGAATATGAAGGAGGCAGAAATGAGAGAGATGAGAGACACGGAGAAGGAAAGGCCACACTCCCCAACGGTGACACGTATGAAGGACTGTATGAAAATGGCAAGCGACATGGACATGGTGTTTACAGGTAGGTGTAGGTGTGTGTGAGCGAGCAAGCATGCATGCATGCGTGTGAGCAAGCATGCGAGCGTACGAGCGTACGTGTGTGTGTTCGTTGTGCATATCCACTCACATGAGCTTATCTGTGTTGTGGTATTAACATTATTATTATGAGAGCGAGAAAGAGAGAGCACCTGTGTCCAAATAAATGAACTACATCCCAGTGACCGATTGTTAACACACGATGCATGACGTTTTACCCTGTGCTCTTCAGGTTCAAAAACGGCGCACGCTACATTGGAGAATACATGAAGAACAAAAAACATGGCCAGGGAACATTCATCTACCCTGACGGTTCCAAGTACGAAGGTCAGTAGCATTTCTGTTCATTATTCCTGGTTATTATTCATCTGGAATGGGGGGGAGGGGGGTCTTTTTTTTTTAATTTCTTTTTTTTAGCCCTTTGACTCCCTGAACCATTTGGCAAGTTTTGAAAGAAAAACATGTTCCTCACAACAATAAAAAATGCAAAAACCCAAATATTGCTTTGAAGTATATAGATGTCTTTTAGTAAATGAAAATAGATGGAAAATATAATTGTTATAGATAGTCTGTTTAATGTTGACAAATTGAGATAACTCACAATCATGGGAAGATAACCAAAATGTTAAAGGGAAAATGCACAAAATATTTTTGTTACAAAAACCAAAAAACCCACACACACACAAACAAACAGGCAAAAAGCCTCATAGATTTTTAAAAAATCCTCTGAAGTTGGAGTATGGCTGCCTATGATAATGGTGAGGTGCTTTAAAAAACAACAACAAAAAAACCCAGTCATACACTGCAAACTTCTCATTCAGCATGCAGTTTCTTTCAATCTCACAGTGATTCCCAAGTGGGATGAGTGAGTCAGAGTGCACATTCTGGATGACCCCCCAGAGTTGTTGTTGTTTGTGACTTCGATTTTACGTCTGCTCACTCTCAGTGATATTAAATGAGAAGAAATATATATGTGTTATATATTTATATATATATATATATATATAATATATATATATATAATTATATATATATATATATATATTATATAATATATACACAAGGGGTGTATGAGAATTGAGGATGGTGTGGTGGAGATCCTACTGAAAAATGTGAGGGGGAAAAGTAGTCTAATCATGAAAAGAATCTGTGCAAAGCAAAAGATACAATAAAAAAAAATATTTTAAACCGAAAACCCCCAGAGTGTTAAGCTGGGGAACGCACAACAACAACAACAACATGAAGATGTAACAACACAAGTGGGGGGGGGGGAAATGTTTGCTGACCACTGAACAGGAGGCTGGGTGGAAGACCAGCGCTGTGGCTTTGGCAAGTACTTCTACGTCAACGGGGACATGTACGATGGAGAATGGCAGAACCACGTACGTCATGGCCGTGGGGTGTACACCTACGCTGCCACAGGCACCAAGTACAACGGCATGTGGAACACCGGCAAGTGGGAGGGCCACGGAGAGCTCATCCACGCCAACCACAAATACGTCGGCACCTTCAAAGAGAACAGGGTGAGCAATATGCGTGCGTATTCAAAAGAAAAGATTCGGAGAAGTTACTCAGTCAAACCTGTATGCTTATGGACTTGTGTATGTCAGAAGAACCCACGACAGTTGAAAATTTGAAAGTCAAGTCAAAATGATTTTTATTGAGGGTAACATATCAAGTTTTACAGCTTTTTTTTCATCCTGCCCTCACAACAAAACTCAAGAAAATTGACATATAAAAGCATTCAAAATACAATGTTGATACACGTTTTAAAAACAAAAATATATAAGGATTTCTTAAATATATATAAATCCAGACTAACAAAACATGTTTAAAACAAATCAATACAGTATAACATAAGCTCAAGTCATACAGACAAATGAAGAAAATATTATAAAATACAAGACTCCAAAACATGATCAAATGAAAACAAGGGCAGTATAACATAAGCTCAAGTCATACAGACAAATGAAGAAAATACAAAAATTTAAACTTTC
>CM054154.1:48624041-48679041 GCA_028751875.1 Rapana venosa
TTTTGGGAAACGACTTTTTTCAGAGGGAAGGGAAGGATGTGTTTTGAGATTGCGTGTCATCACACGCGTCATTACACACATTCGGCACACTTGCACCAGCAGGGCTGTCACTGCCACTGTCATTAGATTCGCAAACACTAGCACATGAAACTTGAATACTAGCACATGCAGCTTTACATGGCACCTTGCCATATGTGCTCACAGATTTTACCACCGGTGTCGTGTCTCTGGGTGTTCCCTTTAACACAGAGGGGGAAAACAATTGTTAACAGAGGGGAAAAGTTCCCCACATGAAGGGCGGCCATTTCCCTATTCTCTCTCTCTCAAATTCCCCTCCCTATCCACAGAAAGGAAAAGCTGCGCAACACCAAAGTAAAGAGTGCTTTCACCCTCCAGCTCAAAAACAAGTTCCAAGCACTGGTGGATACTGAAAACTACACACCTCCTGACACGACTAATATAAACACCATGTGGAAACAAGTCAGGACAGCCTACACACAAGCCAGCGAAACGTGCTTAGGACAGAGACAGAGGAAGAGAAAAAGGTGGATTACAGCAGACCCCTGGCAAGCCATTGAGAACAGGAGAGAACTGAAGAAGAAAATCTTAGAGACAAAGTCAGAGCGGATAAGAGAGAGGTACAAACAACAGTACAGAGAAGCAAACCAAACTGTGAAGAGAATGACAAGAACAGACAAGCGTACCTACATGGATGATATTGCAAGACAAGCAGAGGAGGCCGCCACAAAGGGAGAACAAGGACAGGTGTATAAGATCACCAAGACTGTCAGTGGCAAGTACCGGGGCAATACCGAAACACCAATCCTAGATAAACAAGGCCAAATACTTACCACAGAAGCAGAACAAGATGCAAGATGGGCAGAATTTTTTTCAGCGAAAGTTTCAACAGACCACCACCAACTGAAGAGGCAGATGTACAAGATCCTGATGCTGATCTCAATGTGAACAGCTCACCACCAAAGAAGGAAGAGATTATAGCAGCAATCAGCTCTCTCAAGAATGGAAAAGCCCCTGGCCAGGACAACCTCAATGCAGAACTTTTTAAGGCAGATCCAGAATTTGCATCTAAAGTTCTACAGCCACTCTTTGCAGCTATATGGGAGGAGAAACAGCTACCAGCAGATTGGACAGAAGGAGTCATCGTGAAGATCCCAAAGAAAAGGAGCCCTGAACAATTGTAACAACTGGAGAGGAATCACTCTGCTATCTGTTCCCAGCAAGATTCTGGCAAAGATCATCATCGGACGAATCTCAGAGGCAGTGGACCAACAACTCAGAAAGGAACAGGCAGGTTTTAGACCAGGAAGAAGATGCATAGACCAGATCTTCACCCTGCGCAACATCATCGAATAGTGCATGGAATGGCAGAGACAGCTGTATATCAACTTCGTAGATTTTGAAAAAGCCTTTGACAGCATTCATCGAGAAAGTGTATGGCACATACTCCGAGCATATGGAATTCCACAGGAGATTATCCAAGTCATTAAGAGCTTCTACAACAACTTCACGTGCAGAGTAGGAAACAGCAAAACCAGTTTCAGTGTACAAACCGGCGTCAGACAAGGCTGCCCCATGTCAGCACTACTCTTCAACCTGACAATTGATTGGGTGATGAGACAAACAACAGCTGACCAGTCACGGGGCATCAGATGGACCCCCTTCTCAACGCTTGAAGACCTAGATTTTGCCGACGATCTGGCACTGCTCTCACATACCCACCATCACATTCAAGAGAAGACATCCCGTCTCAGCACTTTCGCACAGCAAGTAGGCCTGAAAATCAGTCAGAAGAAGACAGAGGTGATGACACTGAACGTTCAGAACCCCTCACCGGTCACAGTGAATGGAGATGATTTACCAACAACTGAAGAGTTCACGTACCTCGGGAGCACTGTTAGGCATGACGGCTGAGCAGGCAGCGACATCAAGAACTGGATTAGCAAAGCAAGAAATGCTTATAGAAATCTGAACAATATGTGGAAATCGTCCCAGTACAGCACCAGAACCAAACTAAGACTATACCAGAGCTGTGTACTTTCCACCCTTTTGTACGGCTCGGAGTGCTGGAGGATGACTGAGAGTGACCTCGACAAACTATCCACATTCCACACGAAGAATCTCAGAAGAATCTTGCGCATCTTCTGGCCTGAGACCATCTCCAACCAAGAACTTTTTGCCCGTTGCAACCAAGAAAGCATGGACAACATCATCATGCATAGGCGATGGGGATGGATAGGGCATATCTGCCGTCGGGAACAGGGAAACATCGCCCGAACAGCCCTCCACTGGACACCAGAAAAGTATGTTCTTTCGAGCCAGAAGGCCCATAGAGCCGGAGCTTATCCCGGTTTCTGTAGCGTTAAGCGAACTGATGGTTTTTCACCACCCCTGTGACAGGACGCTAGTCTGTCGCCAGATACTTCCCCAGCAGAGCTGGTACCCACTTGTACACCTGGGTGGAGTGAGGAAAATAGGAGTAAAGTGTCTTACCCAAGGACACAACACCGAGCCGAGCGGGGATCGAACTCGCGACCTCTGGATCACGAGTTGACCGCCTAAACCACTCAACCACGGACTGGACACCAGAGGGAAAATGCAAACGAGGACGACCCAAGAACACTTGGCGTCGGACTGTTGAAGCAGAGCTGAAGACCTTCCAACATACCTGGGGAACCATTCAGAAGCTGGCCCAGGACAGACAGGAGTGGAGAACTTTTGTTGCTGCCCTACTTGCCAATAAGGCACAAAGGCATTGATGATGATGATCCACAGAAAACTTTTCCCCCTCAATGACCAGGTGGTCAAACACCATGGTCACCTTTTCCTGTTCACTTTTTGCTTTTTTAAAGTGAGGGGTAAGTAAACGTCTGATTTCCCGCACCCTCCAGGAGAAGTCCTCCCCAATGAAGACCTTAGTGCCCTTCAGTTTTCCCCTTGCCTTCAGAACATTGAGCTTGTCCTTGACGAAGGTGCAGCACCCAATGACCGGAGAGTTGGACCTACGGTTCAGACGGTGCAGTCTGTCAAAGGGGACGTCACGCGTCAGCTCCAGCGTGTCCGTGAAGAGATCCCTGACAGCAGCCTCCAGCTCCTCTGACGTCTCCTTCTCTGGCCTGGGGAGTCCGTGGATGATGACGTTGTTGCGCTTGGATCTGCACTCCAAGTCATCCGTCCGTCTTCCTTTCCATTTCCTCCACTCTCTTCTCCAGTTCAGCGTTCTTCTGCCAGAGCTCAGCGTTCTCCTCACGAAGAGTGGCACATTCTTCTCTGAGGTCCGTGATCTCGTCCTTCAGCGTGGTGTAACACTCCCTCAGACCCCTGACTCTTCTTTCATCTCCATGTAGATTGTCGTCATCGTGTCCAGCCTGGAGATGATGTCAGTCAGTGAGGCCTCACTGGCTGCAGTGGCTGATCCCTCCTTTTCTGGGGCCTTTGGTGACTCCGAAGATCGAGAACCAAGCTTTGATTGTCGTGCGCCTTGGCGCACAGGTCCAGGGTTCGATTCCACATCGCCGCACCTTGCTAACAACAAACTGCCCCAGAACAAAAACAAGAGGAGGCAACCAAAGGTAACACCGTCTACCTTCGTCCTCAGTTGCAGGCCCACTTTTCCCATTTTTGCTCTTGTACGTTTGTACATGAAAGAAATGAAAATAAATACAAGGCAGCCGCATTTCTGCCTAAAGTCCAGATTTCCAGATGGCATGATCACTTATGTTGCCGTCTGTAAACACTTGAAGCTCTACAAGACCTGTAACACCTGTAATTTTGAAAGAAGATGCCACCTCAATTTCAGACATGTGTACGTTGTGAACATTACTTGCAGCCCCCGGGAGAGAGAGAGAATGACAATGACAAATTCTTTTATTTCGAGGATAATGAATAAGCACTATGTGCTTTTTTACATCCAGTCCCCTCCCGTAGGGATACATCTTAATAATAACCCAATACTCATACTCTCACACAGAAACAAAGGGAAATAACCCTTTCAAAAAATAACCACAAAAAAGACCAAACAAATAAAAGAAAACCCCCAAAACAACACCCCCAAAAAAAAACTAACAAAAAAACCCAATAACAAACCAACCAACCAACAAACAAACAAACAAAAGAGAAAAAAAACAATAACAAAAAGACCCACCCCCCAAAAAAGGACACAAAAAAAGGACCCCCCCCCAAAAAGAAGAGAAAAAAACAAAGCAAAACAAGAAAAAAAACCCACTTAACTTTTAAAGTCATAAAAATAAACATGTACACATTGTAAAATGAACCTCATGATGATACAGTAAACCCAATACCCATACACTCACTCAATAAAGGGGGGGGGAGGACCCAATAAAGTCATAAAATGAACATCTACACATTGTAAGCAAGAGAGACAAGTTCTTTTATTACCAGGATAATGAATAAGTACTCATGTGCTTTTTTACATCCAGTCCCCGCCTGTAGGGATATATCTTGATAATGAACCCAATACTCATATTCTCAAACAGTAGAAACAAAGGGAAAAAAATTTTAAAAAACAAATACACGATTAAAAAAACAAAAGAAAACCCCCAAAACACCCCCTTCCCCAAAAAACAACAACAAAACAAAAGAAGAAAAAACCCCAAAAAAAACCCCACCCAAAACAAAAAACAACACCCCAAACAAACCAAAAGAAAACAATAGCAAAAGAAAAAACAACAAAGAGAAAGAGACAAAAAAAACCCCAAACCAACTTATAAAGTCATAAAAATGAACACTTTCATATTGTAAAATGATACACATAGTTGTTACACGAAACAATAAGATATTGAAATAGGACATTCACTGGAACTCAAGTACAGTCAACAAGCCCCAAATAATATTGAAAATATAAAGTATGAATATGTCCTTCATTAGGATACACAACAACTATAGCTATGAGTAAATCAATAAAGGGAGAGAGAGAGAGAGAGAGAGAGAGAGAGAGAGAGAGAGAGAGAGAGAGAGAGAGAGAGAGAATGATTTAATTGCACATCGGCCTTAGGCCACAATACAGACAGAGAGAGAGTGTGTATTTCAGAGATAATACTAAATATATAATTCTCAAAACAGTACACGATCACCATCAACACTTATTTTGATTATACTCATACAAATTATGTCATGATAAAATCAACTCAATACCCATACACTCACACAATAAAAAAAAAAAAGGAAGAAAAGAAAGAAAAAAAGCCAAATCTATAAGGTCATAGGCAGAGAGAGAGTGTGTGTGTGTTTCAGGGATAATACTAAATATATAATTCTCAAGACAGCACAGGATCACCATCAATATTCTTTTTGATTATACTCGTACAAATTGAACGCCATGATAATAAAATAAGCCCAATACCCATACACTCATACAATAAAGAGAAAAAAATCAATAAAGTCATAGAATGAACATCTACACATTGTAAGTGAGAGAGAGAGGGGGGGGGAGGGGGGGGGAAATGAGAGAGTGTGGGAGAGAGAAAGAGAGAGAGAGGGAATATGTGTGTGTTAAAGATAATGCTTTTTGTTTGTAAACAAAAAACAACAAAACCCCCAAAATACTGAATATAATTCTCAAAACAGCACACCATCACCCTCAACACTCTTTTTGATTATACTCGTACAGATTAGCACATATTATTGTTATGATAGATATCTTTTTTATAACTGTAGCATAATTACTTTTTTTTTTAAAAAGCTTCCAAACTTTGGTAAACTCACTTACACAACAATGAAAATTTAAAAAGGTGAGGGAGAGAGAGGATAATGGACAGAGAGACAGACAGACAGACAGACAGACAGACAGACAGGTGAAGGGAAAGGGCAGATAGGTAAGGGAGGATATGCAGCTTTGTTTTTAAGGCTATGGACTATGATTTGTTGATGTATCAAGTGAGTTGATAAGTGACCTTTGTAGATTGTTATTGCTTGATGTTGTTTAACTGAATCAGGAAGGGAGTTCCACAGCAGAGTTATCTTCTCTTGATGAATTATTTCCCTTGATTTTTAAACTTCCTGTATGGTTGATCTTTTTAAGCTAACTTCAACTTAATTTTTAAAAGTTGGAAAGGTTTATGAGGTATCTGTTTAATTTTGTTTATGAAGATTTTAAGCATGCAAATTTAGAAGTGATTATTTTGAACAAGAAAGCAAGTGGCAAGTTTGAGCTTAGTCATTGTCTTTGTTGTACTAGGTTCAATTTTGGGCAGAATATTGTTCAGCCAACAAAATGCTGAATAAATCAAACTAAGGCTTATCACTATGTATAATTTTATGTGTGTAAAAAAATTAGTGTGGTTTGTAATGATTGTTATTATGAAGAATGCATTTTCTATTTTTTGTGAGGAATGATATAGCAATCCTTAAACAGGTGCAATGACTTTGGAATGTCATTGGGGATTAATCAAATTAAATTAATGTGAATTAATCCGAAGTCCTTAATGTACCGCAGCAAAGACACAGACAGTCACCCTATCCTCTGAGAAGAAGTGGAAACAGCAGTCAGATCGCTGAAAAAGGGGAGTCAGCAGGGGCTGACAACATTCCAGCTGAGTTGGTTCAAGCTGGAGGGGAAAGCCATGATCAGCGCCTACTAAGAATCTGCAACAAGATCTGGCAGACAGGAAAAATGGCCACACCATGGACACAAGTCACTCATCATCACCCTCCCAAGAAAGGAAATCTACAACAATGCCATAATTACCGCACAATCGCCTCATATGCACCAAGCAAGGTCATGCTGCAGATAATATTGAATAGAACTGAAGCCACAAGCAGAGACCATCATTGCTGAGGAAACAAGCAGGTTTCAGAGCAGGGCGCAGCACAACAGAACAGATATTCAACCTCAGATACTATGTGAGCGGTACCTTCAACATCAACAAGACCATTTACCATGTATTTACGATTTTAAGAAGGCATTTGACAGGGTGGTGGCATGCAGCTTTTGTGGGGCAACCATGAATTTGTACAGCATCAATGCAAACTGATCAGAGTCATCAAACAGCTGTACAGCGAGGCCACCAGTGCAGTGTACTACAACAACAACATTGGAGAATGGTTTCGAACAACAGTTGGAGTAAGGCAGGGCTGTCTACTCTCACCCACTCTTTTCAACATCTTCCTTGAGAGAATCATGGCTGATGCACTGGAACATCATGAAGGATCAGTCAGCATTGGTGGCAGAACGATCACAAACCTCCGCTTCGCAGATTGACATTGATGGAATAGCAGGATCAGAAAAAGAGCTTGCAGCCTAACAGAACACTTGAATAAGGCCTCCAAAACATACGGCATGGAAATCAGTGCAGAGAAGGACCAAACTGATGACTAATAACACCAACGGCATTAGCACTGATATCAGGGTTAATGACCAGAAGCTGGAAACAGTTCAAAGCTTCAAGTACCTGGGAGCCATTGTATCAGACCAGGGATCCAAGCCAGAAGTAGTATGCAGGACTGCACAGACAATAACAGCTTGTCAAAACTAAACACCATCTGGAGAGATAAAAATATCTCACTTATCTCCAAGATCAGACTAATGCGCTCCCTTGTCATATCCATATTTCTGTATGCCTGTGAATCATGGACCCTGACTGCAGATTTGGAGAGAAGAGTACAGGCTGGTGGAGATGAGATGCTTTCGGAGACTCCTTGGCATTCCTACAAAGACCACATAAGCAACGAAAGCGTGCATAACAGAATCCAGCAAACCATTGGACCCTTATGAGAACCATCTAACGATCGTGGGAAAAAGCGTAAACTTAAATGGTATGGGCATGTCACAAGATCCAAGGACTTGCAAAGACAGTTTTACAAGGCACTGTCCAAGGAGGAAGAAGAAGAGGCAGACCAAGGAAGAGCTGGGAGGATAACATCAGCGAATGGACAGGCCTAGAAACTCAACAAAACCCTGAGAAAGGCAGCAGAACAGAGAGAGGAATGGAGGGAACTGGTTGTTGAGTCTTTGAGGGTGCCCCACGGTTGTCAGACTACTGGGACAGATAGATAGATAGATAGATTAGAATTATGTTTACACAGTTTCATAGGATAGACCATCAGCTGTCCTCAAGTAACTGAAACATGTGCATGACTAGTAGTTATTGTATGTGGTGATTTTAATGGATATGTTACATTTGTTGTGAGGATATTATTTCTCATAAGAGTTGGGAAAATGGGTAAGCTGAGAGTACATTTTGAGATTTGTTTTATTATGGCAAACTCTGGTTTGTGTTTCAGTTTTTGCTTTGTGGGTATTCATATTAAGTTGTCATTTAATATGTTATACCGAAAGTGTGGGTCTTGTGGTAATTTGGATCTTGATCCTGTGATAGAGTTTGATTTCATGAAGAGATCAAATGGTTTATTGATTGTTCCTTTTATTTCAGGAACATAACTTTCATTGTTTATGGTTCATCGTTAACATCGTTTATCTTCTTTTGATCATTTAATTGGTCGGTTGTGAATCTTTCAGTCTCTGATCTGAGATGGATCCTTGATTAGTTGTGTGTTGAGGACTGGACACAATTATGTTTTGAGTAATTGGACAAGAGTAACAGAATAGTTTGTGTTTTGAATTGTATTTGTAGAACAATTGGTGATGTGTGTGAACTGTGGTTGTAGTTTAGTAGTAGTTGTCAGTAGTAGCAGCAGAATATAGTTGTGAACCCAACTTGATTCGCCTGGAGAATTGCATTGAATAAATGTTGTTGTTTGTCACATTCATGGTGTATTCAGTGTGATTGCTGAGTGAGTTGAGGTGATTAATTTTCCCTGCTACTTACTTTCTTCCTTTATATATTTCTTTTCTATTTTTCTTCTATCCTCTTCCTATCCCCCTTTATCACTCCCAGCCCACTAGTAGGCGATCCCTAATCCTCTTTAGGGATACTAAAGACAACAGGAATAAGTCTAGGACTCCATTTCTGGTGCCGGATCAGGTGGTGCTAGGAGTTGGAGTGGTGACCTAGAGAATTCCTGTTGAGGACTCTCTACGATCTTGAATATCATGACTCCTTAGTTATATTTTAATCTTTGGTGTAAGGGGAGAATATTTAACTGAGTATAGTCGGTTTCTAATAAGCTTGTCTTCTTTAAAAGGACCAGTTTGAGAGCACTTTTACAGAGACTCAGTAACGGTTTTATAGTGTTTGCACTAGCAGAATCCCACAGGGTAGAAGCATAGTCTATTGAGGATTGTATATATATAAGATTGGAAGAATAGTTTCCTTGAATGAAAGTCAAGAAAGTGCTTGATTTTAGAAAGTTGGTATACTCTTTGGGACATGTATTTGCATAGTCGAGATATATGGTAGAACCAACTGATATTTTCATCAATTGTTAACCATAGAACTTTGTGGTGATAGGTTTGTTCAGTTACTTCCTTTTCAATTTTGATTGGAGTAAGTTTATGGGTTAAATTTTGACGCTTTTGTCTGGTGGTAATAAGCATGCATTTTGTTTTTTTTGGGGTGTACAGACATATGGTTTAGTTCGATCCATTCAATAAGCTGATCAACGCTTTTTTGTAATGCATTTGCTAGAGTTAAGGTCATTGTGGCTCATATGAATAGTTGTGTCATCAGCAAATAGTTCACATTTGGGTTTTATGTGGAGACGGAGGTTGTTTATGTATAGTGAGAAGAGAATAGGTCCTAGTAGAGAGAGAGAGAGAGAAAGAGAGAGAGAGAGAGAGAGAGAGAGAGAGAGAGAGAGAGAGAGAGAGAGAGAGAGAGAGGAGAGAGAAAGAAAGAGTGTGTGGCGGAGGGGGGGGGGGGGGGGGGGAGTAACACGGCCACTGTGTGTGTGTGTTACTGTGTGCTTGGGGGTTATTATGTTTAAAAATGAACTTTTATTAATGAAATCTTTTATTTAGCAATACTTATAAAGCAAAATCAGAATGCGGCTACCTTAATGGGGTGGATTAAAAAAAAAAGGTGGGGAGGGGGATCTGATATGCAAAATGTCACGATCAGTGATCCTCGGAGCTCTATCTAAGGAACCCCTCACCTCCCCCCCCCCCCCAAAATTGCTGGTTTTATTTTGTGATTCTAGTTTACCAAAAATAAAATAAAATGGCTAGCTGGGAACAGTGAAGCGCATGCCTGTACAGAAGCATATTTTGCAGTTTACCAATATTGTGTGATTTTGGGGCTGTGTGTGTACAGGAATATGAAGGAGGCAGAAATGAGAGAGATGAGAGACACGGAGAAGGAAAGGCCACACTCCCCAACGGTGACACGTATGAAGGACTGTATGAAAATGGCAAGCGACATGGACATGGTGTTTACAGGTAGGTGTAGGTGTGTGTGAGCGAGCAAGCATGCATGCATGCGTGTGAGCAAGCATGCGAGCGTACGAGCGTACGTGTGTGTGTTCGTTGTGCATATCCACTCACATGAGCTTATCTGTGTTGTGGTATTAACATTATTATTATGAGAGCGAGAAAGAGAGAGCACCTGTGTCCAAATAAATGAACTACATCCCAGTGACCGATTGTTAACACACGATGCATGACGTTTTACCCTGTGCTCTTCAGGTTCAAAAACGGCGCACGCTACATTGGAGAATACATGAAGAACAAAAAACATGGCCAGGGAACATTCATCTACCCTGACGGTTCCAAGTACGAAGGTCAGTAGCATTTTGTTCATTATTCCTGGTTATTATTCTTTCTGGAATGGGGGGAGGGGGTCTTTTTTTTTAATTTCTTTTTTTTAGCCCTTTGACTCCCTGAACCATTTGGAAAGTTTTTGAAAGAAAAACATTTCCTCACAACAATAAAAATGCAAAAAACCCAAATATTGCTTTGAAGTATTAGATTGTCTTTTAGTAAATGAAAATAGATGGAATATTAATTGTTATAGATAGTTCTTTTTAATGTTGACAAATTGAGATAACTACAATAAATGGGAAGATAACCAAAATGTTAAAGGGGAAAATGCACAAAATATTTTTGTTACAAAAACCAAAAAACCCACACACACACAAACAAACAGGCAAAAAGCCTCATAGATTTTTAAAAAATCCTCTGAAGTTGGAGTATGGCTGCCTATGATAATGGTGAGGTGCTTTAAAAAACAACAACAAAAAAACCCAGTCATACACTGCAAAACTTCTCATTCAGCATGCAGTTTTCTTTCAATCTCACAGGATTCCCAAGTGGGATGATGAGTCAGAGTGCCATTCGGATGACCCCAGAGTTTTTGTTGTTTGTGACTTCGATTTTCGTCTGCCCCACTCTCAGTGATTTTTAAATGAGAAGAAATATATATGTGTATATAAAATATATATATATATATAATTTATAAAATTATATATATTTATTTTTATATATATATATTTATATATATATATACACAAGGGGTGTAGAGAATTGGGGTGGTGGGGAGATCCTACTGAAAATGTGAGGGGGAAAAAGTAAGTCTAAATCATAAAAAGAATCTGTGCAAAGCAAAAGATACAATAAAAAAAAAAAAATTTTAAACCGAAAACCCCCAGAGTGTTAACTGGGGAACGCACAAAAAACAACAAAAAACATGAAGAGTAACAACAACAATTGGGGGGGGGGGAAATGTTTGCTGACCACTGAAAGGGGGCTGGGGGGAAGCCAGCGCTGTGGCTTGGCAAGTAATTCTACGTCAACGGGGACATGTACGATGGAGTTTGGGCCCGAACCACGTACGTCATGGCCGTGGGGTTTTACACCTACGCTGCCACAGGCACCAAGTACAAGGGCATGTGGAACACCGGCAAGTGGGAGGGCCACGGAGGCTCTCCACGCCAACCACAAATCGCGGCACCTTCAAAGAGAACAGGTGTGAGCAATATGCGTGCGTATTCTAAAAGAAAAGATTCGGAGAAGTTAAACTCAGTCAAACCTGTATTTTGGACTTGTGTATGTCAGAAGAACCCACGACAGTTGAAAATTTGAAAGTCAAGTCAAAATGTTTTTTTATTGAGGTAAACATATCAAGTTTTACAGCTTTTTTTCATCCCCCCTCACAACAAAACTCAAGAAAATTGACATATAAAAGCATTCAAAATACAATGTTGATACACGTTAAAAACAAAAATATATAAGGATTTCTTAAAATATATAAATCCAGACTAACAAAACATGATAAAGAAAATTCAATACAGTTATAACATAAGCTCAAGTCTACAGACAATGAAGAAAAATTATAAAATAACAAGACCACAAAACATGATCAAATGAAAAAAAGACAGTATAACATAAGCTCAAGTCATACAGACAAATGAAAAAAATAAAAAAATAACATTTTTCTTTCTTTCTTTCATCTGCCGCTGGTGCCTTTCGGCGTCGCGGGGAGACACAGACGCTGCTGCAGCAAGGGGGAGGCTTGATGTAGTGACAGGTCATGGGCTTGCAGGTGTCAGCCACAGATCGCTCCATCGTCTCCTTGGTCTACCTCTGGCTTTCCAGCCATTGTGTTTGGTGGTGTATGCCGTGGGCTGGTTGGTTGGGCGGCATTCTAGTGGAGGACCAAACACCTGATCCTTTGTTGTTCGATATGGTGGAGAATTGGTGTTAGTCCAACCATGTCTCTGATCACCTCATTCTTGATCTTGCCGTCTGGTCTTGTTGACGCTTTTCTCAGGCAGCGCATTTCCATGTGCCCAAATTTTCTCTCTAAGGCTTTTGTTAGGGCCCATTTTCCTGACACTGGTAGTAGAGTTGGAACGAAGATGGCGTTGATGATTTTTGGCCTTGGTGCTCATTGAGATTCTGAAATGTTTTAGAAGGGGGCGATTTTGGGTAACTGACTGAGTTCGCTTTCTGGCATCTTGTTTCTATCTCTCTGCCCAAATTTTCATTTCAGTGAGAGGCTGCCAAGGTATTTAATTCTTTGGTCGTTTCAGCTGGGTGCCGTTGATGTTGATTTCCAGTTTTCCCTGGATTTCTGGGGACAGACATAACTTCTGTTTTGGTGATACTGATCTTCATTGTCATACCTCTCGCAGCTTGTGTTGAGTTGGTCTGTGTGTTCTTGAAAGCTGTTTTGTTCTGATTCATCAAAGGACTGGTCGTCAGCAAATAATAGTTCATTCAGGGCTTCAAGATCGGGTTTGGGCTTCCTTTGTGATCGGGTCCATGTAGATCACGAAGAGAAGGGGAGAGAGTACGCACCCTTTGGGCCTGACCCCTGTGTAAACGGGAACAGTCGGTTTTTCCACTGGCTGTTCGGTACTGCGCTCATACTGTTGGCATAGATTGCTCTGATGTTATCAAGCAACTGCCCCTTCACGTCTTTACTGCTCCAGGATCTTCCAGAGCTTGTCTCTGTTGACTCGGTCGAAAGCTTTTTCTTGATCAACGAATACTGTATGCAGGTCTTGGTTGTATTCGATGGCTCTTTCACACAGCTGTGGGAGTGCGAAAAATGGCATCTGTGCAACCTCTTCCTTTTCGAAAGCCAAACTGGCATTGCTCAGTAGGTTTTTCTGCTTTGGCTCTTGTGCGCTGTTCCAGAATCTTTGCATACATTTTCCCTACATGGCTGAGAAAGTGAAATGCCTCTGTAGGTGCTGCAGTCTCTCTTGCTGCCCTTCTTCTTCCAAATTGGGCACCACTATTGCATTTTGCCAGTCCATTGGTACTTTCCACTCTTCCCATGTTTCTGGAAGTGATGGTGAGCCACTTAACTCCCGTTTTCTCCGCATGCAAGGAGGGCTTCGGGTTTTATGCCGTCATCGCCTGCCGCTTTGCCCTTTGGGCTGGTCTTAATGCTTTTCTTGTTTCAGCTTCAAGGATTTGGGGCCTAACTGGTCTTATAGCGTGGTGAGAACTGAGAGCTGAAGCTTGTACTCCAGAGGGGTTTAAAAGATCTTTAAAATAGTTCCCAAATCGTTTCAGAATTTCCTCTTCTTTGTGCATCCCTCTCCATTTGCATCATTCACTACTGTTGTTGGATTGAATGCTCATCTCTTACTCTCCATCGTCTTCACACTTTTGAAAAATTCTCTTGGGGAGTTCTTGCAAATTTCACTTAACTTCTCTCCATAAGTCGCCCAATTTTTCTTTGGAGGCTTTCACCAACAGGTTTACTATGTCTTCTTGCGATTTTGTACTTGATGGTAGTCCTCTTCTGTCTTGGTCTTGACCCAAGCTTTATATAGCTGCTTTTTTTTCTTGATGGCTTCCTTCACCTCTTGGTTCCAACCAAGCTGTAGCTTTCCTGTTTTTACCTCCACATTTCTTTGTCCCACAAACTTCCCTTGAGGTGTTCAAGAGAGCTGCTTGAAGGGTCCCAGACTTGCTCCATGTTGAGAGGTGTTGTAATCAAATGGAGTCAAGTTTCACCTTGATAGCAAATATGGATCTTGTTCTTGCACTTCTTTCTCTTCCATTTGAGGGGGTTGATCTTTTCAGGCTGGGGTTCTTTTTAGCAGTTGTTATTTTCTTTTCTGAGTTTGGAGGATAGAATGACAGGCCTGTGGTCAGTGTCAAGGTTGGCATTGGGGATGGCTTTTTGAGTTTGATAGCGTAACGTGTTCTAGATCTTGCAAGTTAAAAGTTGATTTGAGACGAGATGTTGAAGTCGTTCCATTTGTACCAGGGGTAATTTGGGAGGCTCGGTTTGGAAAAAGGTTTGGTGATGATCAGATCATGCTCTGCACATAGTTCCAGCACGTGGTTCCCGTTGTAATTGCAAGGTGTTCTGTGGTCACTGTGGGGTCCAAGATGTTTTGTCCCTGGGTTTCTTCTCTCACCAAACTCGCCGTTGAAATCACCCATGACATACAGGTCCCCTTTGTCAGGGTGCTGTTGATGAGTCGAGAGCTCTTGATAGAATGAGTCTTTCCTCTTCTGAGTACGAATCGTTACACGGTTTCATGCTTGGATATAGTAGACGATTTTGTTGGGCTTCTTACACCAATTTTAATTTAAATCTTTCTGATATGTGTTCTGTACTCATGAGATTTTTTTGCTATGTATGGGTGTAGGATGAATCCCACACCATGCGTTGCTCTCTGGTCTTTCTTGACTCCACTCCAGATGAGAACAAAGCTTGAATGGATTTCTTTCGTTCCTTCTCCTTTCTTCTTTGTGTCTGAAATGCCCATGATGGGATCTTTCTTTTGGTCAATGAATCCACAATTTTCGGGTTTCCCTTTTTTGTTAGGCTGCAGATGTTCCATGTTCCAATGTAGTCACTGTTCCTATCTCAATGTCCGTTTCCAATGCCAGAAATTTTTTTTCGTTTTGGGATCCGTCCGTTTTTATCTCCTTTTAGTTTTCTTAAACGGTTGAGAAATCCCCTGTTGGCTTGCTAGGCCAGTCACAGCTTCACCGAGCCCCGTTTGCCAGCTTGACCTGTTTCCGTTTCCCACGACGTGGACGAGGGGTTGGATTTTGGGAAACACAAAATAACAAAAGGTAGGAAAAAACAACAAGGTAGTCAGATGTAAGGTAACCTCGAGAGCAAGGATTACTCCTGACTTGTCCTGGCAAAATTGGTGGGTTCAATTCCCTAATTATATCCCCTGAGGTTGGAATGTGGATACTTAGTAGTGGGGGGGGGGGGGGGGGGGAAGGAATGGTCAAACATATATGCAAAATCTCACCACTGGTGAATGTTGGAGCTCTAGCCAAAACAGGGAGAAAAGAATATTTACAACATGATGTTTGGGAAAACTGAGAAATAAACCCTCTGACTTGCTGGATCAGCTGTGGCTTGAATTCACTGTGGTGGGGACAGACGCTAACAGCCGAGCGGTTTAAAACCGTTTGACTTCAATCCCATGGGTCCATGAAGTCCTGGGTTCAAATCTCTGCATCGGTGTCTGGTGAATTACGGGTGGGGATTTTTACGACCCTGTAGGTCAACTTCAAGTACAGACCTGCCAGTGCCTAGATTCCCTTCCCGTCTATACACATGCAGGAAATTTATCATGCATGTTAAATATCCCATAATTCATTTCAGTGCTCAGTGGGTTACGGAAATGTGGCCATACCCAGCATGCAACCTGTACCATGAAATGAGCTGCTTTGAAGTCAGAGGCCAGTAGGTAGACCTCCTGCAAAATGACAAGCACAGGAGAAGACCAGGAACTATGCACCCTGCTCGGTAAAAAAAAAATGCACAAAGAGAGAGAGAAAGAGATAATGACGAATTCTTTTATTTCGAGGATAATGAATAAGCACCCATTTGCTTTTTTACATCCAGTTCCCGCCCTTAGGAATATATATGATAAGTTAAAAAAATAAAGCCAATACCAATACACTCACACAGTAAACGGGGAAAAAATTTCCACACACAAAAAATCACAAAAATTCACTGGGAAAAAAAGAAAGAGAAAAAAGCAACAACAAATAATAATAATAAAAGAAGGCAAAACAGAGCAACACAAAAAACACAGAAACAACCAAAGAAAAAATTAGCAAAGAAACCAGAGCAAAATAAAAAGCAACAACAACAAGGGGAGAGGGACAACCGAATAATCCCCCCCAAAAAAACAAACCAAAAAAAAAACCCTCCAAATTTTATAAAGGAGAACAAACCATGTAAATAGTATCATTTTGGCAAGAGAGAAAGAGGAGAGAGAGAACACTGAACACTGAAAAGTGTTATTGTACTTTGGCCTTGGGCCACTATAAAAAACATATTTTGGGAAGGGGGGTGGTAGACATCATTACAGAAAAGCAAGCATACAGAATCACACCCAATATCTTCTAGTTATCATCATCTCCATCATCCTCTTCAGCATCTTCATTACCTATAGCAGCAGGTGCAGCAAGTATATCAACATCACCATCATTACTTTCATCATCTACGTCATCATCATCAACCTCATCTTCATCATCTTCACTACCATCATCTTCTTCAACCTGTATAATTATTATTGTCATGGTTATCATCTTCATTATCTTCATCATGGTCATGATCATCATCTTCATCATCTTTATCTTCAATATATACATCACTGTCACCATCTTCATCTTTGTCATCTCCATCATAGTTACCGTCACCACTATCACATTTAGCATCTAAACATCATCACCTTTAACATCCACATCATCATCACCTTCATCATCTACATCAGTATCACCTTCAATATTTCCATCATCATTGAAATCATCTTCCAAAACATCCACATCATCATCGCATTCCTAAAGAAAACCTATTTTTAAAAAAACAACATCAAAACTTTTGTCCTCCCCATCACCAGGTTCATCAACTACATCAATATCAATATCAACCCCATCAACACCTGCATAATTGTCCCCATCATAATCCTTTACCTCCACATCACCATTTTCAACATCCATGTCATCATCTCTATCTTCAACATCTACCTAATTATCATCAACATCATTGGCATCAATATCCGTATCATTGTCAGACCACCCTGTATTATCTGCATCATCCTTGGGAGAGAGAACTCTGAAGTGGTTTAAAGGTACTTCAGCCTTAGTACACAATACAAGCATTTCAGGGGAATGGGTATAGTACTACAGGAACGGTTGCTAAATTTTTAAACATTTCAGTGATCCAAAAATTTTGAACAAAAAACATCAAATTCACTTAAAGATCAAGAACACTGGGAAAAAAAACCACATTTTGCAACATAAACATGTGCTTGACCCAAGGTTTTAGTTTCAAGACATCTCGAGTGCACTATCAAAAGAAAAACATTTAATAATAAAAAATCAATCAGCCAAGCCCACGCAACAACCTCAATAACATATGTTAAATGGGACAATACATCTCATCTTCTACTCTACATGGAAGACATATCGGGAGACACTGTGCATCTTGGGGTATTTTGACACTTTTCAGCAACATTATAGATGGAACTTTAGTTAAATTACCCAAGAATTTTTTTCTAAGATACGAATACATAGGACAACCCAAGAGAAAATGTTGTTCGTCTTCGGTTACTGCTATACAAAAAGGACAGTTTTTGTTTTGCAGAGAATCGCTGTAACGATGCACATTTGCATTTAGTGGCAGGACATTAAATCTTATTTGAGAACAGCAACTCTGAGCAGTAGGTATCAATATCATTCATATATTTTTCTCTTTCAAAAAATGTTTAAAATGATTTATAGTCATTATATCTATTGCGATCTTCAATTGTGGAAAACCACTCTTGTATTAAAAGGGATCCACAAGTCTCTGCTTAAACATGATGTAAGAAAGCTTTTAACATCCCCCACGCCTTGCTGCACCCAGACAAGCTGAAAACCGGGCTGACATTTAAAATTTCTTACTTTTGTTACCCAGCAATTCTTTCCCAGTTCTATCTAGGTTAAGCAACATCTGATAAGCCTTGTAGGTAGTCTTTTAGTTTCCAATTTTTAACAGCTTAACCCAAATATCGCAAAAGCAGAAACACAAGAATTCACATACAGAGGATATCTCCCCAAGTCACCATAAATCATTTTATTTGGAGTTTTTACTGAAACACCCGGAATCTTTTACAGACTAACATATGTACTTTTCTAAATGATCTAGCTTAGTCAAGCTCCAAATTTGGTGCATAAAGACTTAAAGGGAAACGATTGTATTTTAGCGTCAAATATTTTAATAACATATTAACAGTCGTTTCCTTATAATTTTTGGAAGGCTTTATTTATTGCACAGCTGCCTTCTTGCCCTTAGTTTGCTAGATGTTCAGTTCCTTTCTTCATGCTGATCATTGTGGTAAAATTATACCCTAAATAACAATAATTATTTACATCTAATTTTTTTACTGTCAAAAACCATTGCTAAAGTTGGCCTAAGTAACCCCCTTTTCTAAAAATCATGACTTTTATTGTTTTAATTTTTTTAAAAAAAAATAGGGGGGAAAAAAAACAAAAAATAACAACACAGGGGGGGGGGGAAATGTTGCTGACCTGAAAGGGGCTGGGTGGAAGACCAGCGCTGTGGCTTGGCAAGTACTTTCTACGTCAGGGGACAGTACGATGGAGAATGGCAGAATCCACGTACGTCATGGCCGTGGGGTGTACACCTACGCTGCCAACAGGCACCAAGTACAACGGCATGTGGACACCGGCAAGTGGAGGGCCACGGAGAGCTCATCCACGCCAACCACAAATACGTCGGCACCTTCAAAGAGAACAGGGTGAGAATATGCGTGCGTATTCAAAAGAAAAGATTCGGAGAAGTTACTCAAGTCAAACCTGTATGCTTATGGACTTGTGTATGTCAGAAGAACCCACGACAGTTGAAAATTTGAAAGTCAAGTCAAAATGATTTTTATTGAGGGTAACATATCAAGTTTTACAGCTTTTTTTTCATCCTGCCCTCACAACAAAACTCAAGAAAATTGACATATAAAAGCATTCAAAATACAATGTTGATACACGTTAAAAACAAAAATATATAAGGATTTCTTAAATATATATAAATCCAGACTAACAAAACATGATAAAGCAAATCAATACAGTATAACATAAGCTCAAGTCATACAGACAAATGAAGAAAATATTATAAAATAACAAGACTCACAAAACATGATCAAATGAAAACAAGACAGTATAACATAAGCTCAAGTCATACAGACAAATGAAGAAAATACAAAATAACATCTTTCTTTCTTTCTTTCATCTGCCGCTGGTGCCTTTCGGCGTCGCGGGGAGACACAGACGTCTGTCTGCAGCAAGGCGGGAGGCTTGATGTAGTGACAGGTCATGGGCTTGCAGGGTGTCAGCCACAGAGTCGCTCCATCGTCTCCTTGGTCTACCTCTGGCTTTCCAGCCATTGTGTTTGGTGTGTATGCCGAGGGCTGGTTGGTTGGGCGCATTCTAGTGAGGTGACCAAACCACCTGATCCTTTGTTGTTCGATATGGTGGAGAATTGGTGTTAGTCCAACCATGTCTCTGATCACCTCATTCTTGATCTTGTCGCGTCTGGTCTTGTTGACAGCTTTTCTCAGGCAGCGCATTTCACATGTGACCAATTTTCTCTCTAAGGCTTTTGTTAGGGCCCATATCTGACACTGGTATGTGAGTGTTGGAACGAAGATGGCGTTGATGAGTTTTGCCTTGGTGCTCATTGAGATGCTGAAATGTTTTAGAAGGGGGGCGAGTTGGTAACTGACTGAGTTCGCTTTCTGGCATCTTGTTTCTATCTCTCTGTCCAATTTTCCATCTTCAGTGAAGAGGCTGCCAAGGTATTTAAATTCTTTGGTCTGTTTCAGCTGGGTGCCGTTGATGTTGATGTCCAGCTTTCCTGGATTTCTGCGGACAGACATAACTTCTGTTTTGGTGATACTGATCTTCATGTCATACCTCTCGCAGCTTGTGTTGAGTTGGTCTGTGTGTTCTTGAAGAGCTGTTTTGTTCTGATTCATCAAGGACTGGTCGTCAGCAAATAATAGTTCATTCAGGGCTTCAAGATCTGGGTTGGCTTCCTTTGTGATCTGGTCCATGTAGATCACGAAGAGAAGGGGAGAGAGTACGCAGCCTTGCCTGACCCCTGATGTAACCGGGAACCAGTCGGTTGTTCCACTGGCTGTTCGGACTGCGCTCATACTGTTGGCATAGATTGCTCTGATGTTATCAAGCAACTGCCCCTTCACGTCGTACTGCTCCAGGATCTTCCAGAGCTTGTCTCTGTTGACTCGGTCGAAAGCTTTTTCTTGATCAACGAATACTGTATGCAGGTCTTGGTTGTATTCGATGGCTCTTTCACACAGCTGTCGGAGTGCGAAAATGGCATCTGTGCATCCTCTTCCTTTTCGAAAGCCAAACTGGGCATTGCTCAGTAGGTGTTCTGCTTTGGCTCTTGTGCGCTGTTCCAGAATCTTTGCATACATTTTCCCTACATGGCTGAGAAGTGAAATGCCTCTGTAGGTGCTGCAGTCTCTCTTGCTGCCCTTCTTCTTCCAAATTGGCACCACTATTGCATTTTGCCAGTCCATTGGTACTTTCCACTCTTCCCATGCTTTCTGGAAGATGATGGTGAGCCACTTAACTCCCGTTTCTCCGCATGCAAGGATGGCTTCAGTTGTTATGCCGTCATCGCCTGCCGCTTTGCCCTTTGGGCTGGTCTTAATTGCTTTTCTTGTTTCAGCTTAAAGGGATTTGGGGCTCTAACTGGTCTTTATAGCGTGGTGAGAACTGAGAGCGGGAAGCTTGTACTCCAGATGGGTTTAAAAAGATCTTTAAAATAGTCTTCCCATCGTTTCAGAATTTCCTCTTCTTTGTGCAGTGCCTCTCCATTTGCATCATTCACTACTGTTGTTGGATTGAATGGCTCATCTCTTACTCTCATCGTCTTCACACTTTTGAAAAATTCTCTTGGGAGTTCTTGCAAATTTCACTTAACTTCTCTCCATAAGTCCCCAAGATTTTTCTTTGGAGGCTTTCACAACATGTTTACTATGTCTTCTTGCGATTTTTTTACTTGATGTAGTCCCTTCTGTCTTGGTCTTGACCCAAGCTTTATATAGCTGCTTTTTTTTCTTGATGGCTTCCTTCACCTCTTGGTTCCACCAAGCTGTAGCTTTCCTGTTTTTACCTCCACATTTCTTTGTCCCACAAACTTCCCTTGAGGTGTTCAAGAGAGCTGGCTTGAAGGTGTCCCAGACTTGCTCCATGTTGAGAGGTGTTGTATCAATGGAGTCAAGTTTCACCTTGATAGCACTATGATCTGTTCTTGCAAATTCTTTCTCTTCCAGTTTAGGAGGTTGATCTTTTCAGGCTGGTTTTTTCTAGCAGTTGTTATTTTCTTCTTCTGAGTACTGGAGGATAGAATGACAGGCCTGTGGTCAGTGTCAAGGTTGGCATTGGGATGGCTTTTGAGTCTTTGATAGCGTAACGTGTTCTAGATCTTTGCAAGTATAAAGTTGATTTTAGACGAGATGTTGAAGTCGTTCATTTGTACCAGGTGTAAATTTGGGAGGCTCGGTGTTGGAAAAAGGTGTTGGTGATGATCAGATCATGCTCTGCACATAGTTCCAGCACGTGGTTCCCGTTGTAATTGCAAGGTGTTCTGTGGTCACTGTGGGGTCCAAGATGTTTGTCCATGGGTTTCTTCTCTCACCAACTCTGCCGTTGAAATCACCCATGACATACAGGTCCTCTTTGTCAGGGGTGCTGTTGATGAGGTCGGAGAGCTCTTGATAGAATGAGTCTTTCTCCTCTTCTGAGTACGAATCGTTACACGGTGCATATGCTTGGATATAGTAGACGATTTTGTTGGACTTTCTTACACCAATTTTAATAAGTCTTTCTGATATGTGTTCTGTACTCATGAGATTCTTTGCTATGTATGGGTGTAGGATGAATCCCACACCATGCGTTGCTCTCTGGTCTTTCTTGACTCCACTCCAGATGAGAACAAAGCTTGAATGGATTTCTTTCGTTCCTTCTCCTTTCTTCCTAGTGTCTGAAATGCCCATGATGGAGATCTTTCTTTTGGTCATGAATTCCACAATTTCTGGTTCCTTGTTTGTTAGGCTGCAGATGTTCCATGTTCCAATGTAGTCACTGTTCCTATCTCAATGTCCGTTTCCAATGCAAGATTGTTTTCCGTTGGTATCCGTCCGTTTGTATCTCCTTTTAGTTTTCTTAGCGGTTGAGAAATCCACTGTTGGCTTGCTAGGCCAGTCACAGCTTCACCAGAGCCCCGTTAGCCAGCTTGACCTGTTTCCGTTTCCCACGACGTGGACGAGGGGTTGGATTTTGGGAAACACAAAATAACAAAGGTAGGAATAACAACAAGGTAGTCAGATGTAAGGTAACCTCGAGAGCAAGGGATGTATCTCCTGACTGTCCTGGCAAAATTGGTGGGTTCAATTCCTAATTATATCCCTGAGGTTGGAATGTGGATACCTTAGTAGTGGGGGGGGGGGGGGGGGGGAAGGAATGGTCACACATAATATGCAAAAATCTCACCACTGGTGAATGTTGGAGCTCTAGCCAAAGAACAGGGAGAAAAGAAATATTTACACATGATGTTGAAAACTGAGAAATAAACCCTCTGACTTGCTGGATCAGCTGTGGCTTGAATCACTGTGGTGTGGGACAGACGCTACAGCCGAGCGGTTAAAACCGTTTGACTTCAATCCCATGGGTCCATGAAGTCCTGGGTTCAAATCTCTGCATCGGTGTCTGGTGAATTACGGGTGGGGATTTTTACGACCCTGTAGGTCAACTTCAAGTACAGACCTGCAGTGCCTAGATTTCCCTTCCCGTCTATACACATGCAGGAAAATTTAAACCGCATGTTAAATATCCCCTAATTCATTTCAGTGCTCAGTGGGTTACGGAAATGTGGCCATACCCAGCATGCAACCTGTACCATGAAATGAGCTGCTTTAAGTCAGAGGCCCAGTAGGTAGACCTCCTGCAAAATGACAAGCACAGGAGAAGACAGGAACTTGCACCCTGCTCGGAAAAAAAAAAAAAATCAAAAAAGAGAGAGGAGAAAGAGATAATGACGAATTCTTTTATTTCGAGGATAATGAATAAGCACCCATTTGCTTTTTTACATCCAGTTCCCGCCCTTAGGAATATATATGATAAGTTAAAAAAATAAAGCCAATACCAATACACTCACACAGTAAACGGGGAAAAAATTTCCACACACAAAAAATCACAAAAATTCACTGAAAAAGAGAGAGAGAAAAAAGCAACAAAAAATAATAATAATAAAGAAGGCAAAACAGAGCAACACAAAAAACACAAAAACCCAACCAAAGAAAAAATTAGCAAAAGAAACCAAGAGCAAAATAAAAGGGCAACAACAACAAGGGGAGAGGGGACAACCGAATAATCCCCCCTCAAAAAAACAAACCAAAAAAACCCTCCATTATATAAAGGAGAACAAACCATGTAAATAGTATCATTTTGGCAAGAGAGAAAGAGAGAGAGAGAACACTGAACACTGAAAAGTGTTATTGTACTTTGGCCTTGGGCCACTATAAAAAACATATTTTGGGAAGGGGGGTGGTAGACATCATTACAGAAAAGCAAGCATACAGAATCACACCAAATATCTTCTAGTTATCATCATCTCCATCACCTTTCAGCATTTCATTCCTTAGCAGCGGGTGCAGCAAGTATAATCAAAACATCCCATCATTACTTTCATCATCTTACGTCATCATCATCAACCTCATCTTCATAAATCTTCACTACCTAATCATCTTCTTCAACCTGTTTTAATTATTATTGCATGGTTATCATCTTCATTATCTTCACCCATGGTCATGATCATCATCTTCATCATCTTTATCTTCAATATAATACTCACTGTCACCATCTTCATCTTTGTCATCTCCATCATATTTTACCGTCACCACAAATCAAAATTAGATCAAACATCACACCTTTAACATCCACATCATCATCACCTTCATCATCTACATCAGTATCACCTTCAATATTTCCATCATCATTGAAATCATCTTCCAAAACATCCACATCATCATCCCCTTTCCCTAAAGAAAACCTATTTTTAAAAAAACAACATCAAAACTTTTGTCCTCCCCATCACCAGGTTCATCAACTACATCAATATCAATATCAACCCCATCAACACCTGCATAATTGTCCCCATCATAATCCTTTACCTCCACATCACCATTTTCAACATCCATGTCCATCATCTCTATCTTCAACATCTACCTAATTATCATCAACATCATTGGCATCAAAAAATCCGTATCATGGGCAGACCACCCTGTATTATCTGCATCATCCTTGGGAGAGAGAACTCTGAAGTGGTTTAAAGGTACTTCAGCCTTAGTACACAATACAAGCATTTCAGGGGAATGGGTATAGTACTACAGGAACAGGTTGCTAAATTTCAAACATACAGTGATCCAAATTTAGAACAAAAAACATCAAATTCACTTAAAGATCAAGACACACTGAAAAGAAACCAGCATTGTGCAACATAAACATGTGCTTGACCCAAGGTGTAGTTTCAAGACATCTCGAGTGCACTATCAAAAGACAAAAACATTTAATAATAATAATCAATCAGCCAAGCCCACGCAACAACCTCAATAACATATGTTAAATTGGGACAATACATCTCTTCTTCTACTAACTACATGGAAGACATATCGGGAGACACTGTGCATCTTGGGAATATTTGACACTTGCAGCAACATATAGATGGGAACTTTAGTTAAATTACCCAAGAATTTTTTTCTAAGATACGAATACATAGGACAACCCAAGAGAAAATGTTGTTCGTCTTCGGTTTCTGCTATACAAAAGGACAGTTTTTGTTTTTCAGAGAATCGTGAACGATGCACATTTTTCATTAGTGGGAGGACATTAAATCTTATTTGAGAACAGCAACCTGAGCGTAGGTATCAATATCATTTATATTTTTTCTCTTTCAAAAAATGTTTAAATGTTTATAGTCATTATATCTATTGCGATCTTCAATTGTGGAAAACCACTCTTGTATAAAGGTATCCACAAGTCTCTGCTTAAACAGATGTAAGAAAGCTTTAACATCCCCCACGCCTTGCTGCACCCAGACAAGCTGAAAACCTGTCTGACATAAAATTTCTCTTACTTTTGTTACCCAGCAATTCTTCCCAGTTCTATCTAGGTTAAGCAACATCTGATAAGCCTTGTAGGGTAGTCTTTTAGTTTCCATTTGTAACAGCTTAAACCAATATCGCAATGCAGAAACACAAGAATTCACATACAGAGGATATCTCCCCAAGTCACCATAAATCATCTTATTTGGAGTTTTTACTGAAACACCCAGGAATCTTTTACAGACTAACATATGTACTTTTTCTAAATGATCTAGCTTAGTCAAGCTCCAAATTTTGGATGCATAAAGACTTAAAGTAAAACAGATTGTATTTTAGCGTCAAATATTTTAAATAACATATTAACAGTCGTTTCCTTATAATTTTGGAAGGCTTTATTCAGTTGCACAGCTGCCTTCTTGCCCTTAGTTGCTAGATGTTCAGTTCCTTTCTTCATGCTGATCATTGTGGTAAAATTATACCCTAAATAACAATAATTATTTACATCTAATTTTTTACTGTCAAAAATCCATTGCTAATGTTGGCCTAAGTAACCCCCTTTTCTAAAAATCATGACTTTTATTGTTTCAATGTTAACATTTAATTTCATTTCCTTACAATATATATATATATATATATATAAAATACATTTAGTTGATTTTGAAGGCCACCAGGAGTTGTTGATAACAAAGCCACATCATTGACAAAACATTTCAGCTGATATGTCATCTATACCACTTCCCTTTCTCAGTTTCAGTTTTCAAATTGCTTCTTTTACTTCATCCTCTGATATATCTTTATTTAATGTGTGATTGGCATCTTCCATTAGATCCACTGAAATGTCACTGGGATTATCACTTTCTTCATGTTTTGAAAAACATCTTTAAAGTGATTGAATCACTTCTCAGTACTTATATTATTATATATCTTTTCACCATTCCCACACCCCATATTTCTAACCTCTTTCCAGAACTGTGCTGAACTGTTAACACTCTTAGCTAATGATTCAGCCTTTTGCTTTCTATAACCTTTTTTTTTTTTTTTTTGCTGCCTCATCTTCTGTGACGTCCCCCGTCCTGCTGTTCCCACACCGCTCATTCCAATCTCCCCGCCACAACCATACCCAGATTTCTTATGTCTCATCCTCAGAGTCGGAGGCCCACAGGGAGCCAATCACTATCAGGCCCCCGCGGGGCCACCAGCCAGAGGGGCCCTGCACTGCTGCTGGGTCACTTTGGCGGTGTTCAGTGGTGCCTGTTCTGAGCTAACATACGCAGAACACCACCTACTAAGCCCCCTACTAATGACAGTATTAGCTCAGTCGCGGAGCCAGACTGAGTGAGTTGCCCACCCGAGGTGGCAACCACCACAACGTCCCTCCAATGACCGTCCCCCGCGAACCTCCAACCCCAAAGGCTTTGACACAAACTCACCACAGGCACAGAAGTGTATGGGCAAACCGAATCTGAGGTCACCATGAGACCAGAGAAACTGGGACCACCGAATCAGAGGCAATTTTTTTTAATTGCATGATGATCAATGACAATGAGGATGACGTAATTATGCTGCTGTGGAAGTGCATATGCTTTGAGACTACTTGACAGGGTTGTACTCTACGCTTACTATCATAATATATCCCGGCGTCAACCGGGCCCGAGAGATACAGACACCTGCAGTGTTGGTCAGGTAATTTGAGCAACACTCTCAAACTCGCATCCGTTAAGTGGATGAAGCTCGACTGTGTGGTCCCAGTCTTCCCACTGAGCCCACAGCACACTCACTCTGGGTAGGAGTCGGCCGGAGTCCGAAAAATCCCTATGACTCTTATGGGATTCGAACCCGCGACCTTCCAGTCCGTAACCCAAGGCGCTAACCACTGCGCCATGGCGGCTGGTTTCTTTCTATAACCTTGCTTTTTAGTCTTTAATGTTTTTTGTACTGTTTTCTTTTCTTGATGAAGACTATCCTGTCTTCTTCCTTTCTGGTGGAGCGAAAACAGTTTAGCATCTTTCTGCTTTCTTTTTTCGCAAGGCGACATTCATTATCAAACCATTCAGATTTCTTAGTATTGTTCCCTGAAATCCTGCATTGGCTTGCATCTTTCAAACACTTGGTAAACTTGTCTAGAGCAGTTTCTACATTTTCATCAAGGGTGTTTGTAGCTATCAAAAGTCTGTCGTGAATGTCCCTGCTTTTTAGCGCATTTAAATATGTTTTCTTTTCTTTTGTTCCATCTATCTCTCTATCTGTCCCGTAGTCTGACGACCGTGGGGGCACCCTCAAAGACTCAGCAACCAGTTCCCTCCATTCCTCTCTCTGTTCTGCCTTTCTCAGGGTTTTGTTGAGTTCTAGGCCTGTCCATTCGCTGATGTTATCCTCCCAGCTCTTCCTTGGTCTGCCTCTTCTTCTTCCTCCTTGGATAGTGCCTTGTAAAACTGTCTTTGCAGGTCCTTTGGATCTTGTGACATGCCCATACCATTTAAGTTTACGCTTTTTCACGATCGTTAGAAGGTTCTCATAGGGTCCAATGGTTTGCTGGATTCTGTTATGCACGCTTTCGTTGCTTTTGTGGTCTTTGTAGGAGATGCCAAGGAGTCTCCGAAAGCATCTCATCTCCACCGCCTGTACTCTTCTCTCCAAATCTGCAGTCAGGGTCCATGATTCACAGGCATACAGAAATATGGATATGACAAGGGAGCGCATTAGTCTGATCTTGGAGATAAGTGAGATATTTTTATCTCTCCAGATGGTGTTTAGTTTTGACAGTGCTGTTATTGTCTGTGCAGTCCTGCATACTACTCCTGGCTTGGATCCCTGGTCTGATACAATGGCTCCCAGGTACTTGAAGCTTTGAACTGTTTCCAGCTTCTGGTCATTAACCCTGATATCAGTGCTAATGCCGTTGGTGTTATTAGTCATCAGTTTGGTCTTCTCTTTACTGATTTCCATGCTGTATGTTTTGGAGGCCTTATTCAAGTGTTCTGTTGTTCCATACTAATTTATAATAAGATTCCCTTTCATTCTGGAGTTCTTGTGGTTTTGAAATACAGTTTGTAACGTCTAATTTCATGCTAACTGGTAAGTGGTCAGATTCTGTTAAGCTTTCAACTCCCTATCTTTTGGTTTCTGAAGCCCCTGTTTGTCCTCTTTTGGCTTTTGCCTTAGGTGGAGGAGTAGGGCCTTTGTCATCAGAAGCTAACTTTTGAAAGGAGTCAGTAATGCTGCTCTGACTACTCGACCTTGCAGCAACATTACAGCTATTTTGTCTGGACCTCCCACTGTGAGAGGTATGACGCCTAGGTCTTGGGGCCCGGGCTATGGACTGGACCTGGCTACCTGTTTGTCCATCTGTCTTGTTCACAGTCTCTATGACCGTCTGTGTGTCAGTGTTTACACTATGCCGTGTCTGAGGTTTTTTTAAACTAGCAACGTTTCCACTGTTTTTAGGCAGGTTTGTATTTCCTGGTCTGTTGTTTTCAGTCTCCTTGCTCTTCTCACTGTCAGGACTCTGTACTGTCATTGCATTGTCTGTATTCTTGTCATCCTTATTATCATCATTAACAGTCTTACCATAACAGTCAATGTGTCCAGAATCTATTTCATCATCATCTGCTTTGTCAGGCATGTAATGACTGTCAGATTTATTGTCTGTCTCTGTCAGATTTATTGTCTTCCCTATCTTCAGATCCGTCATCAGTCATCATTTCTTTTGTCATCTCACCTGAGTGGCTATAATGGAAGTCTGTCTCAGTCACCTGGTCATCTTCCTTGTGTTCAGCTTGTCCATCCTCACCAGCAGGAACAAGTTCTAGATGGTTATTCAAGCTGCAACCTCTGTTGTGCTGGTGCCTGATGAGGCCCACTACAGTTCTGTTACTGCTGTGACTTGAATGAGCAGGGGATATTCTGTTGTTGCTGCTTTTCTGAAACACAAGTCTTCCATCTGGGCCAGGCTGCCTCTCCTGCCTTACTACTTATTATCAGACCTGCCAGTCATGCTACTATCAATTACAGCGTATTGGTGCAATTCGAAAGTACCTGTCCACCGATGCAACAGCAAAACTAATGGCATCTCTCATTCTTTCACGTCTGGAATATTGCAATTCTCTTTTGGCTGGTCTGCCAGCATCATCTATCTACTCCTTTCAACATATTCAAAACTCTGCAGCTCGACTAGTCCTCAGAAAGAAAAAATCTGAGCACATTACCCCTCTCTTGTGATATTTCCACTGGCTGCTTGTGCCACAAAGAGTAAACTATAAGATCAGTACTCTCTGTTACAAATGTCTCCACAAAACAGCACCCTCCTCTGTGAATGTCTTCACCTGTACACTCCTTCTCGTTCCCTTTGCTCTACTACAGATTCTTTGTTTTTACAAATACCTAGATTCAGCCAGTCCACCATCGGCCGTCGCTTTTTCTCTGTTTCTGGTCCATCGATTTGGAATGGCCTCCCTATCTCTCTTCACCAAAGGCCTTTTTGTGACACTTAAATCCGGCCTCAAGACATATTTGTTTCAAACGTAAAATTTTCTTCTCCTGTTTCATTTTATAGCTATCCCTGCTTTTCAACAGCCAAAAATTAAATCACCCTGCCAAAGTGTATAAACTCTGTGTGTGTGTGTGTGTGGTGTGTGTGTGGTGTGGGGTGTGTGTGTGTGTGTGTGTGTGTGTGCGTGCATTTGGACTTGTTAGAACTATTACTTGCTATTTTGGGTTTCATGACTGTGCAAGAATGAGTTGAGTGCAAGCGCTTTGATTTTGTCTGTGCAAGATACAGCGCTATATAAATTCCATTTATATTTATTACTACTTCACTGTAGGAGCATAAGCCTGGAACAACAGGTTTTAGCACTGTCCATTCCATCCTCTTGGTGAAGGGCACTGTTCTGCAATTCTGGGCTTTCCTCCCTTGTGGCTTTGTAGTGCTTCTCAGATGGCACACTTCTGTCTCTGACCTGGACATTCTGTAGTCGTGACTTGTGCCAAGAAGAAGGTCCAGATGTCCCCAGGCCAGGTCTGCTGGTTGACCAGGACCGTCTGTTGTGCTGATCATGGAGTCCAGCTGGATGTGGGCGGTTCCAGGTCTGCTGAATTCCCTGCTTCTCACGTGGATGCCCGGGATTGAAATACCTGGGTTCTGCTGTTCTTCCATGTCCCCCTCTGCTGTTTTCCCGGACTGGTGGCCATTCTTCTTCTGTAGAGTAGGCTGCATGATTGAACTGCCTCCATGGAGGTGGTTGCTTGTCTCTTACGTGTAGCTTTCCATGGTGGAAGTAGGCAATTTGGCCTTGGCCCCGATGGAAATCCACAGTTTGCTTTGGTGGGCAGTGAGATCAGAGGCTACCCGGATGCCACTCTCCCGGAGGTTGTCCCTAAGCTCCCTGTCAGCCAACACTGCCATCTTGTCCACCCAGCGGCAAAGGTGCACGATTATGGGGTGTGGTTCATTCTTCCATGGGTGTGGCCTTCCTACACGGTAGGCTCTGGAGATGTCCACAATGCACTGGGAAGTAATCTGGTCATTTTCCTCTTCCTGTTCTTCAACACTGATAAACTTGACATTGCACATCTTTGTGCTTTGCTCCGTGGATTCCAGTTTTCTTTCTACTGTTTCCAAGCGGTCAAATATCAACTGACTGTCTTCTTGCAGTTCTTGTATTCCCTCTTTATTGCACATGACACTTTCTTTCAGTTTATGTATTTCTTCCATAAAGTGTGAAATTCTGACCTCTAAAGAAGTGAACTTTTCCTCAATGCTATTTTTTTTATATCTCACTCATCTGTAGGAAAAGCCCCTGATGGATCTGCATAAAACGCCAGTCCATCATTGGAATGACATTTTCTGGGGGAGGAGGAAGCTCTTGATGAGACATTCAGGCTTTCATATGCACCTTCCTTTGTTCAGTAATTTGTTTACAAACAGGACAGTACAGGTGCACCGAAGATAGGGAAGTGCAGAGTTGATGACAACATTATCCACTTGTGAATACATCTCAGGACTTGCTTTCCTGTCAAGAAGCATGCACCCAATAGCAACGTGAAGACAGTCTTCTTGCAACAGATTGCACGTGCTTCAACTCACAATTTTAGCTGTACTGATTTTTTTCAGCTGTGTCTACAATGCTATGTAAACATTGTCCTTCTTTGCACTATATTAAATGATAAGTGTTAATATTGTTTCATTCACTGACCTTTCCAGAAATTTCACATCACCATTCGCAACACACACCATCAAAAAGCACTGTTGCAAGAAATTTCCACATATAAAGGTCAAGAAATTTCCACATATAAAGGTCAAGAAATTTCCACATATAAAGGTCAAGACTAGCGTCCTGTCACAGGGGTGGTGAAAAACCATCAGTTCGCTTAACGCTACAGAAACCGGGATAAGCTCCGGCTCTATGGGCCTTCTGGCTCGAAAGAACATACTTAGTTAAAGGTCAAGAACTGTCACTTTTTAAACATTTTTGATGAGCACATCCAAAACACATCCTCCACTTGTGATTGTAACTCATGGCCCCCGAGAGAGAGAGAGAGTTTATTGGTTTTTTAAAGTTATTTAAAGTCTTACCATTGACTTTGGCGGTTTCAGATGGAGGGCAAAGGCAAATACGTGTTTGACATTGGCTGCGAACAACATGGAGAATATGTGCCCATTGAACAGGTATTTGATAACATTTTCTTTAGTTTTGCTGTCTCTTTTTTTTTTCTTTTTTCTTTTGGGGGGGGGGGGGGGGGTTCTGCCAGTGCCTTTATATTTAGTCGCTTGTGATTCTTTAAAATCTAACTGTGGTGTTTACACATAATTGTTTAACCACATGGAGACTAGTGTTTGATGATCAATCTAGCATACATTTTGGGAGAGGGTTTGTGATAATGTATTCTGTATTATATCAGCAACTTTCCCCAAAGTCAGAAGAATGCGGCTACCTTAATGGTGGGCCCCCCAAAAAACCCAGTCACATTTGCAAAAATGTCACCATTGGTTTAAACTCAGAGGTCTGTCAGAGGAACAAGAACAGCAACTCTCAACACAGTTCAGAGTAAAAAGGATAGAAAGAGAACTACCAAGTATAGAAAATTAATCCCCCCCCCCAAAAAAAAAAATGCTATTACAATAATAACAATACTAATACTAAAAGAGGTGCATAAAAGGTAACAGTAAAGGTGTCCCATAACCAATGTGGTCATAGGGTAGCGAGGCATCAGAGACCTCACTTCTCTAGGGGCCAGCATATTGAGGGCGGCGCCCATCTCCTCTCCCTTGTTGCTTTACCTTCCCTGACCCTAACGAGGGCAGGTACCCATTTACCGCTGAGTGAACTGGGGGACTGTAATAATAATAATAATAATAATAATGTATGGAATGTACTAAAGCCAAGGCGTGCAAACGGTCACCCATGCACTTGGTAACCACGCTCGACGCTGCTTAACCTTGGCTGGGGGAAAAGCGAGTGCTGACCACTGAGCTATCTCATTCCCCTCCACCCCCCCCCAAAAAAAAAGACAAACTAAAAGGTGTCCATTTACAAAGCAATCTCACCCCTTTCTGCTTTCCCTGACACAGGAGAAGGAAGACAAGGGAGACGACGAGGAACCCCAGGCTAACGTCATACCCAAGTGGAAGGCAGGGGCCGTCACTGCCATCACTTTCAAAGACGACGACGAGGAGGAGGAGAAGGAGGCAGCGGCCACCGAGGCCGCCCCTGAAGTTGAGGCCCCTGCAGAACAGGCCGCTGCCGACCCCGTGGAGGGAGGTGAGTATCCTCCACTTCCTGTCGTCCCTGGCACTTCCATCGACTGATGTCACCTGATCAGATCTGGGTGCTGTTCTTGTTTTGGAAAATGTTTGCTGCCAACAAGCCAACTGTGCTAACACTGCTAGTACTGTCAGGAAACAAAAAGGCCCTGTGATGTAAAGGGAAAAGTTTTTTTGCGTGGAAAAACCCGTGCTTAATGAAAGTCTTACAGCAAAGGGAGGAGGAGGAGGAAGTGAAGGCAACAACGGCTGAAGTCAGTGATCAAGTGTCGCTCTGTGCCGTTCGCTGGTCTGTGTTTATTGTTTATACCAATAAATTATTTAAAAGAAAAGACCCCCCACCCCCACCCCAAACAAAACAATCCAACATAGGGGGGCAAAAAAGGCATGTTATAATAAACGGAAGGGATTTCAGATTCTTAAGTTTTTCTGTTTCTTTTTTGTTTGTTTGTTCATCTTGTGTATGATTGCTTTGCTTTTCAGAATAAAGCGTGTGCCATTTTGACAGGGTTGTGTACCCTGTTACCAACATTTGCTGAGTGAGTGCTTTGAAAAAAAAGTTTCTTCTTTTTTCAAAATACCCCCCAAACAATTGGAATATAAATGTAGTAAGTGCATGCTCCTTTTATGACAAAATACCTGTTCATGTACAAAAAGTATTTTATCCCCCATTTTTTCCCCCAGTGTATTAACTTTGACACAGTTTGTTGGCTAATGTGGCAAACATTGTTCTATGGTTGAACAGGACCCTGCATTGCACCCAGCATTCCTTGTTATTGCCTGTCACTGTTCACAAGAGGAAATCGTTCTGTCACTTGGGCAGTGTATCTGATGGACTAGAAAGTGTATCCGCACAGTTTGAGTCATTGTTAATGAACCATGTTCATCTGTATAAGCACTGTACATGTGTTTTGCTTTCAAAGCGACACTGGCTTCTGTTTTGTGAAAACTGGATCAAGTAATTCAGTTCTTTTTTGGACATAAAAAAAAAAAAATTTCGCCTTTAACTGATTGTGTTATGTTTTCACATTTTATATTTTAAAAAATTTACTAATTTTTTTTTGTGGTCCAAAGTTTGGTGGAAACCATGTCACACAGTATGACAGTGATGTTTCTCTCTCCAGCACTGCGCCTGTTTCTGTGCAATGTCAGACTTAATGTGCTTGTTTTCTCTTCTTGTAGACTGAGCGGAGAGGCGGGGGAGAATGATGGTAGATATCACCTTCTTTCCCTGACTTCCTTGTGTTCTCCATTTTGTGCACCCACCAATAGACCCTCAGAACTGAACTAGACCTGCAGAGTTTCACAGTGTCTGTCTAATGTGTTCCAGTCAGTGAGGGAGTCGTGTCGTTAACAGTTTGGCTTGGCGCTTCTGCAGCTCAGCAGTGTTGTGTTTAGCTGGGGGAGGAGTGGAGATCACAAAACATTTTCTGACTGAGATGTGCAAGCACTTACATTTGGATTTGCTGCAGCAAACGTAACATCACATGCTTCGGAAACTGCTTTGGTTTTTATAAACAACTACAACAACCAAACACAAATAAGATTAGATGATGGCTTGGGTTTGGAAATGTTTTTACTGTAAAAAATGTTTTTAAAAAGCTTTTATATACAGATGTCATTATTTTTTGTTGTTGTTTTAACTATTGTTGAGATGGAATGTTAAATGGTGGAACATTGAGGGTGTGTCTGTCACAAACAGGATAAGAGGTGGATAGTCTGCAGTAGAATTCACAGTAGGACCAAGGATTATCAATGAGATACTGATATCCAAAAGACGCTCTGCATAATCATGTATTCTGCGTCTTATACAAATATACCAAATGTTAGTGAGATCCAAATCTTTGAGTCTTGCTTACATGTCACACCGGCGGAACTGAATAGCCAGCACCCATACGCCATTTGCCGAGAATGATAAAATCATTTCAGTGGCAGATAATTTCTGACTGTATTCCTTCTTACATTCAAATCGTCATGTAGCGCTTACCAACAACAACAAGAACAGCACTTAAGCTATGATATTTAACGGTTTTTTGCTTTTTTGGAAAGACCATCTGGAATCTTCAGATTCATATCTCAGTGCAGTTTTGAAAACAAATCATAGCATTCAGAATTCTTGTAACGCATTAGAACTAAGCACTCCACCCTCAGTTCTGTGCTGCCTGCAATCCTCCATCCAAAACTATGCATATATGTGCAAGGTCGCCACAGCAGAAAGAGAAGCAATGTGTAAGTTAGGATCCCTTTCCTCTTTCCGTGGCTAATTTGGCATCATTGTTTTTGGGGCTTTCGCTGTGCTTTTTTGGCTTTTGTGAGAGTTGTTGCACCATCTCCCAACTCTGGGTTTTTTCTCTCTTTTTTTCGGAGGGTTGGACCCAAGCTGTGTGTTGTTTGGCTGTTGCTGCCATGTTGGTTGTTGTCCATGTGATCATCGTTGCCACACTCCTTCAGGTTTTTGTCTTGCATCATGAACAATATCCTGCCCCCTGTCGTTCTCCCTCCTCAAAGCTCCCATCCCCACCCCTGATTTGTCTTTCCATCCTGTATATGTGTCAGTGGATGACAACCATATTATATCTTTTGTGGATCAGGTTAACATCTTTTAAAAAATTTCCAATACCAACTGCACAGCAGTGTGTTGGACTTGATACAACTGATGGTCAGTATAAGATGTTTCGAATTGCACGGCAGATGAGGGAAGAACTGAAAGACATCAATGCAGCAAAATTGGTAAAAAATGAGTCTTGAAATATCATGACTGAGAAGCAAAATATTCTGCAGAGATGGAAGGATTACTTGCATGATCTGCTAAATATTGAGAATCCTCATGCAATCAAGGAAGTGGAGAAAGTTGAAGGACCTGTACAAGAAGTGACTGAAGATGAAATCAGAAGAGCAATTCGAACTATGAAAAAGAGAAAAGCCACGGGGCCATCAGGAGTGACAAGCAGCAAGAGAGGAAGGAGTAAAGCAACTTACGAAAATATGTCAGAAGATACAGCCGACAGAACAAATGCCCGAAGAATGGGAAGACAGTATTACTGTTCCCATTTTCAAGGGTAAAGGAGATGCACTAGTAGGTGGAAAATACAGAGGAATCAGGCTTCTGAAACATGGCATGAAGATCTGGGAAAAAGTATTGGAAAGAAGACTGAAGAGCCTGTGCAATATTGATGAAAAACAGTTTGGATTCCAGGCTGGCAAATCAACCATAGATGCAATATTTATTGTGAAACAACTGCAGGAAAAGTATATGGAGAAGAAAAAGAGCTTGACGCACATCTTTGTTGACCTGGAAAAAGCTTTTGATAGAGTACCCAGAAAGGCAATCCAATGGGCCTTAAGGAAACAAGGTGTACCGGAGCACACCATCTCAATGGTTATGACTTTGTACAAGAACTCCAGATCAAAAGTGAAAACTATAATTGGGACGTCAGAAAGCTTTGAGATAAAAGTAGGAGTGCACCAAGTGTAGAATAATGGTACGCATTATTGACCAATCAGATAATTAGGCATTGTTGTCTTCGGGGTACTTTCTATGACAAGGGAGGCCACTCAGGAACTGCACTGGGAGATGTCAGCAGCATCTTATCCATGTCTCTAAGTCTATTTTAATGAGTTACATAAACAACAGCAAACACAATATGGTGTCACAAGTGGGATCAAACTAGACACAATGGAAACATTAGCTGATAACTGAATGTATGGGTGGAAGAAACTGTAAAAAAAAATTTTTAAGCAAAAAAGGCAAAAACAAAGACTGGTAGTAAACTAGAAAGCTTTCAGACCTTATGGCAGTATCTTCAACAAGCCAGATGAAGCAGTTCACTGCTGGTGTACCAGCTCCAGTCAAACTAGAGTGTGGAAGCGGTTTGCCAAATAATTGGCGAAAATTCAAAAGACAGTGGGACAATTATTCCATAGCCAGTAGACTGAATAAAGAAGATGCAGAATTTCAGACTGCTGTTTTCTTAGCCACCATTGGAGAAGAAGCAATGGACATTTATGATGGATTTCATTTTGACAGTGATGATGATAGCAAGAATTTGCAGAAAATTCTAGAGAAATGTCAGGAATTCTGTGTTGGAGAAACACATGAAGCATTTGAAGCATACAAGTTTCACTCAAGATGTCAAGAAGCCTCAGAATCAGTTGAAGCATACATCATAGCTCTTTATCAGTTAGCCAAACACCATAATTTTGGGCAACAAGAAGACAGGATGATTCGAGACCAAGTCGTCATGGGAGTGAGAGAAGATGCGCTCAGAGAGAAAATGCTGGAAGATAAAAATAAGTTAGACTTGGCCAAATGTTTGTGCATTGGAAGAGCATATGAAACTTCAAGACAGCAGGCACACATAATGGCAAGCCATGACTATGAGAATTCACACGTGAACAGAATTCCATTGAATGGAAGAAAATATCATGCAGCAAAAACTGAAAAGCATGAACATTTCCCTTCTCAAGCACAAAAGAAATGCTCACGTTGTGGCAAAGTACCTATACATGGAAGAAAAGACTGCCCAGCAAAAGATGCAGAGTACCACAAATGTTTTTCAAAAGGTTACTATGCAGTCATGTGTAGATCTAAGAAGGTGCACAACATTGATGAAGAGGAAGAAGAAGAGACAGTACTCGACTTAATTGAAGGTGCAGGCAAAGAATTATTCTCAGTGCAGTAACAGAAGATCTTTGGCATGCAACAGTACTGATCAATGGAAAATCAGTCGAGTGGATACAGGGGCAGATGTCTCTGTTGTTCCACGACGATTTTTGAAGAAGAATTCTCCTGTAATACAGAAGACCAACAAGAAGTTGTTAGGTCCAGGGAAGACAGAAATCAAGGTAGTGGGAAAGTATACTGCCACTCTCACGACTGAAAAGAAGGAGACAGTACAGGACCTGTACATAGTGGGAAACCTTCATGAACCACTACTTGGCAGTCCAGCCATAGCAGCACTCCACCTGATGGAAAGAGTGAATTCGACACAGCTAGCAATCAGGAAGTCCAGCATCAACATTTCCACAGTTATTTCAAGAACTGGGAAAATGAAGACTGTCTACAAAATCAGACTGAAAGAAAATGCACAACCATTTTCCATTGCTGCACCCAGACGTCTACCACTCCCCATGAAGAAAGAAGTACAGGAAGAATTAATTCACCTGCAGGAGCAAGATATCATTAGACCTGTTACAACTCCAACTGACTGGTGTGCCCCAATAGTTGTGGTGCCAAAAGCAAACGGGAAAGTGAGACTTTGCATTGATCTCACCAAACCGAATGAGAATGTTCCACATGAGAATGTTCCCCTTCCTACAACTGACCAGCTCCTTGCTGAGCTATCAGAAGCAAAGGTGTTCTCCAAACTTGACAGCAACAATGGGTTCCATCAAATTCCACTTGATGAAGAGTCGCATGAGTTGACAACATTTATAACACCATTCGGAAGATTCTGTTACAAAAGACTTCCATTTGGGATCAACTCTGGGCCAGAAATTTTCCACAGAGAAATGACCCACATACTAACAGGAATTCCAGGAGTGATTGCCGACATTGATGATGTTCTTGTCAGTGGTAAAAATCAGAAGGAACATGATGAGAGACTGCAAGCTGTTTTGGAGAGAATGCAAGAGGCAAACATCACCTTGAATGAGGAATGTGTCTTTTCACCTGACACAGTGACATTTCTGGGTCACATCATTTCACCGGATGGTATCAGAGTGGATCCCAGCAAAGTAGAGGCAATCAGCAATTTTCCAAGACCAGGAAATATCACAGAGCTTAGAAGATTCCTTGGCATGGTAAACCATGTAGGGAAATTTATCCCAAGTCTTGCAGATAAGACAAAATCCCTGCGAGATATACTCAAACATGAGAATGAATGGACGTGGAGCCAGCAACAAGAAGAGGCCTTTCAAAAGCTCAAAACACAACTGAGCATGACTCCAGTGTTGGCACACTATGAACCAGAGAAAGAGATCAAAGTGTCTGCAGATGCATCATCTTATGGACTGGAAGGAGTGCTACTTCAAAAAGAAGGTCAGGACTGGAAGCCAGTTTGCTATGCATCAAGATCGCTGACTTCTACTGAGCAACGATATGCCCAAGTTGAAAAAGAAGCCTTGGCGGTTACGTGGTGTTGTGAAAAGTCTGCAGAATTCTTGATTGGTCTGGAGAAGTTCATGATAGAAACAGACCACAAACCTCTTCTTGCCTTACTGAAGAAGAAACACCTGGATGAGTTGACTCCAAGAATCCAGCGCTTCAGGATGAGGATCATGTGTTTTTCTTATGAGATAGAGTACACAGCAGGAAAGAACACTGTGACAGCTGACACACTGTCTCGGGCTCCTGGGAGTGTTCCTGCTGAACAGGGTCACCAGATGGAGGTCGAGACAAACATGTTAGTCAGCTGCTTAGTTGAGAGTCTTTCTGTTACTGATCAACTCAGAGAGAAAATTCGCATCAGTCAACTCAAAGATAAAGTCTGCAGTCATGTTATAAATTTCTGCTCATGGCCTGAGACAGCACCACGAGATGCACAGTTGAAGCAGTACTGGTGCGTCCGTAATGATCTCTCAATTCAGGAGGGGCTGCTGCTGTTTCAGGGTTGCATTGTTCCAACAGACCTCCAGGAAGAAATTTTGCAGCGCCTTCATGAAGGTCACCAGGGCATTGTGAAATGCAGGGCGCTAGCAAGAAACAGTGTGTGGTGGCCAGGTTTGTCCAGACAACTGGAACAGAAAGTCACTCAGTGTAGCATTTGTGAGCAGGAACCATACATCATCCTCAACCACTGAAACCAATGAAAACCCCTGACTATCCATGGCAACGTGTGGGGATGGATCTGTTTGAGTACAGAAATCACAAATATCTGCTTGTTGTGGATTACTTCTCAAGATGGATTGATATTGCTTACCTGTCATCTACAACATCAACATCTGTCGTTGATCATTGCAGAGCTATTTTGGAAGACAGGGCATTCCTGAAATTGTTGTATCAGACAATGGTCCCCAGTTCAGCTCACGACACTTCAGTAATTTTGCTGAGAAATATGGTTTCACACATTTGACAAGTAGCCCTTTTCATCCTCAAGGAAATGGAGAAGCCGAAAGAGCAGTGCAAACTGTGAAAAAATTGTTGAAAAAGGCAGAAGATCCTTACATGGCACTTCTGAACTATAGAGCAACACCCCTCCACCATGGACTGAGCCCAGCAGAGCTCCTGATGGGAAGAAAACTGAGAACAAAAGTCCCTTCTTTGCCATCACACCATGTTCCTGTCACACCAAATCTACAGAGATTTCAGCAGATAGATGCTCACATCAAACAGCAACCAAAAGAACAGTTTGACCGTCGTCACAAAACTAGGACACTTCCAAAACTTCAAAAAGGAGATAAAGTGTGGGTGAAGACGCCAAGAGACGAGGAAGCAGTCATCGTGGATGCTGCCTCACCATCATCATACACGGTTCAAATTCATATGGGAAAAACAAAGAAGAAATCGTCTTCATCACCTGTGTCCACGGAGCAGCCAGCAATCTTCAACAGAGGATGCCCCCTACAAAACGTCAAGGCTTCCAGGACCACAGGGGCAGCGTTATGTACCAGAACTGCAACAGGAACCTGAACCAGTTACTGTGCAGTTAAACCCTACTCCTGATGAACAGCTGATGACCAGAACACCATCTGATGAACAGTCCCAGTCTGGCACATATACAAGATCAGGAAGACTTGTGAAACCTCGAAAAATGATAAACCTTTAAAAAAAGAACACAACGCACTTAGTGCTATGCTGATATAAAAAAAAGAAGAAAAAAAGGCTTAAAAGTGTTTTGTTGATGTGTAAAAAGAAAAACAAAACTGAAAGTGAAAGTTGAATACTGAAGGCAAGGAATTTTCACAGGGACAGTATATTGGGATGTGCGAGAGATGCCCAATAATTTGATTTAAATATTTATCAGTTTGAAAGGAGATTTTTAAACTTTTCAATAATCTGAAAATGGGGGATGTAGAATAATGGTAGGCATTATTGACCAATCAGATAATTAGGCATTGTTGTCTTCCGGGTACTTTCTATGACAAGGGAGGCCACTCAGGAACTGCACTGGGAGATGTCAGCAGCATCTTATCCATGTCTCTAAGTCTATTTTAATAAGTTACATAAACAACACCAAACACAACACCAAGGATCCGCATTGAGCCCTCTGCTCTTTATCCTCGTGATAAATGAAATATCCAGGGAAGTGGAGAGGCCAGAAGAGATCTGGGAACTGCTGTATGCTGATGACTTAGTACTGGTAGCTGAGAACAGTGATGACGCTACTCAAAGATTTGGCAATTGGAAACAGAGATTAGAACGCAGAGGAATGAAGGTAAATGTTGACAAGACCAAAGCAATGACAGTTGGGAAAGACTGCAGAACACATAGAGAGCAAGGCAAATACCCGTGTGATGTCTGCCACAAAGGTGTAGAGAACAATTCGATCAAATGCTCCAAATGTCAATATCGGTGTCACAAAAGATGCTCAAAGCTCAAAAGTCTGAAGAAGGAGGACGGAGTATTTGTCTGCCCCAGTTGTATGAATAAGAAGGGTGAAGACAATACCGATGCAGGAAAGGAGGAGCTAGAATTTGAACAAGGGAAGATAGAAGTGGAAGACGAATTCTGCTACCTGGGAGAGATGATGAGCTGCGAAGCAAAATCTGAGTTAGCTGTCAGAACCAGGATTGCAAGTGCTTGGAAGAAATGGAAAGAATTGGCAAGCCTGCTTGGAAATCAGAAAATCCCACTGGAGAGACACTGTCTGATATATAAGGCCTGCATCAGACCTGTTCTCCTGTATGGCTCGGAGATGTGGGTTTTCACAAAAACCGTCGCACGTTTGTTGAAGAGCTGTGAAAAACGAATGCTACGCTACATGACAAAGATCAAATGGGAAGACAGGATCATGAATGAAGAACTATAGAGAATGTGCAAAGTTGATGATCTGAAGTCTGTAGCTAGTACCAATAGACTGCGCTGGTTTGTGTACATTCAATGGAAAGCAGACAACCACATAATAAAAAGAGTAATGAACTTCGTAGTGGATGGAAAGAGACCAAAGGGAAGACCTAGCAAGACCTGGGCTGCCTGTATTGCAGATGATCTTAGAGAAAGGGGCATAAATAAGGAGGAAGCTCAAAACAGAGAGATGGAGAAGGCTCATCAATGTCAAACCTCCCCTGGGAGAAACATGACAAAAAAGGAAGAAGAACTGCACAGCAGACATATTTGATGATTCCAAAGGTACATTTTTCTAAAGTTACACACACACATGACAGATCAATTGTTCAGATATCTGATAATTTTTTTTAGAGATAAAGAATGGGTCATTTTTTGTTTGTTTGTTTGTGGGTTGTTTTTTTTTTGGGGGGGGGGAGGTGGGGGTAGGTGTTTACTAAAAAAAAAAGATGTTAGATTCAACTTGTGTATATATATTTTTGTTTGTTTACCTCCGTTTCCATATTTACTTACCTTGTCTGGTTTTTTTAAAATCTTAAACAGTTTTAATATGTTTTTTCTTCAAAAAGTAGAACAGCAGAATCGTAACACCAACATACTGTATGATTAATATTGTAGAATGCATGAATACAAAAAATGATGTTTACTTTTTGTTATTTTCTTATCATACTTATTGTCCCTTTTTTCTGTAACTGTTTTTAATCATTGTAAAAAAAAAAAAATTGAATAACAGACTTTTATTTTCTAAAAGTATCTTTTTAGCATAGATTTTGTTGTTGTTTTAAAGTTGGAAAAAATAGGTTTGTCACAATGTTAAAAAGGAGTGGGGAGGGGTGGGGGGGGGGGGGGGGGGGCTGTGAGGTTGCTTGGTGGGGAATGGGAATGGTGACTTTGCTGTTAATTAATCCATGAGTAATAATCTTGTACAAAATATGATCAGCTCTGAAAAAAAAGGTACAGGTGTTCCCATAACCTATGTGATCATAGGAAAGTGAGGCGTCAGAGACCTCAGCTTCTCAAGGGGCCAGCATATTGAGGGTGGCGCCCATCTCCTCTCCCTTACTGCTTTACCTTCCCTGACCCTTAAGAGGCAGATAACCATTTACAGCTGGGTGAACTGGGAGACTGTACTGAAGCCATGGCGTGCAAACGGTTACCCATCCAAGTGGTAACCACTCTCAGTGCTGCTTAACCTTGGCTGGGGGAAAGCAAGTGCTCTGACCACTGAGCTATCCCGTCCCCTTGATGAGCTCCGAAAAGATTAAAAAATAAACATGAAGAAACTCAACTTTAGACAGTGCAAGTCTGCTCACTGGGATTTCTTCTTCTTTTTTTTTTCTTTTTTTTTTTGGGGGGGGGGATGTAATTCACATTCCAGTGTGCCAAATATCACACTGACCTAGATTAAAAGTCATTGATATGTCTTGGTTAGTTGTAAGAATGAAGTCCCTATGCATCCAAAGTCATTTCTGCACTAGAATATGCTTATCCCATCAGTTCAGAAATCCCATGATTCAGAAAAGTTGTCCGCAAAATCTCAATTTATAAAAATAAAAGAAGAAGGCCCTTTTTTTCAAGAGAGGGTTATGAAGGCTGCATTGTACCATGTCTGAAGCAGCTTGCAATGAAGAAAATCTGGGGGTTCTTTGTTCCTCGGCCAGACCTGTACGGTTCACCTGAGTATGCAACTGTTTTTAGCCCATCATTAATCAAGGCAGCTGCATTTCGGCTTTGAGGATAACTGTGTTCACTTAAAAATCTTGTGAATCACCAGTAACACTTCAAAAGGTGGGAAGAGTTGTTAACAATGTAGCATGAATCATCTTCCTACTCATGGTATCGCCTCAGTCTTTGATCCCCGATAAGAGGTGTGTTGTTGTTTTTTAATCTGTAGAAATACGAGACAGAAAAGAAATTGATAGAACAATTTCCACAGTAAAAAAAAAAAAATCCTCATGATGTTTGCACTACCACATCCATTTCTCGCTTTGTGCCCCTTGACTTTGACATACTGATATCATGAAATTCATGGCATGCGACAATAACTCACGGTCTGTGGAAACTCTCTGCTGCTGCCTCTTGCAAAGTCGCACTACTTAAGGGCAATGGAGTGAGCTGTCTGGAGCGATACCAGACACAGTGTGCAAGAGGCCCTTTTTTTGTTTGACGACAGATGTCAGTATGGGGCAGAAAACTTGCTTGAAAAGAAAGGAAGGAAGAAAAAACAAACTACTACCATATTTTGTTTAAGTTGCAGTGAAGGTGACAACGAAATGTTTGAAATAGAACATGACCACTGAAACGATTGTCGTGTATTGGTGACCACAAACTCTTTATCAACACACCAACAGAAGAACAAGGGTTTTTAAAAGTAAGTGATATGATTAAACTGAGTCTGCCTGTTATTAACTTGCAATTATTAAACATTTTGAACTTCAGTTACCTTTAAGATAACAGACCTTATGCATTTATTCCATGTGAAATTAGGTCTCTGTGACTTTCTCCTTTTGGGGGAGGGGAGATAGTCATCTTCATGATAAAAAAAATTTTTTTTAATTTTAAACCCAAGCTGTTGAAAACTGCTTGTAAGATTCTTTTGTTTCTTTATTTTCAATAAAGCTTGTTGTGAATAGATGTCAGAAACGCATGGATGATCAGATCAGTCTGCAGATTCAAAGACCAAAACCACTCATGTGCAAACTTGCTTCGTGCTTGCAGCATATACTTTCAGTTTGTTGGGTTTTTTAAACTTTCAAAAAAATAAGACTAAACCTTTGTTTTCTGGTTTTATCACATTAAAACTGTTTTACTCTCTGGGTATTCCCCCACAGCCACCCAGGAAGAAACCAGCACAGCAGCAGCAGCAGCAGCAGCGGAAGCACCAGGGGAAGGCACGGAAGAGGCACCAGCGGAAGGGGACAAAACGGAAGAGCAGGGCGGGGGAGAGGAGCAAGCCAGCGGGGAAGAAACGCAAGCGCCGGCAGAAGGAGAGGCGGAAGAAGCCCCCAAGGCAGAGGAGGGAGCGGGGGAAACAGCGGAAGATCCAGCGGCGTCCACAGAAGAGGCTCCAGCCGAATGAGCCCTTACATGTCTTGTTTAGTGAAGGTTTTGACAAAACTATTGAACTGTTTACCAGTATTTCTGCCACACCACACCACACCCATGTCACTGTGATAACCTAACTTTGTACTCGATATATGCAAGGGACAGGAATTCTTCAGAAATGGTGCATTTACAATCGTCATCGGTACAGCTTGCGTTCACTTCTGAGAGTCTATGGTAAATCAAGAATATTAATAATGAAAAACTTGAAGGGGGGGGGGGGGTTGGTGTTTTTTCTATTCATATTTAAATTTTCAAACTATGATTCTTGAACGACAAGAAAGGGAAGAAGAAGTATGGAAAGAAGAATCATGGTTAGAAGACAGCAAATCTGAAGTTTTCATAGGAATGATTGACAAGTTTGGAGTCTCATATTGCTTGCTTGAAAGGGAGAAGAGAGAAAAAATCATGGAGACAGAGGTTGTAAAGTAAGGGAGCCACAAGTATACCTAGATACAAGCGTTTTGTCATGAGAATCGAAGTTAATGATGGGGCACTTTCTCTGGTGCTCCTGCTGCCTCTGCTGCTTTTGTTGTGTCATGTCTGCGTTGATATTTTGTCAGTAAAATATTTTGTATTTAATCCATGGCTTCCATTGTGTGAGAGTGAAAGCAGGGTGGTTTTTGTGTGTTCTTTCTTTCATACCTTGGCTAGAGAGAGAGAGCTCTGAGGTTCACCAATGGTGAGATTTTTGCATATGCAAACGTTGTTTTTTTCTTTCTCCACCGTTTAGGTAGCTGCTTCCCAACTGCGGGGAAGAAAGCTTATTGTAACAGGCAAGGAAATTACCTTGAGGGAATAAAGAGGTATAAAAAAAAACATCTTGGGAGTGAAACATTGGAAGTCTTTCAATACCATCAACTTATCATCAGCAACCCTTCTTCTCTGATAATACTGGCAACAGAATTCAGAAAGACATGCTGAAGTATACACCTTTTTAAAAAAAAAAAGTGAAACATTGGGGTTAGTTTATCCGATTTTTTTATTCCTTGACTAGAGCTCCGAGGTTCACCAATGGTGAGAATTTTGCATGTGCCGCTGTTTTTGTCCACCATTATGGTAGCCACATTCCAACTTTGGGATTGGACTTAAAACTGACCAAAATTCATTTTAAGTTACACCACAAACTAAAAGAGCACTACTGGCACTAGGGAAAAACAAAACAACAGACCATGACTTTCTTCTTTCTGTTAGACTTTGCACCTCTTCTTCAAGCAAAGCAAGGTAAAAACGATCAGCATGCTTTGGCTTGAAAAGAGGGTGGACTTGAATCACGCAGCAACCACCACCTCGGTTATGGGAAAGACAAACGCAGGAAACATCACAGTTCACTTCACTAGCTTTCACGCTCAATTGCCGCAAACTAAACGAAGCAAAAACCTGTAATGTATGCATGTGTGTGGCTCCTGTTGCAAAAAACCTGTAATGTATGCATGTGTGTGGCTCCTGTTGGCCATGGTGTTTGGACAGGCTTTGTCCCAACAATGTGTTACGTCACAATATTATTGTGATTACTGTAGCATGTTAAGGCCCCCGAAAGGTCAACCACTGCTGTTCCTACCCTTATTAGTTGTTGTTGTTGTTTTTTTGGAGGGGGGGGTGGTGTTTTGGGTTGGGTTTTTTTTTTTTCTCCTGTTCTTTTCCTTCCTGTGTCTGGCCCAAAGTTCACACCTCCTGCTGTCAGTGGGGAGTTATAAATATCACAGTCAGCAGCAGGTAGAGGGTTGTAATGCAGGGGGGGGGGGGGGGGGGGGGTGGACTGTGTACAAAATCATTATTCACATTTCATACCTAAAAGGAAAAAAGTCAGAAAGAGAGCAAAAAGCAGATTCCAATAATACCAAACACAGACAAGTTTAGTATATCTATCTGCTGTTGCAGATTAAACTATCTATCTATCTGTCCCGTAGTCTGACTAGTATATCTATCTGCTGTTGCAGATTAAACTATCTATCTATCTGTCCCGTAGTCTGACGACCGTGGGGGCACCCTCAAAGACTCAACAACCAGTTCCCTCCATTCCTCTCTCTGTTCTGGCCTTTCTCAGGGTTTTGTTGAGTTCTAGGCCTGTCCATTCGCTGATGTTATCCTCCCAGCTCTTCCTTGGTCTGCCTCTTCTTCTTCCTCCTTGGACAGTGCCTTGTAAAACTGTCTTTGCAAGTCCTTTGGATCTTGTGACATGCCCATACCATTTAAGTTTACGCTTTTTCACGATCTTAGAAGGTTCTCATAGGGTCCAATGGTTTGCTGGATTCTGTTATGCACGCTTTCGTTGCTTATGTGGTCATTGTAGGAGATGCCAAGGAGTCTCCGAAAGCATCTCATCTCCACCGCCTGTACTCTTCTCTCCAAATCTGCAGTCAGGGTCCATGAATCACAGGCATACAGAAATATGGATATGACAAGGGATCGCATTAGTCTGATCTTGGAGATAAGTGAGATATTTTTATCTCTCCAGATGGTGTTTAGTTTTCACAGTGCTGTTATTGTCTGTGCAGTCCTGCGTACTACTTCTGGCTTGGATCCCTGGTCTGATACAATGGCTCCCAGGTACTTGAAGCTTTGAACTGTTTCCAGCTTCTGGTCATTAACCCTGATATCAGTGCTAATGCCGTTGGTGTTATTAGTCATCAGTTTGGTATTCTCTGCACTGATTTCCATACTGTATGTTTTGGAGGCCTTATTCAAGTGTTCTGTTAGGCTGGCAAGCTCTTTTTCTGATCCTGCTATTCCATCAATGTCATCTGCGAAGCGGAGGTTTGTGATCGTTCTGCCACCAATGCTGACTGATCCTTCATGATGTTCCAGTGCATCAGCCATGATTCTCTCAAGGAAGATGTTGAAAAGAGTGGGTGAGAGTAGACAGCCCTGCCTTACTCCAACTGTTGTTCGAAACCATTCTCCAATGTTGTTGTTGTAGTACACTGCACTGGTAGCCTCGTACAGCTGTTTGATGACTCTGATCAGGTTTGCATTGATGCTGTACAAATTCATGAGCTGTCAACCTGTGTTCAGCAGACTTATTACCATTACCTGAGAGCAACCCCCTTTAACATAACTGTAGTACAGGCATACGCCCCTATATCAGACTGCACAGATGAAGCCATAGAAGAATTTTATGACCAGCTAGGCCTACAAGAGGTTCTGAATCAAACTCCCAAGAAAGACATCCTCGTTGTGCAAGGTGACTGGAACGCCAAGGTAGGAGAAGATGCATGGAAAGATTGTGGGCCACATTGTAATAACCAATCAAATGAAAGAGGCTTGAGACTCCTGGAGTTTGCCAGTAACAACCACCTCCAGCTAGTGAATACACTTGGCCCACACAAGAAATCCAGAAAATGGACATGGCATAGCCCAAATGGAGAACACCACAACCAAATAGATTACATCATGGTGAAAAGACGGTTTCAGTCTAGCGTTAACATCGCACAGACACGAAGTTTTCCAGGAGCAGACATAGGGAGTGATCATGATCTTGTGATGATGACTTTCCGACTATGTCTAAAGAAAATCCACAAGCGGAACAACATCAGGATCAAATTTGACCTCGAGAAACTGAAGGACCCAGAGGTATTAGAAATTTTTCAAGCAAGGATAGGTGGAAAGTTTGCAGCACTCACTGTGATAGACTCAGACATAGATACACTGACGAATAGTTTCAATACAGCAGTGACTGAAACAGCAAGCGAGCTTCTTGGCAAACACCAACCAGTCAAAAAACCATGGGTCACACCTAACATCCTACAACTATGCGACAAGCGTAGAGAGTTGAAGAAAAAGAAAAATGAAACAAAAGAAAGAGCAGAACAATATAGGGCAGTCAGCAAAAGAATCAGGAAGTCCATGACGGAGGCAAAAGAGAAATGGATCGGTGAACAGTGCCAAGACATTGAAGAGAACATCAAGAAAAACAATAGCAATAGCAGATTAAACTAAACTTGATAAATCTACAAGTAAACCCCTTTATACAAAAATTCATTATTTTGCAATGAACATAATTATCTTCAAACAGTGACACAACACAGAATAACGAAAACAGTGCCCTGCACTACAGGCTATAGTCACATGCATGCTGCCTAGCTTTCTGGCCAAACATATTTTTCCTAGTGTCTGGAGACTCGTGCGGAGTACCCCACATCAGCAGGCTGCCTACTGCTGGGCCAGCACAAAGCAAAGCAATGTTCCTGTGTGTGTATGTGTGTGTGTGTGTGTGTGTATCAGGCAGCCATTTCTTTGTGTACTGTTCTTTCACAGCAACTAAAGCAGTGAGAGATTTCTTAGAACTTTGGCTGGCACTCTGATAACAGAATGATAATGCACCCACAGTCCTGCCTAACACTTCAGTTCTGCAACATTAGATCTGCTTCTAGCTAGTTAAACAAAATCACTTACTGAAAACCTGACTGCCACTAATCCTGTCCACTACACTCTTATGAGTTATGTGCATCCCCCTTTTTTCTCCTTTTTCCACCTTTTTTCTCTCTCTCTCTCTCTTGTTTTTGACATATTGACACAGATGAGCTGCTTTATCACACTAATTGCAAATACAGTTGCAGACCAAAAAAAAAAAAAGGTGGCACTGCTCTTGTGGTGACGCGCTCTCCCCGCCGAGAGCAGCCCAAATTTCACGCAGAGAAATCTCGTGACTTGAAGTGGTAACATGAAAAAAATGAAATGAAATGCCTATGTTCCTCACTGAGTAGTTTTGTTGTCACTGTTCTTGTTTGCTAAATACAATGCAAATCTCTCACACATTATTTACACTTTTAATGACCATCATTGATCAGAAATACACAGCAATCACACCCTGACAAACAGCACTGCAGGTCTGTATAGTAACGAGGACAATTCCAGTCAGTCATATTTTTTCCTGAACAGCTATGTCACATAGATATGTATACAATACTACACTATCAATTCCTGTTCAAGAGGATTTTTCCTCTGGAGTTAACATCAGTGCTGACTCCACTCCCCCTAAAAGTCCTTCGGATGAGACTATAAACCGAGGTCCTTTGTACGAACACGCAGAACATCTTGCGCACACGATAAAACCCATTCTGTTTTTCGGAAGAGTAGGCCATTGTGTGCTGGTTGAAACAGATGACAACATTTACAAAACTGCATACACACGGGAACTGGAAATAAAAAACCACATGTGCTTATTCCATTATCCTTAAAATCAAAATAAATGAAAAATAAATGCACAGAGAAGTTTTTAAGTAGCTTTGTTCACAACATTGATACAAGAATATCTCTTAACATACAAAATATATTCTCCATAAGTTTCTCATCACACACGTGCAAAAGTTGTTTTTTTTTAAAAAAATGTTAAAAAGATCAGCACTGTAGGATTCCACATAACAAAGAAACGATATTTTTAAAAAACAGTGGAAAACACTGGGCATGGGTTTTTAACGCAGAACAAATAAATAAGGTGCCGAGATAATGCACACAGCGAGCCAACCTCCCTCTTTTTTTTGACAGGACTGTCTGGCATTTGGGAGAGTTATCAGCTGTCAGTGCTGATGTACTGAAAGTGTGGAAGAGAAAAGAGGCTGTGTGGACAGGAGTGTCATCAGATAGTAAAGTAATGGACAGCATAGCTGAGTGGTTAGGATTGTTCGACTTCAATCCCATGGGTTCATGAAGTTGTGGATTCAAAACTTGGAGGCCATCTGGTGAATTAAGGCTGGGGATTTTTATGATCTCCCATGTCAACTTCAAGCGCAGACCTGCCAGTGCCTTAACTGCATGTATATACATGTGCAGAAGATCGAATATGTATGTTAAAGATCCCCTAATTTATGTCAGTGTTCAGTGGGATACAGAATCACAAACATACCCGGCATAATCCCCAAAGTCAGAATGTGGCTACCTTCATGGTGGGCAAAAACATTCACGAAATCTCACCATTGGTGAACCTTGGAGTCTAGTCGAGGAACAACCAAAAAAAACTGTAAGGGGAGAGAGACAAAAAGAGAAAGGTGTTTAATATATGCATCAGATCTTGTGCACATACTTTTACAATTGTAGACCCAGTTATTCATGAAGGGAAGTCTGAACAAAGACCTGGGTCAAGTTTATGATTTTCACATTCTTTTCATCCAGTTTTGACATTGTTTTTTCCCCCAAATAATTCTGCATTTCCTTTTCACTGTTTTACTTCAGCTGCGAGCCGGCTACCCAACCCTAACTCCAGCCTCTTTTTTTTTTGGCTGAAGGGGGAGGTAGGCTTTTCCCAATGCTCTGACCAGCAGTGACACAGTGACTGACCAACTGACTTTGCTTTTGAATTCCCACACCATCATTTGAAAAGAATCTCAGACCACAATAAACATTTGAAAAGAATCTCAGACCACAATAAACATTTGAAAACATATCAGACCACAATAAACATTTGAAAACATATCAGACCACAATAAACATTTGAAAACAAACCACAATAAACATTTGAAAACATGTCAGACCACAATAAACATTTGAAAACATGTCAGACCACAATAAACATTTGAAAACATGTCAGACCACAATAAACATTTGAAAACATGTCAGACCACAATAAACATTTGAAAACATCTCAGACAACAATAAACATTTCAAAACATATCAGACCACAATAAACATTTGAAAACATATCAGACCACAATAAACATTTGAAAACATGTCAGACCACAATAAACATTTCAAAACATGTCAGACCACAATAAACATTTGAAAACATCTCAGACAACAATAAACATTTCAAAACATATCAGACAACAATAAACATTTGAAAACATATCAGACCACAATAAACATTTGAAAATATAGACCACAATAAACATCTGAAAGCATATCAGACCACAATAAACATCTGAAAACATGTCAGACTACATTAAACATTTGAAAACATATCAGACTACATTAAACATTTGAAAACATCTCAGACCACATTAAACATCATTTGAAAACATATCAGACCACATTAAACATAATTTGAAAACATATAAGACCACAATAAACATCTCAGACCACATCAAACATCATTTGAAAACATATCAAACCACAATAAACATCATTTGAAAACATATCAGATCACAATAAACATCTGAAAACATACCAGACCACAATAAACATTTGAAAACATATCAGAGCACAATAAACATCTGAAAACATATAAGACCACAAAAAACATTTGAAAATATAGACCATATTAAACATTTGAAAATATAGACCACAATAAACATCTGAAAACATATCAGACCACAATAAACAGAAAACATATCAGACCACAATAAACATCTGAAAACATATCAGACAACGTTAAACATCTGAAAACATATCAGACCACAATAAACATCTGAAAACATATCAGACAACAATAAACACCATTTGAAAACATACCAGACCACACTAAAACACCATTTGAAAACATCTCATACCACACTAAACATTTGAAAACATACCAGACCACACTAAACACCATTTGAAAACATACCAGACCACACTAAACAACATTTGAAAACATATCAGACCACAATGACAAGTTCATTCCAATATGCTCCAACACCACAGAAGTGGCAAAAAGCTCAATTCCAGCCATGTTCCTGTTACAGCCAGAAAACACAGACACTCTGTAAAACGTCAGTTATCAAAGTTTTAAAGAAGAGGGAGTTGTGCAAAGCTGGTATATTTCTCAGGAAACAGTCAGTTGGGTAGTCCAGTGTCAGTGGTGTGTCCTCACCACTTGTTCAAGTCTCAAATCATCAATTTTGTACAAGGCTGTTAGGAAATGCAGAAAAAAATCAGAAGCAATACCAGTTGCACAAAAACAACTCAGTGTTGATTCTAGGATTTAAAAATTAGGGGCCCAAGGGCCCCCTAAAATGAAAAAATGGGGGCATTGCCCCCCTCCCTCCCCCTCCATCCTTTCATAAATGTATAAATATATGGTTCACCTTTGCGCCTGCATGGTGTGTGTGTCTCTCTGAATGTGAAATTGGTGTGTTTCTCCGGCGTCCTTCCTGAAAAGTTTTATATCATTGTGTTTGTAACAACTCCATGAATTGTGCGGTCAGAACAGTTTTCTTTGATATACTTTGACTTTTGACATATTTCAATTTATAATCTTTCTTTGCTTTATATTCATTTTTAAAATTTCATTGACTCTATGATTTGTGTTAACCGGATTGTGTTGGTCTTTGTGACCCTGTGTACTGTGACCCTGCCGCAGCGTCCACAATTGCACGAGATTCACGAATCAAAACCGCCCCCACCACCACTGCCCAGCATTTGTCACTACTCGGCAATGACACTAACTGCTGCAGAATTAAAAGCTTTCTCCTCACGTGGTTTTCACCAAATGCAAAGTAGACTGAAACAACATATTGTAAACCTCGGAATATACCGCCGGAAAACCAGACGAGGAACACGTGCGGGCATACGTCATCGACTGCAGCATGCTTTCCCCACATCTGCCTCCCTCCTCACTTCTGACGTCACTACCACAACAACTGTCACCAGCCACAACACTGCTTCAATTTCTTGTCCTCCAGATGTTTCATCTTTTGTCTGTGATTCTAATGGTTCTATCCTCGATGTGTGTAATGATTTTTGTGAGACTATAAGTCCCCTGACTGACCCTGTTCTTTTACCATCTTCCATTCCTGACTCGCCATCCTTGTCTACTCTTCCAGTGCAAAAATCTCTACCATCGCCCTCAGCCTCTTCCTCTGATAGTCATAGTCACTCACCACTGTCTTCTTCGACCTCTTTGCCTCCCTCAGACCTTCTCCACATGTGTCTTCTCAACGCCCAATCTGTCTGTCCTGATGGCAAAGCCGACTTAATTTCTGACTTCATTTCTGAACACCACATAGATCTAGCTTTTCTTACAGAAACTTGGCTAAAGCCACTTGGTCACGAACCAAAGATAAAACAGCTGACGCCACCTGGCTACAAAACTCTTTCTTTCCCCCGACTCTCCCGAGGAGGTGGCATTGCCATCGTCTACAAAGACACTCTGCATCCAACTCTTTCTATCTGTCACTCCCTTCCATTTTCACCCGAATCTTTCGAAGTCTGTGAACTCAGCCTCACCTTACCTGGCCACTCTGTTACTCTCTGTTGCCTTTACCGTCCGCCTCCCAACCGTAGAAACAATTTGAGGTCTTCAGTTTTCCACCAAGAGTTTCAATCACTCCTTGACCATTTCAGCCTCTCTCCCAAGAAACTTATCATTCTTGGTGACTTCAACTTCCACTTTGACAACCAGTCCTCTCCTGATGTTAAGCGTCTTTCTCTTTCTTTGTCTAACCACTCTCTTTCCCAACTGGTAAACGAACCAACACACAGATCTGGTCACATTTTAGACTGGCTTATCACCAATGTTTCACAAGGTCTAATCACATCTCAGTCTGTATCTGTCACTGACGAACTGCTCTCTGATCATTCTACCATTCTTTTCTCCCTAAACATTGCAAAACCTATCAGAAAGAAGAAGTGCATTACCCGTTGCAACCTCAAGGCCATAGATATTCAAACTTTTCTTTCCCAAGCTGCTGAACGTCTATCACAAATCCCTGACCATACTGACCCTTCTAAACACTACAATACCGTCCTCAGCCAACTCCTTGATGAGCATGCACCTC
>CM054154.1:48683092-48718172 GCA_028751875.1 Rapana venosa
TGATCCAGTGACAAACTTGGTATAGCAGGTAAAAATGCTTTTAAATGTCCACAATAAAAAATAACATGACTATTGGTAATCTTCTCCCCACAAATACAGTTTACATCTTTCACATATTTTGTCCTGAAAGCATTTAGTTTAAATCTGTACATAAGGGATAACATATTTCTATGATTATACCAACCACAGACTTTGTTAGAAATGAAAGCATTTCGAAAATCTATCACACTGCTTGTACAGCCATTATAAAGACAACAGCCAGAATCATATATTTTCTTTCTGAAGTGCTTCCAGCAAGTGTGTGTGTGTGTGTGTGTGTGTGTGTGTGTGTGTGTGTGTGTGTGTGTGTGTGTGTGTGTGTGTGTGTGTATTTCCTTGATTGTTTTGATTCGAGGAAAATAATAATAATAATAAATGGAACTTATATAGCGCTATATCTTGCAAAGACAAAAATGAATGGGTATGCTTGCTTTTTTGTACATACAGTCTCTGTGTGCATGCAGCAGTTTGTCATCTGTTCCCTCTGGATGATGTCATACTGATAATCTTTCTTTTTTTTCTGAGCAATCAAATGCTATTGAGCGTGATTGTGTCTGATTTTTAGTACTTGCATGTATCTGTGCATGGATGTGTGTGTGTGTATGAGGGAGGGAGGGAAGGGGGGAGAGGGAGAGGGAGAGAGAGAGAGAGAAAGAGAGAGAGAGAGAGAGAGAGAGAGGAGAGAGAGAAGAGAGAGAGAGAGAGAGAGAGAGAGAGAGAGAGAGAGAGGAGAGAGAGAGAGAGAGAGAGGAGAGAGAGCAAAATTAAAGTCAACATTTTATTTCCAGATCACAACATTGAATAAGCTAGATTGGTATGTTTACGAACACTGCTCTCTGACTACAGGCAGAGCTGAAGTGGAACAGCCAGTGAAAGCCCCCCATCCATTCTCCTTATTCCTACCATCCCCCTTCACCCCTTTGCCTTAACTAATGAGGTTGTGCCAAAGCTTAAGCTTCGGCACTCCTCTCCTTCACTGTGACGTGCCGAAGCTTAAGATTCGGCAGAATTAGGATTTTTTTAAAATACACTAAGTGATGCTCAACTCAAGGGAAAGTACTCTGGCCTTTAGGGAAATCATTTTTCTAAACACAGTTGCTTTCCTTGACCATAAGCTTGCCTAGTTTGTGTCTGTTGGCTAATTTTGTTTGACATGTCAACAAGTAATATCTTTAGGATTTCAGGCTCTCCAGTGTTTTGATTTTCTTTTTACAAAAATTATTTTTTTTAATTGTACAAAAAGTGACATCAGATGGATTCAGCCAACTTCAGGGAACTTTCATCATCATCATCAGACCGGTGACCTTGGCGGTCGTGGGGGAGACATGAAAGACGACGCCGTGGTAAGCCTCCTCCATCCATCTCGGTCCTCGGCTCTGCGCAGTAGTGCCGAGTCATTCATCCTGGTCCATTCTCTGATGTTGTCCATCCATGACTTGTTCTGTCTTCCCCTCCTTCTGCCACCTTCGAGTGTTCCCTGCAGTACTGTTTTGGGCAGAGTGTTGTGGCGGGTGACGTGGCCGAACCATGTCAGCTTTTTCTTCTTGACGATGGTGAGAAGGGGTTCCTGTAGACCTGCCAGCCGTGTTATTTGACTCTTGACAAATTCATTGGTCTTTCGTTCTCTCCAGGATATGCCCAGTAGTTTTCTATGGCATTTTGTTTCAAATGACTGGATTCGCTTTGCTGTTTCAGCAGTCAATGTCCAGGTTTCACTTCCATACAGCAGGATCGACTGAATTAGGGCTTTGTAGAGCTTTAGTTTGATTGGGAAACTGATCTCTTTACTTTTCCATATGGTGGTGAACTTTACTTTGGTGAAAAAATATCACATTGCTTGAGGGGGTCTAGTTGATGAACAGTTCAAGCCATGCAAGATAAGCAGCCCTAATTTTCAAAACTTTTTATTTTTCAGCATTCATCTATTGAAAAACTGTGAAACAATCTCAAAAGTAGACACAATAAACTTTTAAATGATGTATAATGTGTATGTCATTATCATGTTAAGTAAGTCTGCTTAATTTTTCAAATATAGCCAAAATCACACGTCACTACAAAATGGCGGGATCCATTTCACTGCAACTCCATTGAGTTAAGCCAAGAGCTGCGAGGCTAGTCCCTCCCTTTCATGAAACCTGATACCCATTGTTGATACATGTGGTCCCCTTCACTTGCCACCTATACTAGGCTAGTGAGGACTCCCGATGTCAAGCAGAGAAGGGAAGTAATCAGCATGGAAGAGTTACATCCCTTGACTGCATAGGTTTCATTAACTATTTTCGTTTTTTTCCTTTTTAAAAACAAATGTCTTTTTCGCGGATTTCCACGAATTTGCGGAGATGTACCATGCCTGGGTAGACACAGCAGAAAACTTTTTTTATCCATTTCACATTTTCAATTCTTCAAGCATACAGAATCACACCCAATATCTTCTCATTATCATCATCCCCATCATCTTCAGCATCTACATAATCATCATCATCAGTATCTTCATTACCTATAGCAGCAGCTGCAGCAAGTATATCATTACTTTTATCCTCTACACCATTGTCATTATCAACAACATCTAAGGTATCACCATCTTGTTCAATCTGTATAATCATCATCGTCATGATTACCATCTTCAATCTCTGGATGATGGTCATGATCATCTTCATCATCGTTTCCATCGTCATCTTCAATATATACATCATTGTGACCATCTTCATCTTTGACATCTCCATCATAGTTACCACCACAACTACCACCTTCAACATCTACACCATCTTACCATCATCACCTTTAGTATCCACATCATCATCACCATCATCACCTTCATCATCTACATCAACATCACCTTCAACATCTCCATAATCATCGCCATCATCTTCCTAAACATCTACATCATCATTCTCAAAACAGAACCTTTTTTCTTCTTTTTTTTCAAAACACACACACACTTTCTCGTCTTCCCCATCTGCATCATCACCATTTTCATCAACTACATCAACATCAACCCCATCAACACTTGCATAATTGTCACCATCATAACCCTTAACCTCTACTTCACCATCTTCAGCATCCATACCATCACCACTATATTCAACATCTACCTAATCCTCATCAACATCATTGACATCATCATCAATATCCATATCATCGTCAGACCACCCTGCAATACCTGCATCATCCTTGAGAGAGAGAACTGTGAAGCGGTTTAATGGTACTTCGACCTTAGTCCACAATACAACCAGCTGCGGGAATGGGTATAGTTCTATAAGAACATGTTGCTAAATTTCAAACATACAATAATCCAAACTCACCAACAGAAAAATGGGCATGGAACATTGAAACCAAAATCACTGAAAAGATCAAGACACACTGAAAAGAAACCAGCATTGTGCAACATAAACATGTGCTTGACCCAGGGTGTAGTTGCAAGACATCCCGAGTGCACTATCAAAATGAAAAAAAATGACAATCAGCCAAGCTCACACAACAAACCTCAATAACTTACGTTAAATTTAGACATCTCTTTCTTCTGATAACCGAGTGGAGGACTATCAAGAGACATTGTGTGCATCTTGTGAATATTTGACACTTGCAGCAACATATGGATGGGAACTTTAGTTAAATTACCCAAGAATTTAATTCTAAGATCCGAATACAGGGGACGATCGAAGAGAAAATGTTCGTCTTCGGTGACTGACATACAAAAAGGACAGTTTTTGTTTTGCAGAGAATCTCTGTAACGATGCACATTTGCATTTAGTGGCAGGATGTTAAATCTTACTTGAGAAACAGCAACCCTAAAGCTTTAGGTATCGATATTAATATATTTTTCTCTTTCAAAAATTGTTTTAAATGATCTATAGTCATTATATCTATTGCGATCTTCAATTGTGGAAAACCACTCTTGTGTAATGGTATCAACAAGTCTCTGCTTAAACAGACGTAAGAAAGCTTTAACATCCCCCACGCCTTGCTGCACCCAGACAAACTGAAAACCTGTCTGACATAAAATTTCTCTTACTTTTGTTACCCAGCAATTCTTCCCAGTTCTATTCTATCCATTGCTTGTGTTGGCCTAAGTAACCCCCTTTTCTAAAAACTATTACTTATTTTTTCAGTGTCAGTCTTTACATTTTGCAGCGTCTGAGGTTTTTTTAAACTAGCAACGTTTCCACTGTTTTTAGGCAGGTTTGTATTTCCTGGTCTGTTGTTTTCAGTCTCCTTGCTCTTCTCACTGTCAGGACTCTGTACTGTCATTGCATTGTCTGTATTTTTGTCATCCTTATTATCATCATTAACAGTCTTACCATAACAGTCAATGTGTCCAGAATCTGTTTCATCATCATCTGCTTTGTCAGACATGTAATGACTTATGTCTTCACCTCTGTCAGATTTATTGTCTTCCCTATCTTCAGATCCGTCATCAGTCATCATTTCTTTTGTCATCTCACCTGAGTGGCTATAATGGAAGTCTGTCTCAGTCACCTGGTCATCTTCCTTGTGTTCAGCTTGTCCATCCTCACCAGCAGGAACAAGTTCTAGATGGTTATTCAAGCTGCAACCTCTGTTGTGCTGGTGCCTGATGAGGCCCACTACAGTTCTGTTACTGCTGTGACTTGAATGAGCAGGGGATATTCTGTTGTTGCTGCTTTTCTGAAACACAAGTCTTCCATCTGGGCCAGGCTGCCTCTCCTGCCTTACTACTTATTATCAGACCTGCCAGTCATGCTACTATCAATTACAGCGTATTGGTGCAATTCGAAAGTACCTGTCCACCGATGCAACAGCAAAACTAATGGCATCTCTCATTCTTTCACGTCTGGAATATTGCAATTCTCTTTTGGAATGGCCTCCCTATCTCTCTTCCCCAAAGGCCTTCTTGTGACACTTTTAAATCCGGCCTCAAGACATATTTGTTTCAAACCTAAGATTTTCTTCTCCTGTTTCATTTCATAGCTATCCCGGCTTTTCAACAGCCAAAAATTAAATCACCCTGCCAAAGTGCATAAACTGTGTGTGTGTGTGTGTGTGTGTGTGTGTGTGTGTGTGTGTGTGTGTGTGTGTGTGTGTGTGCATTTGGACTTGTTAGAACTATTACTTGCTATTGGTTGCATGACTGTGCAAGAATGAGTTGAGTGCAAGCGCTTTGATTTGTCTGTGCAAGATACAGCGCTATATAAATTCCATTTATTATTATTACTACTTCACTGTAGGAGCGTAAGCCTGGAACAACAGGTGTAGCACTGTCCATTCCATCCTCTTGGTGAAGAGCACTGTTCTGCAATTCTGGGCTTTCCTTCCTTGTGGCTTTGTAGTGCTTCTCAGATGGCACACTTCTGTCTCTGACCTGGACATTCTGTAGTCGTGACCTGTGCCAAGAAGAAGGTCCAGATGTCCCCAGGCCAGGTCTGCTAGTTGACCAGGACCGTCTGTTGTGCTGATCATGGAGTCCAGCTGGATGTGGGCGGTTCCAGGTCTGCTGAATTCCCTGCTTCTCACGTGGATGCCTGGGATTGAAATACCTGGGTTCTGCTGTTCTTCCATGACTGGTGGCCATTCTTCTTCTGTAGAGTGGACTGCATGATTGAACTGCCTCCATGGAGGTGGTTGCTTGTCTCTGACATGTAGCTTTCCATGGTGGAAGTAGGCAATTTTTCCTTGGCTCCGATGGAAATCCACAATTTCTCTTTGGTGGGCAGTGAGATCAGAGGCTACCCGGATGCCACTCTCCCAGAGGTTGTCCCTAAGCTCCCTGTCAGCCAACACTGCCATCTTGTCCACCCAGCGGCAAAGGTGCATGATTATGGGGCGTGGTTCATTTTTCCATGGGCGTGGCCTTCCTACACGGTAGGCTCTGGAGATGTCCACAATGCACTGGGAAGTAATCTGGTCATTTTCCTCTTCCTGTTCTTCAACACTGATAAACTTGACATTGCACATCTTTGTGCTTTGCTCCGTGGATTCTAGTTTTCTTTCTACTGTTTCCAAGCGGTCAAATATCAACTGACTGTCTTAATAATAATAATAATAATAAATGGAACTTATATAGCGCTATATCTTGCAAAGACAAATCAAAGCGCATTCATTCGACCTAATCTTACACAGTCATACAACCAATGACAAATAATCAATAGTTCAAACAGATATTACAAACATGGTACTGCAGACCCAATCTATGAAATAAAATTGCAATAGTCAAATGTTTTTCAAAAGCACACACACACACACACACACACACACACACACACACACACACACACACACACACACACACACAGGTCATATACTTTAGCAGGGTGATAGGACATGGGTTAGTGAAGGGTGGGATAGTTCTGATATGAGACAGGAGGGGGGAAATCTTAGGTTTGAAATAAATATGTCTTCTTGCAGTTCTTGTATTCCCTCTTTATTGCACATGACACTTTCTTTCAGTTTATGTATTTCTTCCATAAAGCGTGAAATTCTGACCTCTAAAGAAGTGAACTTTTCCTCAATGCTATTTTTTTTATATCTCACTCATCTGTAGGAAAAGCCCCTGATGGATCTGCATAAAACGCCAGTCCATCATTGGAATGACATTTTCTGGGGGAGGAGGAAGCTCTTGATGAGACATTCAGGCTTTCATATGCACCTTCCTTTGTTCAGTAATTTGTTTACAAACAGGACAGTACAGGTGCACCGAAGATAGGGAAGTGCAGAGTTGATGACAACATTATCCACTTGTGAATACATCTCAGGACTTGCTTTCCTGTCAAGAAGCGTGCACCCACTAGCAACGTGAAGACTAGTCTTCTTGCAACAGATTGCACGTGCTTCAACTCACAATTTTAGCTGTACTGATTTTTTTCAGCTGTGTCTACAATGCTATGTAAACATTGTCCTTCTTTGCAGTATATTAAATAATAAATGTTAATATCGTTTCAGTCACTGACCTTTCCAGTAATTTCACATCACCTTTAGTAACACACACCATCAAAGAACACTGCTGCAGAAACATTCCATATATAAAGGTCAAGAACTGTCACTTTTTAAACATTTTTGAAGAGCACATCCAAAACATGTCCTCCACTGAGAGAGAGAGAGAGATCAAATTTGTATTTCCATATTCAGAGAGGTCTAAGTTCTACATAATTTAAAGCCAATATCAAAGTCCTGTTTCCATCCCTACCCCCTACCCCAACATGTACACAAGACACAGAAAGAGAGAGAGAGAGAGAGAGAGAGAGAGAGAGAGAGAGAGAGAGAGGAGAGAGAGAGAGAGAGAGGAGAGATAGAGAGGAGAGAGAGAGAGAGAGAGAGAGGAAGAGAGAGAGAGAGAGGAGAGAGAGAGAGAGAGAGAGAGAGATGTCTCACTGATGGAAGTCTTTCTGAAGAGTTTCATCTTGTACAGCCTCCTGGTGATCAGCAGTGATTTTGTCTGATGCTTCAAGTGCTGTTCTGTAATAAGGGCAATGTCCTTCAGTGAGGGCATAGTTCTTTCCATGTGTGATACACAGGGATCTCTATCTTACTGCATGCCATGATCAGCTGTTCTCAAGCCAGGGCTACTTGTCTGGCCAGATCTACCAGCTCTGAACCTGCTGGCCGCTGGTCTGCTATCTCCTCAATGATCTCTGTCCCAATCACATCACTTGTTTCTGGAGTACAAGGCCTCTCAGAAGATGACGTAAACGAAGAGAAAACTGGAGAAGGAGAAGCTTTATTATGAAGATGGCTTGAAGGCGCGAATCAGAAAATCTTGCCACCGATAGGGTAGCCTACCAATGTAATGATCGCCACAGGAACTGACAAGGACGAACTACAGTTTCTGTAATTGGTCTCTTCAATGCATACAAAACTCTGCAGCTCACTGGTCCTAAGCCTTCACCTGTTGCTCATTATGTTTAAGGAGAGTTGCATGCCTGTAAATGATTGAGTGCAAGCGCTTCGATTTGTTTGTTTTCTACAAGATTCAGCGCTATATAAATTCCATATATTATTATTATTATTATTAAGAAAGAAAAAATCTGAACACATCACTCCTCTTCTGCGATCTCTTCACTGGTTGCCTGTCTCACAAAGACTAGAGTATAAAATCAATACCCTCTGTTTCAAATGTCTCCACAAATCTGCACCCTCTTATCTCTGTAACTGTCTTCACCTGTACACTCCATCCCGTTCCCTTCGTTCAGCTGCAGATACTTAGTGCTTTCGAACACCCTGATTCAAACAAACCACTGTTGGCCGTCGCTCCTTCTCTGTTTCTGGTCCATCCACCTGGAATGACCTCCCTCTTTCACTTCGCCAAAAGCCTTCACTTGATACCTTCAAATCCAGCCTCAAAACACACTTATTTCCTACCCAAGACTTTCCCCCCACATATCTGTCCCTAATTTTCAACAGCATCTTTCACCTTCTAAGTGTTGTTCCGTGTGTGTGTGTGTGTGTGTGTGTGTGTGAGTGTGTGTGTGCGCATGTGTGTGCGTGCGTGCGTGCATACGTGCGCGTGCATGGATTTGAAATCTATTGTTCATTATGTTTAAGGAGAGTTGCATGCCTGTAAATGATTGAGTGCAAGCGCTTCGATTTGTTTGTTTTTTACAAGATTCAGCGCTATATAAATTCCATATATTATTATTATTAGAGAAGTGAGAAGCTTAGCCAATCAGAAGCATCATTGGAGAACTTTGGTGGAAGTAGTGCTTAATTTTAGAGATTATACAAACGACAGTTGCGATGGCGCACTGTTTGTTCAAAAACGCGCTGTCCAGGATTTTTTTGTAACCATTAGTGCGCACATAATTTTGCGGCAATTTTGACAAAAATGTGAGAATCCCACAAAAGCGCACTCTAGAATCATATACACACACAGTCTTTCACACAAATAATCTTGTGCACACGCTAAAACCTGTTCCGCTTTTCATAGGAGTAGGCCTTTGTGTGCCAGTGGGAACAGATGACAAAATTTACAAAACTGCAAACACACGGGGACTGGATGTAAAAAAGCACATGAGTGCTTATTTCATTATCCTCAAAATAAAAGAATAACAACATTTTCAGTGAATAAATAAACACACACACAAGCACACTAGCACTTTGAAATCCATACAAACTAATTTCACTTCCAGCGCCACTCCAGGCTAACGAAACCAACCAACCTTTCTCATGGCTTTGTTCTCTTCTTTGTCTTTCAAGGCACTCAAAGACTGGGAGCGTCGCTTCACTGGAGCCTTGGCCGACTTTTTGGGAGGAGCTTCCGTCGCAGGTTCAAAGACATCGTCGTCGTCAGGGTCGTAATTGTCATCTTCCAGTCGCAAGCCTGCAAGCAACAAGAAACTGGATGATACAGAACAAGCTACAGTTAAATGCAGATAAAACCAAAGTCGTGCTTATTGGGACCAAACATAAACTTTCCACCATCTCAACAACTTCAATAGAATTTGGCAGTACATCAGTCCCTCTGTCCAGCTCTGTGAAATATCTTGGTGTTATCAATAACACACTCTCAATGCAAAAATTTATCACCCAGACCTGCCAGTCCTGCTATTATCAATTACGGCATATAAGTGCAATTCAAAAGTATCTGTCTACAGATGCAACAGCCAAGCTTGTCACATCTCCTATTCTCTCACATTTAGACTACTGCAATTTGCTTTTGGCTGGTCTACCAGCATCATCCATCCACTTGCTTCAACGCATACAAAACTCTGTAGCTCGACTAGTCCTAAGATGGAAAAAAATCTGAACACATTACTTCTCTCTTGCGATCTCTTCATTGGCTCCCTGTCTCACAAAGAGTGAAGTACAAGATTTGTACCCTCTGTTTCAAATGTCTCCACAAATCTGCACCCTCTTATCTCTGCAACTGTCTTCACCTGTACATTCCATCCCATTCCCTTCGCTCAGCTGCAGATACTCTTTGCTTCCAAACATTGAAATTCAAGCAAACCACTGTTGGCCGTCGCTCTTTCTCTGTCTGTGGTCCATCCATCTGGAATGACTTCCCTCTGTCCCTTCGCCAAAGGCCTGCATTCCATACTTTCAAATCCAGCCTCAAAACGCATTTATTTCCTTCCTAAGATCTTCCCTCTCATTACCTAGACTATCCATACTTTTCAGCGGCCATCCCCCATCTCCATCACGGTGTATAGGCATGCTGAGCACGCGTGCATGTTTGTAATATTGGTATCTGTTTATTTTATTCATGAATGCATAAGTGTAAATGATTTGAATGTAAGCGCTTTGATTTGTTCCTTTGCAAGATTCAGCACTATACAAATTCCATACATTATTATTATTATTATCATTATAATTACTCAGGTGCAACTGAATAAAAACAATAAATGAATGAAACGAGTGAATAAAATGACTAAATGACATTGTTTTTTCATTCCTTGGCTAGAGCTCTGAGGTGATTTTGTGACTGTATGAGACCGTTAACCCACCATTCAGGTAGCAACATGTTGATTTGGGGATTTCAAAACCTTTTGTGTTCCTTTGGTTCCTCAACTAGAGCCCCGAGTGTTCATCAAATAGCCAGCATTTTGCATATTTATGCAACCATAGTTGCCCACCATTAGGGTAGCCAACTTCTGAATTTGGGGACGATGTCTATGCATGCACTAGCCTGCTCTTCTGAAAGGCAGAACAGGTTTTGAATACAAGATGTTCTGCATGCCTCTGTGCACAAGACCTCAGTTAATGTCTCATCTGGAGGACTTTTTAGAGAGTGGTGTCAGAGCTGGTGTTGACTCCAGGGCCAAAAAACATCCTTGAACACCTAGGTGACTCGGTGGTGGCTCAAACCTGAGCTCAATTCCCTGGACCATCAAGTCACAAGTGCAAGACTCTAACCACTAGACTATCCCACCCTGAGGCCCTCCCATACTGAATGAACTGAATTTATAAATTAATCATTTATAGAGCGCATCAAAATCTCTACATCCATCTACATCATAAACACCGTCACACTTGGGGGTGGTGGAGGAGAAAAGTGAAAAGATGGTGATGGGAATGGGGAGAGGGCAGGGATGAATTATTAACAGGAGCTACAAACTTACAAGCAGTAGCACTTACTATATAAAAATCACAATGCACTTGCCATATATCCACGCACATATGTATGCATGCACGCAAACACACACACACAATGTATGCATGTATGTATCTGTGTGATGGGGGTGGAAGCAGGGGCAAGAGGTAGACACAGCTGGGCACATATTTCTCAGCATCAAACCCTCTCCCAAAATTTAAAAATAATTTAAAAATTTTTAAATTTAAAGTGCTGAATCTTGGGAAAGCAACAAATCAAAACCTCCCAAAACTTTTTTTCCCTTTTGGAAAAAAAGTATGCGTGGTTTTAAACGGTTTTTTTAATTTTTTTCATCTTTCCCACCACCCACAATGCTACCTTTGGAAAACAAACTTGGGGTTACTGTGCCCAAGATGTTTTGCCAATTTTTTGCACACGGGGGGCCCCGGGTTAAAAGTCTCCTCCGAAGGGCTTTTTAATTCAATTTTATTTTTGGTCAAACTGGAAAAATTTTAGGGTGGGAAATTAAAACCCCAAAACCCCACTGTTTTACTTTTGGCAAAAGGGCTTTAACCCCCCTGCCCCCCCTTTCCCAATCTCATCTTTTACTTTAAAAGGACACCACACATCCCAACAAAAAATTCCCAACAAATTTTTGCAACACTTTACAATTTACTTAATCGTACTCGCCATGTTTTTTAAGCCACAAATTTTTAAACACAATTCCACCATCACATTAAATTTCACACTGGAAAAATCCCAAAACTCCTGGGGAATGTTTCTAAAAAAAAAACAACAAAATAAAAAAAACCCCCCTTTCTTTTTTTATACAGAAAAGCCACAAACACATGAGCAAAACAAAAATTAAAAGGCCAAGAAAAAGTCATTCTCTTCTGGCGCAATACAGTTTACAATTAAAAGTAACAAGAACTCTCGAAAATTTATCTTTTTTTCCAAAACCCTTAAACTATTTTTGAACTAGGGACAAAAACCGCGAACCGGAAAAAAAAACACACAAAATTGGAAAAAGAAAAAAGGTTTCAATAGCCTTAAAGGGTTCCAAACCAAATCTTCAACTGACGGGGCCCAGGGTTTTTTCCTTTCCATTCCCCCACAAGCTCAAGGGAAATTTTTATATGCCCCTGTTTGCCCACTATAAGGCAGCTGCATTCCAACCAATGGGCTGAACACAACCTGGTTCATGCGTTTTGGGGTTTATTTTGCGGGATAACGTCCCCAAAAAGGCCAAAAAATTTCCTGGGGCCAAAGGGGCCCAAAAAAGGGCCGGGGCGGGTCCTTTCCCCTTCTTCCCCAACATTCGAAATTCCCGCCAATGTCGCTACAAATATCTTAAAAATAGAAGCAACGAGACTGCCCACATGACTTATGCATGTATATTGCAAATGGATTGTAAATGGCGGTGGTTGGAGTGTGTTTGGCCACACACCGGTATTAATTTGGGGGTCACGTAGTATCTTCTATAGAGTGTGAGTGGGAAAAAAAGGTTGGGGATTTTCACAGATTTTTTTAAGCATGAAAAAATGGACTGTGCACTTGTTTTTTTTGGATTGAGGACATAGAACAATACCAGGTAGTCACGAGAAAGTTGGAAATAACCATCAATTGAGGTTTGCCTGTATTCCTACAGTGTTGACCCCGCGCATGCATATTGCCGTAAGGAAGCTAGCAGACGACAAAGGACTGAGGGGGTACAGTGTTTGCTGAAAAATTAAAATATTTCAAACCTACCAAATTTGTTCAAATTCACATGAGTTTTGAGTCAGAGGCTAGTCTTTCACAAAAGTGGTTTTTATTTCTGTGGATGCCTTAGTACGTGCGATATGAATATAAGTCACATAGAAAAACAGAAGGAAAAGTGCCCATTTTTATTACCGGTGTGCAGCCTGTATATATTCAGGGTCTGTTTTGCAAGCGGGGTATTTTGAACGTCTGCTGGCTTAGTTTTGGGGCCAGTATCATTGCTGTAAGTATTTTAGACCATCACAATCATTGAAAATGCTGTTTGTCAGCTGCTTATTTCTTTTTAATGAAAACCTCTCTAGGACTGTTTACCATAGCAACAATGTGAGTGAGAGAAGTTTGAGCCAATCTTCAGCATACCTGGCACCTCAGAATGATGTATATCAGTTATTGAAATGTATTTCTGTATCATGTGGATATATTTTAGTAAGATTTGGGCATTGAAAAGTACATTCAGTAACAGATTTTAATGTGTGTCGAGTCCGAATGATGTCAACACGGGGATTATACATTCCCTCGTGTGTGTGCCTCATCAGCATGCATATTTCAGTTGTTCATATCAGTTTTGAGTCCAAACAGCTTCACTGAGATAAAAATAATAGAATAAAACTGCAGGAAAAGGGTGAGGGGGGTGGGGGAGAGAGCAGTGTTTACTTTATGTCTTCTGTAAGTGAAACTGAAAATGTCCTTTGGATGATCTTTTTTTTTCTTTAAAAAAAAATTGCTTTGTATTCATGTGGTTTTGCTGATGGTTTTTCCTTCACCAACAAGATTCCTCCCCCTCCAGCCTGCTCTTTCTGCACAGAATGATGAAGAAGTATTGCCAGTTGTGGCAAAGAGAAATCAGGTGGGATCCAAAAATCAGCAGCAGGGGTGAGGTTGGAGGGGGGATGGGGAGGGGGTAAAGAAGGGGGGAGGGGGAGAAGGATGAACATAAAAAGTGTGTCTGTAGGGTGAGTGTAGTTCACAAAACAATGTAGGTTATACCTGTATTTGATCTTTGTATCACCATATGTATGTATGTATATGTATATGATATGTATTTCCACGCATGCACAGGGGGTGGGGGACACTGCAGTCTGGGTGGGAGTAGACCCCTGGATGATTAATGGCTGTACACATAAGTATTGATATAGTTAAATAACAAACTATGCTGTGTGCATTGTTTTGAGACATATTTGATAGCCAACTGATGTTTCATGCAAACCTCCTTATGCAGTGTATTTACAAAGTGGAGAAGCTTTTCATACTGTCAGAAGTAAAATCTGAGCCAAGAGGCACCACTGGGTAGGTGTTCAGCCTATCATGAACACTTTGAATCCTCTTTTCTTATTAAAAATGAAAATATCATTACCTACATCTGTAAAGTGCAGCTACTGTCAAAGAGAGTAGACTTACACATGCAAAACAGTTTTTTCACTGTTACCACATTTTCAAAAGGGATAATACTAGGAGAAAAGTAATAAAAATTCAGTTATGAAAATTTTATAGGTTTGAGACACTGTAGACATTGAACTGTGGATTGCATTGCCTTATTTCATGCCAGATATTAGCTGTGGAAGAGGAGTGCTTGAATCACTATAGAACCAGTCTGTTGGCCTGTCGCCAAGGGAGAGAAATCCAAATAAAGGGGTTGGTATCAAAAAGGCCTCCTTTTCCATTATGAAGTAAAATAATAGACTTTTTCTTTACATATTTGGGTTTTAAAGAGTTAGGAGTTATACCTGACTTAATTTAAACAAGATTGGAGTGCATTTGTGCTCATGGTAGTGTACCAAAGATGCCGCAACAGGTAAAAATTGCCTGTTTTGGGGGGTAGGTTAAGAACAAAAACAACAAAAAATACTGCCTCTTATTCTGTTAGCTTTTGCAATACAATTTCTGTTGCCCATTACATAGGGCTAGATTGCTGTATAAAACTATGTCTGTATGTTTACATTTACTTTGTACATTTGTGATCCAAAGTAGTATGTTGCCATTTGTTTAAAGCAGCTTTGAATACAGTCCTGGGCAGCATAGGTGTGTATCTTCAAACAGCCATAGCTCAGGTGCTACTGGCTTGAGAACATTGTGGTTAGTGTGCTTGTACTCAGAATTGCCTATAGAAGTAACATCAAGAGAAATATTGCCAGGAAAAAAATTTTCAGTCTGTATACAGGCCGCACACTGGTATGAATTTGGGGTCACATAATATCTTCTAAAGAGTGCAAGTGGAAAAAAATGTTGGTGATTTTTACAGATTTTTTTAAGCATGAAAAAATGGACTGTGCACTTGTTTTTTTATTGAGGACATAGAGCAATACCAGGTAGTCACGAGAAAGTTGGAAATAACCATCAAATGAGGTTTGCCTGTATTCCTACAGCATTGACCCGCGCATGCATATTATGGTAAGGAAGCTAGCAGACGACAAAGGACTGAGGGGGTACAGTGTTTGCTGAAAAAATAAAAAATTTCAAACCTACCAAATTTGTTCAAATTCACATGAGTTTTGAGTCAGAGGCTAGTCTTTCACAAAAAGTGGTTTTTATTTCTGTGGATGCCTTAGTACGTGCGGTATGAATATAAGAGTCACACAGAAAAACAGAAGGAAAAGAATGACTTTTTTAATACTGGTGTGCAGCCTTTGTGGCAAGTTTTGGAGGGAAAAAAGCCCAATTTTTCCCAAGATGGACGCCATCTTCAATTCCGACATGTACGATCGTTTTTAAGGCTTTCATGCCGAAAATATGACGCTGTAAGATGTGTATCCAGGCTCAAATATCGATGTAAGCGATCCTAGTAGTGTGTGCACTTCTGACTTTGTTGATTGAAGAGAGAAAGATGGCTTTGACGACAACGAAGTTCGAAACGTCAAATCTAACTCAGCCGTTTTGAATTCTGCTCATAGAATTGAGGAAATTATCGCGGATTTTGAGTTTGGCAATGGTTCACAACTTGATATATTTTGTGAATTGATTGCTATTTGGGACTTTTGTTATGGTAGCGGCTCGAACTGTAAAGTTAACATGCATTGCGATCGTCGGCAAACAAAATGGCGACCGTCGGAACGTTTCATGTTTTCGTGCATCGTTCATCAAAAAAACTAAAAACGCAACAGTAGGTTGAAAACTTTTCTTCTGTATTTGTTTCGGAGTGTTTTACTTTTTATTTTATCAAAATCCTTGCACGCATTCCAAAGCTATTGCAACACTGACACATACAAACCGATCAATGGCTTTGCGTGTTTATGCATTATAATTCTTTAAAAAACACACAAAAATAACAACACACAATAGCAAATAGCAGTTTCTTTCTGCATTTTGCTGTTTTTATTTCATTAAAATCCATTAAACCATTGTGGAGTTATTGCATGTTAAATACACCCACCCACTCAGAGGCCATCCACCTCCATTTTGCTTGCCCAGCAGGAAGTGAACAAATGATTTTGCTGCACCCAGCAAAGGGTTAAATTGTCATCCATTCCTATCTTAGTACCAGCATGCAATGGCCTACTCTTCCAAAAGGCAGAACGGCTGCAAGATTTATCTATTAGCTGCACCCCTCCACCCATCAAATCTGAATGAGGTCAAAACCACCACTCCAAACTACCAAAAACAAGACTATCAGCTCCTTAGCTAAATCCTCAAAACTAATCTTCCAACCATTTTGCATCTAAAACACACCTAAAAATCCAAATTATCAACCTTCAAGTCACTTTCTATGGGTTATTCAGTTATAAAGTCCTTGATAATTTGAAAGGGGGAAGGGGGCAGTGATTGTTTCCATTCCTCAGCCAGAGCTTCAAGGTTCACCAATGGTGAGATTTTGTGTATGTGACTGTTTTTACCCACCATTAAGGTAGCTGGATTCCGACTTCGGGGATGATGTTTAAACACGACACCAGTGTGTGTGTGTGTGTGTGTGTGCGCGCGCGCGCACATGTGTGTTGAGCGAGTGTGTGTGTGTGTGTGTTGAGCGAATGTGTGTGTGTGTGCAAGTGTGTGAGTGTGTGTGTGTGAGCAAGTGTGTGAGTGAGTATGTGTACGAGTATGTGAGTGTGTGTGACAGTAGGTAGGACTATTCATTTTTTCAAACATCAGAGAATTTGATGTTTCTTATTTTAAATGAAAGATAATAGCAAGATCAAGAAGCATGCAAAATTTCAAATCATTATCTTTAACAGTTCTTTTTTTTAATATATCACTTTAAACATTTTAAGACCCTATGAAAATGCCATTTCGTTATATAAAGCATTATTTGGACATGTCCCTCATGCTCATTATGAATCTGACATTGCTGAAACTAGTTTTACATTGTTTTATGTTACTTTGAAGAAACAAATATTTAAAAAATAGGAAAATAAGTCAAAGAAAAGAAATGGAATTTTACATCAAAATCAGAGACAAATTCTTTAAAAAATAGCTTGCGATTTGAGCTGAAAGAGGTATTTTAGTTTTTACCCTCCTGTCAAAACCACAAGAATGCCTGAAAGTGTCTAAGATCTATATTACAGCCTGTACTTATTACTCAGATGCTGTGTATTTTTTTTCTAGAGGCTAAAAGTCATGCAGAGACAAACTGCAATCATCCAAAACACCCTTATGACAGCAATTTGTGAATGTATATAACCAGTCCAAACAATAACACAAGTCCTGTCCGTAGGCATGTCATCATATCTCAGCTTCTACTTGACTGACAGAAATAGTTCAGCTATCAAAATGTTTGTCTTCAAACAATGAGTCTTATTAAAGGGCATTCCAAGTGATTCTGTTTATTGCTTTTCCCCTCCTGCCCCCACCCCCATCCCCTTCTACCCCCACACGCTCCTAGGTATATCGTCACATCTCAGCTTCTGATTAACAGACAGAAATGGTACACCTATCAAAATGTTTGTCTTCAAACAATCAAAGAGTCTTATTAAAGGGCATTTCAAGTGATTCTGTTTACTGTTCCCTTCCCCCAACACATCCCCATCCCTCCCTCAAGCATCTTCTTCAGTACAAGAGATCACAGGTGTAGTCATGTAATCATCTGTGTTCTTTCTTCTTCTTCTTTTTTTTTTTTTTTTATAGTTTCTGGTGATCTCCCATGTTATCTCTGCTGGTTCCAGGACAGGTCCAGCAGTTTCCTCTAACTCCCCAGGGACAGGGCTGTACATAATGACACTGAACTTGTCACTTCTTTGACACTTTTCTTCCATAGTCAGCACAGTTTTCAGTTTTTATCCAAAAGCAAATCTGCAGAATCAGGACTGTATCTTTTTTGTGCCCAGTGATTTTAACCTCTGCATAACTTCATCCTGGGTAATCCATTGACCTCCTAGACCTCTGCCTAAATGAATTATGGTTCACTGTCTAATATACTGTTGCAAAGCGTGTGTGATGTAAAGATGTATTAGTGTTGTATTTGTTAACATTTTTCTTGTACAAGTTCATGCACACTTGCACATTTAGTGTGAGTTACCTTCATCTGTGTGTATTTTCAGTGTGTGCATATGCATATATGTATGCATGCATACATATGAATTGTGGAGGTGTGTTTTAGAGTATTGGTTTGGGTATGTGTGGTGTTATACATACATAAATATTTTGACCATTTACAAATTTATACAGACGGATCAAGTCTAGATAATCAAGAAACAGGTTCTGCTTTTGTTATACCAGCGTTAAAAATTGAAAAATCATATTATGTTGGTAAACATCACTCGATATTTACAGCAGAACTTGCAGCAATACTAGTGAGTCTTATATTCTTGATTTGCCGTTGTGTATATTTCAAATCCTTCTTTGCGTTGATTCTAAATCGGCATTGTATGCTTTAAAATCGCCATGTTACAAGAAAACTTTGAAAATCATATTAGAGATTAAGCATGTCATACATCTCTTAACCTTAAAGGGCATAAGTGTGAATTTTTGTTGGGTGCCTTCACACACTGGGTTCTTTCCAAATGAGTGGGCGGATAGAGCTGCCAAAAAGGGTGCAAAACATGGACGGGATGCAATAGAATTGCATGTGCCTTTATCCTTACAAGAAGGGTATAGTTTACTAGAACAAAAATCATGGAGAAAGGTCACTGAAAGTAATCAGCAAAATGAGAGACTTTTAACTAGAACTGCAATCAATACCTATAATTTAGCAGTGGGGAACCATTCAGAAGTTAGTACAGGTGTTTTTACATCAAGGAGAATTAATACTTTATTCTATAGAATGAAACTAAATGCATTGATAACCAAATTCTGCAAAAATGGTAAATGCCTGTGTGGTGAGAATATCACTAATACTCATATACCTTTTGACTGCCAGAGTGTAAAACCTTTCATGCCCCATTTTTCTGAAAAATCCCTCACCAGCATATTCAGTAATCTAAAACTGGCATTTGAAATTATGAAAGGCCTTTATAGCAGTCCTATGGGACATTTGTTATAGTTACATTAACGTTAATGACTTGTTTTTGTTTGGTTTGGGGTTTTTTTAAATTCCTGTTGCATTGCCAAGTTTCTTTTCAAGATTTTTTTTTGAACAACACATCCACCTCTCCCATTTTGGGGGTTTTTTGTTTGGGTTTTTTGTTTGTTTTTTTCCCCCATCTAATATCACTAAAAGTGAACAGATGTAAAATTGAAGTCAACAACAACATACATACATATATGCATACATGTGTGTGTGTGTGTGTGTGTGTGTGTGTGTGTGTGTGTGTGTGTGTGTGTGTGTGTGTGTGCGTGCGTGCGCTGTGTGCGCGCACATATATATATATATATATATATATATATATAAAATATATATATGTGTGTGTGTGTGTGTGTGTGTGTGTGTGTGATCAAAAAAGTATAAAATTGGCTACTTCGTGCACAATAAAAGCATTCCAAAAGTTTCCTTTTTTTCTCTGTGTTGTGTGTGTGTTCTTGTTGGGTTTTTTCTAATTACTGTATGTTTGGATAAACAACACAACTTCATGAAAAAAGAGTGAAGAAAATGCATGAACTGTTTAAAATGCAAAAGCAACTGAGAGAACAAAAACAAGTTTCATTTAATTTTAATTTCATTAGCACTTGCATGCTTTGATTCAGAAAAAAAAGTTTTGATCTGCATGAACTTGAATAGATGCATTCATGAGTGCTTTCTAATCGCAATATAACTATTTCTGTTAAATATGCATTCTTATATGCCCACAGAAACAACAGACAGTAAATAGAGAAGTCAAAATTTCTGATATAAATTAAATCGAGGCAAGAGTTGTCGTTCTTGATTTTGTATTCACGATGTTTCGTCAAACATTTCGACATGATACAACAAAGTACAGATGCTAAGAAAAAAGAACACTACTAGCAACAATTTTGAACAGAATTACCACCCTGATTACTTGTTATAATGGATAATTTTCACGAGAGTTCATGAATTATGAGAGCACCCCTCGATGACCTAGTTCTTCGTTCCATGTTGTCCCAGTCCGGGTTAAACTTGTGATAAACAACGAAAGTTTTTAATTCTAAAATCATCGAGATTTTATAGAAATTACGTACAAAGTAAAAACACAGCATTTACCTCTTCAAATGTGAGTGTATTGTGCTGTACACATCGAAAATCTCTGTCGACGTTCACAAGTTGAAGCGTTGGTCGGTTTACCTGCGGAGGCTGCCATTTTGTTTAGTAAGAGAAAGGGGGGTACTGTATGGGAATGGGATGTCATCCAGGGAACTAAAATGATGTATTTGTTCTTTCTAATGGTGCTTGGGGATTTTTATCTATGATCAATACAGATATGTATACAACTTCCGCAAAATGTAGGTAATAATTTTTAAACGCATAATACTATATCTTTGAAAAACTTCACCAAAAATCGTTTCTTCTTTCCAATTGTATGCGCTATGAATACGTTTGTGTTGTTGAAAGCTCTGGGATCCCTGATCGTGATAGAAGACGAAGCACGAAAATTCACGAAGTCGCGTTTTTAGCCAGTGAGGCTCCGGCATCGGCGAGTTTTCAGTTTATTGCCGATATTTAACGCATCGCTCGCTCTTATCCAGTCATCATTCTTGCAAAATGATATTATAGACGTTGAGTTGATGCATTGAACTTTTTATTGGTATATTTTTAAAGGTTTTCTTTACGATTTGTATGCCACTACACTTTCCCGGTTAGCAGCTGCCGTAGTCCTACCTAGTGTGAGTGAGTGCGTGTGTGTGTGTGAGTGAGTGTGGGCTCTTTATTTATTTTCCTGTCATCCATTCCTATTAGGCAATGGCCTACTCTTCCAAAAGGTGGAAGGTTTTAATGTCTGCGCAAATTTGCACATATGGGATTTGGGTTTATGGCCTCATCTGAAAAACTCTCTGGGAAAAGGAGTTCATGTTGATGTTATGACTCCAGGGGGAAAAGTCCCTCATACAAGCGTCTTGGTTTACGAATCTGCACCATCCCATGAACCACTAAATGTTAACTGCTAGTCTATCCAACCCCACCCCCATTTGATGTTTTAACATTTGTGTGTGGGTGTTAAGTATGCTGTGGACCTATACTACTAAGGAAATGTGGTATACAGAAGTGATTTTCCCTGAAGTTGGAATGCAGCTACCTTAAATTGTTGGTAAAAACAGTCTAACACGCAAAATCTCACCACTGGTGAACCTCGGAGCTCTAGCAAGCAAGGTGATTTTGTCTTTTTATATTCATTCCTCAGCTTAAGCTCAGAGGTCCACCAAAGGTGAGATTTTTCCTGTGTGCCTGTTTGCCCACCTTTAACTGTGTAGCCGCATTCTGACTTTGGGGATATCATTTATTTCTTTATTATTATCGAGGATAATGGAATAAGCACACATGTGCTTGTGTGTATGCGGTTTTGTAAATTTTGTCATATGTTCCCACCGGCACACAATGGCCTACTCTTTCGAAAAGCGGAACAGGATTTAACATATGTGCAAGATGTTCTGCATGCGTTCGCACACGGGGTCTCGGTTTATAGTCTCATCCGAAGGATCATCATCATGCACACAACTTTTGTCTCAGTCTTAACTGTGTTCAAACGACTCTGAAACAGTTATGTTAGCATGGACTGGAACACCCAGTGCTATTTTTATGGCTTTACTGTCTAAACTTTGTAATTTTTTAAGTAGATAATCTGCAGCAGGACAATAAACTTCTTGTCCATATATCAATTTTGAGTGTACTAAAGATTGAGCCAAATGTATCAGTGTCTTGGTATCTTGGCTCCATGCCTGAGAACTTATTATTTTTAAAAAGTTAAGCGTGTGCGTACGCATGCATATATATGTGTGTGCGCGAGCGGGCGTGCGTGCATGTGTGTGTGTGCCTGCCTGCTTGCGTGCAAGTGCGTGTGTTTATGTATATGTGAGTGTGTGTGCATGTGTGTGTGCTTGCGCATGCACACATATGTAGGCCTATATGTGTGTGTGAGCGTGTGTGTGTGTGTGTGTGTGTGTGTGTGCGCGCGTGCGTGTGCGCCGATTTAACAGCCCATGAAACAAACTGCCAAGAACTGAGAGAAAAAACAACATAACTTTTAGTATGATGATTAGACTACAGGGGTGAAACATCAAGAACATTTTTCAAAATCAACGAGTCAATAATAACAAGTAGAACAGAACTCCACAATTAACAATGGAACTATAACATGCAGAAGGATTTGGACTATGGATATGTTTACACAAAATAATGTGGAAGAAAAGGCAATTGGAGAGGTATACAGAACAAGTCATAAAGACTGATTTTAAAACCCTCTTGCCCGATCCGGCCGCACCCATAACGGAGGCTGCCCTAGATTCCAAACCGCAGCCGACATTTTGGTGCGCCACGGGGGGCAGTTTTTTTCCCACCAAAAACACAGATCCGGGGTTTTCACACTATTTCTGAAAATTTGGTGGGGCGATGCGGGGAGGGTCAGAGGAGCCAGTGAAAAATTAGACCACTACATCGGTAGTGGGGGGGGGAAGGAAAAAATAACAGCCACGCCGGAACGCTTTTCCCAAGGGTGGGGTGGGGGAAAAAAATGGCTTTTCTTTAGAAGCGACAATTCATCGATTAGCGAACGATAAATTGAATGTTTATTGTCTTGGGAAGTAGAAACATTTGAACGAGAATTTTTAAACGGTCCGAATTAAACGTTTTGGGAAAGGAGGGGGAAAATGCGCATTAGGGAGAAGAGTGACCCAAAAAATGTCACGGGGCACCCCTGACCTGTACAACACCAAAGGGACTGTGGGAATTTGACCCCCCGGGCCGCTCCGGGGCATGACGCCTGAAAGTGTGATCCCTTTTTGACGTTTTCCTCTTATACCACATTTTTGCTTTAAACGAAATGGCAAAAGAACAATATTGTAACGAAAATACAAAAGAAAATAAAATAGGTCTCCGTCCCCAAGTTCGACAGTGCAGCAATGGACCCCCCCCACACAACACACCCATAACTTTGCTTTTTTGATGGTGTTTGACCCTGCCCCACACCACACAATTTTAAGAAAAACCAAACTTTAAAAATTTTGTAGGGTTACAGAATTCTGTGTTGTTTCAAATTTTGTCCACCTTGCTGGAAAATTTGTGACATGTACACCCTGTACAAAAATACACTTCTTACACTTAACAAACATGGGTACACACCAATATGAACGCATAAAAGGCACATGTCGATTGAATATTTTGTTTTCAAAAAAAAAATAGTTAAAAAAAACTTGTCTCCTCGAGACATACCAAAAAAACCCCGGGTCTAGGGGGAATTTGTGTGACACCCCTTTAAAGTCTTTTGCACATAACTTTTGGGTAAAAAAAACAGCGGGTATCACTTCCTTAATCGACACTAATAGTTTTAACTTTTGTCAAATCCAGCGGGTTTTTTCGTTTATCACTACCATTTTTTCCCTGTTTTGGTGAAAAATAAGTGACAATGACAAAACATCTGGTGACCAGACACAAAACTGCACCTAAATGCAAGTACAAAGACATCCTAGCTTTGACAAAATTTCAGCTTGAAAATTGTCACGCCACACCATTCCCTTTAGGAGAAAGAAGTCAGGGAGGTAAAAAAACCTGCAAAATTCAAACTTCAGGCGTTTTGCTCTGTTCCAAAAACAAGGGGGTTAATACAAATGATAACATAGGAAGATCCTTTTGGACTATTAGGAGCTTTCGAATTCTGCAGAGAAGTTATCTTTTTAAGGATGTTTTTGTGTTACGGTATTCAAAGGAATGGATCTTTCAGTGTAAAGAAAGATTTTTTTTTAAATTCAAACAACCATTAGCAGATGTCTAACACAAAATTTTTTTTCCCCATCACTATTTTCACAATACTTGGCAAAGGGCATTTAAGGGGTCTAAAAACCCAAGTTTGAGATTTGCTGAAACACATGAGGCTTTGTGTAGGGGTTCAATGTTTTGAAAACCCTAAATTTTTAAAAGGCATTTTCAGAGAAATTTTCTTTAAAATTTTGCGTCTTTTAATTCCTATCATAGATTTTTTTTAAAAGTTCATAGCCCTCATGCATCAAAGGGGGAAATTTTAAACAAAAGTACCCTTTCCCAATGCGGCTGCATTTCTTGACCCATTCATTAGGAATGATCCCACAGTGAGAAGGCACCCAGCAAAAAGAACCCCATCCCATTCTGGGCTAGTAGATGAGAAATATGTTTGATTTTTTAATCTTTTCTAGACGAGTATTTTGATTTAACCTTTTACCATTTCATACTTACAGAAAAACCTCTGGTATTCAAAAATTTCTACAGTTTTTTGGAAAAAAGGTACCTAAAGTATACATACACGTACATTTACTATTGTTCCCACAGCACATTTTGGGCCCAAAAAAACATATGAAAACATACTTTGTTCTGCACCCCAAAGGGGTGCCTACCCCATGTGCCTGCTGTTCCCCTCTTTGTCACCAAAAACAGGGAACATGCAGTACTCATGCTTTTGTCTACAAAACCCTCTAACATGCGCAATATACCTAGTGAATTTTTTTAAAAAAAAAGGGGGCCTGCCCGAATGTGTCCTCCCGCATCCACCGTCAGGTAAAACCCAAACAAAAAAATTTACACTTGTCACAAAAAACTCCCCGCAGGTCTACATTTTCAGTGTGGAAATATTCCCAAAAATATTTAAAAGATGTTACAATGCCAAATATACATTATTTACAAAAATAGCTCACGCCTACTATTTTTCAAAGACACTAGTGGTCCTTCACCAAAAGCCATTACATGGCTGTCACAAGCAGGGGTCACACCCAGTGTCGCGTCCCGGGTGGGTGCAGTTTCCCCAGTGAAAATACTGATTAATTTTTAGAAATTTTTTTTTTCGTCATAGTATTACTGAACATGACTTTTGAAAAAATCAAATCGTAGACCATAAGATGAAACCTTGCAAAAACCCTTTACCCCATCATGATCAAAACTGCAGGAAAAACCAATTTCATCAGGTGTTGTTTTTTGTCCATAAGGATCTATGACAAGCCTTTCACCGATCTTTTGCCTGGCATAATGTTAGTTTTATCTGCTACAAATTTGAAAAAAAAAATTTGGGGCCAAACAAAACAAAGTAATCAAGGGCTTGGCATTTAGTGGGGGAGTTTTTGCCGCCCATCCAGCGTGAAGTCTTTTCACTGGGAAGGGCCCTTTGCGCTGCCCTGTCGTCTGCTATGAAACCCCAAAGAAATTTTTCCTCACATCCTTTTAACCACCCTTTTCCCTTTTTTTACTCCTTTTTCTACCTACTTCAACATCGATTCAACATTTTCTTCTCTTTCAAACGTTCCATGGGGCCAAAAAAAACTTTACTTTCCACACAGAAAATTTTCCCCAAACGATCCTCAATTTCGCCCTTGTTAGCTACAAAAAGTGTGGAAACAAAAGCCCGTCACTGGCCAATTTCTTTTGAACGAGGCTGGTTAATGAATTTGTCCCTCCTTTCCTTTGTTTTTGCGACCTCAGTGGAAAAGTTCCTTCCATAGTGTGCGTTTTAAGGGAAAAGCTTTGTGCATGAGGGAAATTTCCCCCCAGGCGAAAAAACGTCCGTGGGCTGCGGGGGAAAAATAATGTGGCGACGGGCACGCGGTAAAAAAGGGATAGGTTTAAAGGGAAATTTAAAAAGCACACAACACAGTTTTAAGTCAATCATAATACGATTTTAAATACTGAGGGAATAAACAAATAACTGAAGCCATATATTTCAAAACTCTAAGTGATAAAACGCCCCTAGTAAAAGGAATTTTTTTTCAATGTTAAAAGCAGTGTAAAAAAAAGCTGTACCTACCTTTCTTCTCAGTTTTTATTTTCCGTGTATATTTTTAAGTGGCGAAAGGAATGTCAAAGTGCGAATTCACTGGCTGGGAAGGTGATAGTGAATCATTTTTCATAGATGTGTATGACATTGCAAATATTGGTTTTTTTCATTTCCCCCTTCAGGGGTATCTGAAAAAGAAGGTGTAACAGCAAGAGCCTTTTCATTACATTTGGAAGCTTTGAACATATCGGCAGTGAACGTCTTTATAGATGTCAGCGATACAATTGACCTAGCTCGTTTAGCAACGTCTTCTTTCTGTGAGAAGTTTTCGTTTGAATAACATCTCAAAACATACTTTGCAGCGCAGAATTCTCTGTGTTCGTCAAGAGGTAGCAAAAGTAGACATGTGGAAAGGAACTCCAAGAAATAACTTGAGTGCTTTACTATCTATGCTTTGCAATTTATTTAACAAGTATCGTGGCGCACTGAAAAACACCTCTTGCCCATATGTTCGTCTTGAGCGCACTACAGAAGTAGCTAAAGATATAAGTGATTTTGTGTCTTGTCCCCAGGGTTGTCTCACTCACTCAGTCACTCAGTTCCATGTCCCAAAGGACGTAGGGGGGACATGAGAGAAGACGCAACAGAGATCTTTTTCCATGCTTTACGATCCTGAGTGGCTAGTAGAAGGCGTTGCAGGGGTTGGGCGGACCAGTCTTTGATGTCAACCCATGATTTCTTTTGGCGGCCTCTTCTTCTCTTTGCCTTCGACTGTTCCTTGCAAGATGGTTTTTGATAAGGTGTTGTGTCTTGTGGTGGGGCCCAACCACATCAGTTTTCTCCTCTTTATGGTGGAGAGCAGAGGTTTTGGGGGCCCAAAACACTTTTTGATTTCTTTTTTCACATAGTTGTTGTCTTGTGTCTTTGTATGATATTTTGAGGAGTCTTCTTGTTCTCGAATGCTTGGATTCTCCTCTCTAGCTCTGCTGACAGAGTCCATGATTCACAGCCATATAGGGGGGATAGATATCACGAGGGATTTGTAGAGGTGGTTTTTGGGTTTGCTGAAGCGATGTTGTTGCTTCTGATGATCCTCCGAGTCTGGCTAGAGCAGATGTTGCTGTTGCACATGCGAGCTTTCACTTCATTGTTTGATGTGCCATCTTTTGTTTGGATGGAGCCTAAGTATTTGAATTGGCTCACCTCTTCCAGTATTTCTCCATTCATCTTTATTTTCGTGCTGTCATTACTTGCGCTGTTGACCATGATCTTTGATTTCATCGTACTGACCTCCATGCCGTATGCGCTCGCTCGATCTGATAGACTATCTGTGAGGTTTTGCAGTTCTTGTTGCTGCCGCCATGAGGTCAATGTCATCTGCAAATCTGAGGTTGCAAAGGGGTCTTCCACCAATGGAGATGGAAGTGTGGTGGTTTTGCAGTGTCTCTGGCATGATGTTTTCGAGGAAGAGGTTGAAAAGTACAGGTGAGAGAAGGCAGCCCTGACGGACCCCAACCATGGTCTTGAAGAACTCGCCCATGTGATTGTTCATGAAAACTGCACTTCTTGCGTTCTTGTACAGTGCCTTGATGACTTCAATGAGGCAGTTGTCAATGTTGAAATGCCTGAGTACTTGCCAGAGGCCGTCATGCCATACCCTGTCAAAGGCCTTTTTGAAGTCTATGAAATTGTGATACATGTCTTTTTGGTGTTGGAGATGTTTCTCTATCAGAATTCTCAGATTGAAAATTTGTTCCATTGTGCTGCGTTTTGGTGTAAAGCCGGCTTGTTCTTCTGCCAGGAGTTTATCTTGCTAGGATGGCTTATGAGACTGATGGTTCTGTAAATCTGGCATTGCTTGAGGTTTCCTTTCTTTGGTAGGGGTATTACAAGAGACTGTGTCCATTCTTCTGGCCATTCTTTGGTGTCGTGAATCTTCTGACAAAGTTTTGTGAATCGCCTTGCTGTTTCATTCCCTCCATTTTTTATGAGTTCAGCTGGGACGTTATCGATTCCAGGGGACTTTCCCTTCTTCAATTGTTTAATAGCTGTGTCTACTTCACACCTTAGTATTGGTGGGCCTTTATCTTGGTGTTCAGGGTTTTTTTTCAGAAACTATGTTGGTATCTGGGCGTAGTGGGTAGTTATACAATCCCTCACAGTATTCCGTCCAGCGTTGGAGGATGGCATTGCTTTCCGTTAAAAGATTTCCTTCTTTGTCTTCAATAACAGAGGCTTTAGGCTGTGGGGTTTTAGTTAGTGATTTCAGAGTGTCGTAAGCTGTTTTGCTGTTTCCCTTGGCCATTCCAACTTCGATGCTGTTGCATTGTTCTATCCACGCTTCTTTGGCTTCTCTCATCTTTTTCCTCACTTCTCTGTGGCTATTCCTGTATTGGCTTCTTGACTTGTGAACTTTTGTTTCTTAAGCTCTCTTCTTTTGTCGCAGAGGTCAAGAACTTCATTTGTCAGCCAGGGTTGTTTCTTTGTTCTGCTTCTTCCAAATGTTTCTTCTGCTGCTGTCATTAGCACTTCTTTGATGTTGTTGGCTAGTGTGTCCACATCGTTGTCGATGGCTGTGAGTGCGGCGAACTTTCCTCCAATGTTGGCTTGGAAGATCTCAACCACTGTTGGGTCTTTGAGTTTTTCCAGATCAAATCTTATGTGTGGGTTTTTTGGCTGTTGTTTTGCTTTCAGTTTCAGCTTGATGGTGGTAAGTACAAGGTCGTGGTCACTGCCAATGTCAGCTCCTGGGAATGTTCTTGTGTTTGCCTTGTTTATGCTAAATTTGAATCTTTGGGGTAACAGAGTGTAGTCAATTTGATTGTGAATCAGACCATTTAGTGAATGCCAGGTTGATGTTCTAGATGGCTTGTGAGGGTGGAGTGTGTTTGCCAGAGTTAGTTTGTGCTTCTTTGCGAATTCCAGCAGCCGCTGTCCTCTTTCATTTGTTTCTCCTAGTCCAAAGCGTCCTGTGGTTCCTGCCCAGGTGTCATAGGCATCAGGTCCCACCTTAGCATTCCAGTCACCTTCCACAATAAGAATGTCTTTGGGGGCGTTTTGGAGATGACATTTTCAAGTTGTTCATAGAATTCTTCTATCTGGTCATCATCGTAGTCAGATGTTGGAGCATACACACCATTAAAAAAAAATTTAAACTCTTTCTTGCTTTATTTAGTATATAGTTGATATGATTACACCAAGATAATTTAGAAGTCAGAATAACGCCCAGAAATCAAACACATTTCTGTCATAAATGAGCTGATTTTATTCAGTTCACACTGGTTAAGAATTTTAATATGGTTTAAAGTTTGGAGTGGAGTTTTTCGTTTTAATGTCACCTTCATCCAAGTGTGTGTGTGCATGAGTGAGTGTGTGTGTGCATGCGCATGCATGCACATGTGTGCATGACTGTGTATGTATTTGGTGCACTTTGAGCCTGTATTTACTTAAATTCTGGCAAAACAACTATCATTATTATCATCATCCCTATCATCATCATTACCACCATCATCATCTTTTTCAATATTACTATTATTGTTGTGGCCATTTTTATCCGTATTATTATTCTTCCTCTCCATTCAATTCATCTACTTAAAATATTTATCCATGATTATCATTTCTTACCTGAATCACCTGTGGCGGTAGGCAGACGGTCTGACTGGCTGCCCCTGGGTGAGGTGTGTTCGTACTTGGGTGCCGGCTGCAGGGTGGTGGGGGGTTGTCGGCGGGAGGGGGTGGTGTTTGTGAGGAAGGCACCAGCATGCCAGGGTACACATTGTGGACACCGCCTTTGTCGTCTGCTTCCGTTTCTGCGACACATCACAAAGAAAATAGATTTTAAAATAAATACATGAATTAACAAATGAACACGTTCATTGCTTGAATAATCAATTATTTGACAAAATGTTAACAAGAAAATAAAGAAAAAGAATGGAAGGCGATTACTCTTTTTTTCTTCTTTTAGTTAATTTTTTCATTCTTCAGCTTGAGCTCCAAGGTTCACCAATGGCGAGCCAGAGATTCTGCATTATATGCAGCCGTTTGCCTACGATTATGGCACCTGCATTCTGACTTCAGGGATGAAGTCTAAACATGACATCAGAGTGCATGGAGCGGGGTGGAGGTGGGGGGGTAATAGTCTGGTGGTTGCAGCACCGAGTTCATAATCCGTGCCTATAAGAACAGATGACAAAATTCATGACCATTCAAACCGCACATAAACTTATGTGCAGACATCATCCCCGAAGTTGGAATGCAGCTACCTTAATGGTGGGTAAGTGGTTGTCTACACAAAAATGAACCTCTGAGCTCTAGCCAAGGAACAACAACAACAAAAACCAAGCAAACAATACAACAAACTGGGTCTTCCACAAATGTGATGACCACTGTGAGACCCCCCCCCCCCCCCCCCCCAAAAAACAACAACAAACAAACACAATCAACAACACACACCAAAAAATAAAAGAGGCTCCTCCTAGCAGAGGATTGAACCCCCAGTCTCCTGCACTAGTAAAAGGTGGATACACTAGCCCCTACACTATTCACACACCAATTCAAGGCATCATACACTCCACAAAAATATTGTGGGGTTCTTCCTTCTTCTCCTACTCAGCTAGAGAGCTCTGGGGTTCACCAATGGTGAGATTTGGTGTATGCAACTGGTTTTTTAACCCACCATAAAGGTATCTGCATTACAACTTCAGGGACAGAACTTCTGTTCTCTCCCTTGAACTCCCTGAGGAGTCGTTGGCACACTGCAATGAAGTTTTCAGGCCCTGTCTCTTGGGCAAGTTGAACCTGACAGAACTCATAATCAGAGTCATATCCCTCTCTAAAAGAGAACAGTAGATAATAATAATAATAATAATAATACATGGAATTTATATAGCGATATATCTTCCAAGAAAACAAAAAGCGCTTTCATTCATCCTACTCATTCACATGCAGCCAGTTACAATTAATAGGTTGTTTTTTTCACAAGTTCAAATGTATACACACACACTCGCACGCACACACACACACCTATACACATATAATGGTAGGGTGATGGGGTTTTGGCTGTTGAGGGCAGGACAAAAATGAAATGGAACAAGAGGGGAGAATCTTAGCTTTGAAATAAATATGTCTTGAGGCCGGATTTTAAAGTGTCATAAGAAGGCTTTTGGCGAAGGGAGAGAGGGAGGTCATTCCAGATCAATGGACCAGAAACAAAGAAAGAGCGATGGCTGATGGTTGACTGGCTGAATCTAGGTATTTTTAAGCACAAGGTATCTGCAGCAGAGCGGAGGGAACGAGGAGGAGTGTACAGGTGAAGACATTCACAGAGGTAGGAAGGTGCTGTTTTATGGAGTAAAATTAATTGTTTTAAATGAGTAATACTAAAAAGAAAATGTGTTTGACACACACAGTCTTTTTTGTGGGTCTCCTTCTGTGTGTGTATGTGTTTCTCTCTTGGTACTCTCTCTCTTTCTCTCTCTCTCTCTACCTATCATCCATCTATCTATCTATCTATCTATATATATATATATATATATACACACACATCATGATCAATCAACATGGCATTCATGTATTGGGTCCCCTACAGCCATAAAGGGCAATAAGATGGGGTTACTGTATCTGAGAGGTAGTGTACTGATCATATGCATGAGAGAAAGGCAGTAGCAGGTAGGTGAGAGAGAGAGACAATGACAATGACAAAGGTTTATTGTGATAAGCAAGATGCCCATTCACAAGGGGACAGTGGGAGGGGGGCTGGGCACAAAACATATATCTTATACCGAGAACTCAATTGATTACAGCCCAAATCGTCATCATGGCATGGATTCCATAACATGGTTATAGGACAGATTAAAACTCAATTTTTCCCCATAAATTTTGCAAAGAGCAATGGGAAAGAGGAGGAGTTTCCACGAAACTGCAAAATTTTAAATCAACATCTTAAGACAAACTGGTCTGAAACAAGAAAACTAGGTCACAATGTCTCTTCCCCTTTTTTCATGGCTTGTGCAACTTTGTGTAACAAGCACGTGACAAACTCGTGACAATTCAGGTGGCATGTAGCGTACAGCTCGCTCTCGCTCTCACACGCACGCACACACACAGACACATATACGCCCTCCTCACATAATACACATACGCGCATATACTCATCCACACATCACAAACACACTCAAATATACACACACACACTCACACACACACACATACACGCGCGCGGACACACGCACACACACACACACACGCGCACGCAAAGCACGCACGCACGCACGCACGCACCACATAAACACACACACACGACGCGCGCGCGCGCGCGCGGGTTATCCAACAAGAATCGAACTGCGTCCACTATTACATGCATCACATCAAGTCCGGCACTGATTCGATCTTTCATTTTCTCCCGTCCACAGGCACCACAGCTTCAATTCTGGTAGACACAGTATTCTTCATTGGTCATCAGCCTGGTGTTTCTTTTCACAAAACCAAAACAAATCCGGGGGTGTGTCATCAGCAGCAGTCCATTTTAAAACAAAAACAAGATCGTCTGTTTCACATACCATCGTTTTCTGGATGCCGCTTACTACTGAACACCTTACTAAAAGTCTTGGTTTCTATGCGTGTCCCTTAGCTTCCTCTGCAAAGATCTATCGGTCAGTTTAGCCACATAGTTCTTGATGACGTGGGCACTAGTTCCAACTTGCTGAACTTTTGCCAGAGGATCGTCACAGTCTGTGGTTTCCGTTGTAAACACATCGGCAAGGTCAATGCCACGTTGCACGTCAGCATGCTTTTCCCATTCTCTGACTCTTTGACATAGCTTGGTGAACGACGGATTTCACGTGCGTATTCTTGCAACTGTGTGCTGTTGGCAGAAGGGGGTGTGACAGTGTGTGACACAGCACAGCTTGAAGGAGGGGTGGGCACAAATAAACATGGTGAATGTTCCTCTGTTACAACAATTTTTACTTGCCTCCAATTCTTCTTGCCTCAAATGCTGTCCTTTTCCTCTCTTCTGTCCTCATTTTGTCTCTGGAAATCTGACTTGGCGGCTTCCTACGGTAGCTGTGGGAGATGACAGGGCGTGCTGTTGCGCCATGTTGCTGTTGTTGGCTGGGCTGGCTTTCAGTCGTAGCACAACGACTGTGCTGTCGCCACTTCCAGCGATTTTTCCAAGAAGTGAGGTGCTGTTCTTGGAGCAGAACATCCAAGGTAACTTTCAACGTTGTTGGTAGACCGACAACGGACATGTGTTGGATGAAAATCTATTTTCAGGTAAACTAGTTGACAGCAAAATAATCTTCCTGCCTATCTCAAAGGGAGATCACCACCGAGTCCGTGAGAGAGAGAGAGAAGAGAAGAGAGAGAGAGAGAGAGAGAGAGAGAGAGAGAGAGAGAGAGAGAAGAGAGAGAGAGAGAGAGAGAGTGAGGAGTGAGAGAGAGAGACAGAGAAACAGACACACACCAACAAAAAGACTGTGTGTGAACAGAAGAGAGTGACAGAGAAACAGAGACACACACACACACCAACAAAAAGACTGTGTGTGAGACACAGAGAGAGTGACAGAGAAACAAGACACACACACCCGACCAACAAAAAGACTGTGTGTGAGACAGAGAGAGTGACAGAGAAACAGAGACACCACACACAACCAACAAAAAGACGTGTGGGGGAACAGAGGAAGAGAGAGAAAGTGGGGGCTTTTCAATTTCAAAAGATGCACAACAAAAATTTTACAAGCAAAAAGGGGGGTACAATTTTCCAAAAGGCACACACAAGCACCACCTCTCATAAAGTCCCCCTAAGTCTAAACAAACTATCCCTAAATCTCTCTCCCTTTTCTCTTCTCCTCTCTCTCTCCACCTTCCCCTCTCCCCTCTCTCCTCCGGGAACAAAGACGGGTTGACGCCGTTGCACATGGAGTTCAAATACAAAGTAATTTAAAATTTCAAAAAAGTACAGGGCAATTTATAGTTTACACGATGTCCCAAAACCCTTTTTCTAAAACTTGATATGGACATACATTTGAAAAAATTATGTCTAAGTTTAGACTTTTGTAACAGACTAAATGTTCATAAAAATTAAATATAGAACATATGAACACATTTTATGCCCATTTGTAACAAACATGGAAATTGGGAATGCATTTTTGGGGCTTTTTTTTCCCCGCATTAAAGAGGGTTAAAAATTACAATTCCCCAAAAAAAAATAACAAGGGATAAATTTTTTTAGATGCTGTTTACCATTTCACCCATTTCCCCCCAGATTGTGGGCACCTTTCTTTGGGATTTTTAAAAATAAAAAAAATATTTGGGTTTTTTAATCCATAAATTTTTTTAACTGTTTTTATTTGGGGGTTGGTTTAAAACAATAACAAATTTTGGGGGTTTTTTTTTTCTTCCCTTTTTTTTTCTCATAAAATACTAAACAAATTTGCAAAACCCCCTTTCATTTTGGGGGATGGCCTTTTCGGGGTTTAATACTCTCTCCCCTTGGGGTTCGCGGGGGGGGGGGGGGGGGGGGGGGGGGTTTGGGGGGGGGGGTAAAAAAAAAAAAAATTGTTTTTAAAAAAAAAAGGCAAAAAAAAAAAGGCCAAAAGGGGAAAAAAACAGTGCCATTTAACGATGGGGGGGGGTGGGGGGGGGAGAAGCTTCGGTTTTTGTCCTATGAACTTACCAAAAACTTTCCTACCATTGGTGTCCCGTGGGGCAGCTGGATCCCAAAGACTTGTACAGGATCCAAGGGCCCAGTGACTCAGAAACCAGGGCACCCCCCCACACAAGTAGAGATTTCCCCTTTTTTGCAAAGGGGAAGGGGGACTGGGGGATATACGGCGCAAAACAAATAAAGGAGGGGATGGGGCCCGTTTTTTGTTAAACCTGCCCACTGGGGACCCCTTTCAAACTGCCCCCAAGAACATTATTGTACTTACTTACGCCTACCACTCACTCAAAATCTCCCTGCTTTTCGCTCACAAATCCCACGGGCCCCATCCAGGCTGCACTTTAAACTCAAAAGCCCTTTCCCCCCAAAAGCCCCACCAATCAGAATAACGACTGTCAACCTTTTTAAACCCTT
>CM054154.1:48718672-48786904 GCA_028751875.1 Rapana venosa
GTTTTCCCACTTAGGGGGGGACCTGTCAAACTCTATTCTCGTGCCATTTCCAGTGGTCATCAAAAAGTCTGTGATCATCCTTCCATTTATCATTTGCCGTTAGGTTTTTCTTTATCCATAAAGTCAATTTTTTTTGCGCATAGACCTGCCTCTAATCACCTTCTTTTGTTCTAACACAACCCGTTCATAAGGCTTTTGGGGTCTTTGTCATTTCAGGGTTTTTGTGTCCAGATCACAACCCTTCTCCTGCCCCACCATCTCCCTCGAGCACGAAACGTTCCAAAAAACCATAAATATTTTTTTCCACTTGTCCTTCTAAAATCATGTCATTTTTGAAGTCTTCCAGTAATTCAATCACCCACGGTTCCACGGGAAAGGGGGAGACCTGCCCACTGCCTGAGAAGGGGCCATCTTGTCCCCTGGCTCGCCTCCGCCACAGGTCAGGGGACCCCGCCTAAAGATTCGGGGTTTCTGGGGTGCGGGCCCTTGTTTCGCTCTAAAAAAATCGCCACATTGTAAAAGCAGTCCCCCCCAAAAAACACGGGTGGGGAGGGGCCAGGGAAAAACCGTCAACACCAGCACAGGTCAAGGGGCGAACTGCTGGGGGCTTGTCCCTGGCCTTCTCAACGAAAACCAGTATAATGGCTTAAGCAACCACACCGGGCTCAAAAAACCCCAAAACGTCCAGATCATGGTACCTTGTCTACCTTTTTCCCAAACTTCAAAGCAAGTACTGTCATGTCACTGGGCTTGAAAATTCTTCTGCAATGTTTACCTGTGACCTCCCCAGAGAGAGGAGAGAGAGAGAGGAGAGAGAGAGAGAAAAGGAGAGAAGAGAGAGGAGAGAGAAGAGAGAGAGAGAGGAAAGGAGGGGGGAAAGGGAAAGAGGAGAAAGAGAGAGGAGAGAGAGAAAGAAAAAGAGAGGGGGGGGAAAGGAGAAGAGTCAAGAAAATTTGATTTCCACAATTGGGGATAATCGGACCAAAGAAAAAAAGAGGTAAAAGCCAATACAGCTTTTCCCCCTCAAAAAAATAATAGAGAGAAGAGACAAGAGGAGGAGAGAGAGAGGGGAAGAGAGAGAGAGAGAGAGAAGAGAGAGGGGAAAGAGAGAGAGAGAAAGAGAGAGAGAGAAAAATTTTGTTTTTCCACATTCAGAGAGATAGATCAGATTTGATGATAGGTTAAACCCATGCAAAGTCCTCCCCCCCCCCCCCTTATTTTTTAAATTTATAGATCATACATTGAGAGAGAGAGAGGGGAGGGGGGGATAGTGAGTGTTGTCTCACTGATGGAAGTCTTTCTGAAGTTTCATCTTGTACAGCCTCCTGGTGATCAGCAGTGTTTTTGTGTGACGGTCAAAGCGCTGTTCTGTAATTAGGGCATCCTCCTTTAGTGAAGGCATTGATCTTCCCATTTTGATACACAGCCCACAGCCTACTGCATGCCATGATCACTGTTCTCAAGCCAGGGCTACTTGTCTGGCCAGATCTACCAGCTCTGAACCTGCTGGCCGCTGGTCTGCTATCTCCTCAATGATCTCTGTCCCAATCACATCACTTGTTTCTGGAGTACAAGGCTTCATGGATTATGATGTAAACGAAGAGGGCAACAGAGCAGGAGAAGCCAGCTTTATTATAAAGATGGTTTGTAGGCACGAATCAGAGAATCTTGCCCCCTTGGGGTAGCCTAGCAACGTAACGACAGCTGCAGGAACTGACAAGGACGAACTACATACAGCCTCTGTGCTTGGTCAAAAGTGAGGCGCTTAGCCAATCAGAAGCATCATCAGAGAACTTCAGCAGAAGTAGTGCTTAATTAAAAAAATTATACAAACGGCAGTTGTGATGGTGCACTGTTTGTTCAAAAACATGTTGCTTAAGACTTTTTTGCGTCCATTAGGGCGCACCACCCTCATAGTTTTTTTGGCAATGTGGAAGAAAAAAAAAAGCGGGAATCCTGCAAGGACGCCCCTAATCACCGATTTAATAGGGAATTTTTATGTAACCAAAAAACAAACATAATGCTACTTGTCTTGATGCATTAACCTTTTTTCTAACATCCTTAAACCCCCGGTTATGCCCCAGAGTGCCCCGGGGTTTTTAAACCTTTTTTTAAAAAAGAAATTTTATTAGAAAAATCCAAATTCAAATGATTCCTGCATTTAGAGTACATTTTTTTTCCCCTTTCCATAATAGAAGTTCATAATAAAAATTTTGACTTTACAATCAATTTCAACAGGTTTTGCGGACATAGAGCAGCACATAGCAAAAAAGGGGTGTCCACCTTTTTGAAAAAAGGGTTTAAAACATCTGTTTCCTAGGGGGTTTCGTGGTATGGGAAACACCTGCTTTAAAAAGAAAAGTTGCAATTCAATTCAAATTCAACCCAAATTTTTTTTTCCTCCAATAAACCTTGGCGGGGTCTGGGGCTCTTTGGATAAACATAACCAATACCCCTATTCCTAGAAAGTCAGGGGGCAAGAACTATCTCGGGAAAAAAATTCGTAATAAAAAAATTCAAATAAAAAAACCCCAAACCAACTCCCTCTCTAAAGAAACAAATCACTACAAAAAAAGGGGAATTCTGTAAAATGGATAGCATTTCTTAAGGGATTTTCGCTTTACCAAGAAAAGGGACCAAAAATTTTTCAGAAAATCCGTGCACTGACAGTGGGACACAAAAAACAATACAAAGCAAACTAAACACAACAGGATAAACCCTAAAGGGCCCTGGGATAATTTCACGCACAATACCCCAGGAAAAACAACAACATTCAGCATTTTGGAAAATTGATCTGTAAAAAAGATCTGTTCAACATTGTCACGGCCAAAATTCGCACATTTCCATGCATAACTCGTGCTATTTTTTTCTCTGGTCTTTATTTTAATTATTTAATTTATTCTTTTAATCGAGGGATAAAGGGAATAAGCATTATGTGCGTTTTACATCCCCCCATGGTATGCGGGTTTTGAAATTCGTCACTTTCCCCCCGGCACACAAGGGCCCACTCTTATAAAAAGCGGAGCGGATGTTCTGTATGCATTCGCACAGGGGGCCTCGTTTTTATCTCATCCAAGGTTTCTCTGGGGGGCTAGTGTCTTTCTGTGGCACATTCGCTTTTCACGTATGGGGAGAACTCCAGCTTAGGGGCATCAAATTTCCCTTTCTCTGCATTTTTGCATGCGGGTTAGTTTTGTTTCCTGAATTCCTGGCACAGTTGGGGTTTTGGTTCATCAGCTGAGTACAGCACTTAAATAGGAGAGGTTTTGCTTAAAGGGGTGGAGGAGATTCAGTCTTTTGGCGAATTCTTTGTCCCCTTTCCCACGGGTTTTTTGGGCGCCCGGAGTTGTCCTCTTTTTGAGACAGGGGGAAGCACATTTGGGAGTAGTCAGGCTCCTGTGAACCCGCTTCTCTTCGTTTTTAGTTGTGCCCCCCCTGTCAACGTTTTCCTTGAGGTCAGGTGCACCGTCCTTCCTGTGGTGTGGTGTCTCTTCTTAAAGACAAGGGAGCATTCATCTTGAGGGGGTTGGGGGCTCCTAAAAAACCCAATGTTTTTTCTTCGTTTGTGCTGTCCATTTTGTCAACTCTTTCCCGGGTGCGGGAGTGCCCCATCTTCCGTTCCATGACGGGTGGGGGGACTTCCTAAAAAGATTGTTTTCCTGGTTTCTTGTACAATTGCGAGGTTGTTGAGTGTCTTGTGTCAACGTAATGTTTAGACTGGTTCATGAACAAATTTTGTAAATTTTTCAAGGGGGGTTTCCTTTGCTTAAGGTTTATTTCTCTTGGCAGATTTTGGGCTTTTTCTTTAGTAAACTGTAGGATGCTTATCTTTAATCTGTTTTTAAATGCTAACATTTTGGTCAAGAGAGTTCTAAATTTGCTTTTTAGAACACTCAGTATTTGTTAAGTTTAAATTGGTAGGGGTGAGTCCTGAGTGATTCGGGATTTAGAGCTATGTTGCATTTTAAAAGCAGTTGTGTGTGGTTATTATTTGCTGTAAAACAACCCTCTCTTGTGGAAGAATTTTTTTTTAAAGTATTTTAAACTTAACTGTATTTGAACACAATCAGTAATGAAGACATCATCCATCATTTACATTTGAAATGTAGATGATTCCCTAGGTATACAGGGTGGAGTTTTGGGTGAATAAACAATAAACGCAAACCCAAAGTTTCTTAGCGCTACCATGGGCGAATGCTGAGGAACGCAAGTATTTCCGTTCCAGGTTCCTGTGGGAGCCTCCAGTGGGAGTCGTGCCTGAGAGGGTCAGCCCGGGGGTGCCCTGAGGAGTCGCCGACGGCTTGTCCTTGACCCTTTATACCGAGATAGCCTTGTGATTAGAACATTGAGCTTGCAATCTGACGACCTGGGTTCAATTCCCATTCAAAGGGATTTTTTCCCCGGGAGTTTGACATCAGTGAAAGACTCAATCTCCCTCAACAGTCCTTCGGATGAGACAAAAACCGAGGCCCCTGTGTGCAAACGCATGCAGAACACTTGTGCACACGTTAAAATCCTGTCCGCTTTTCATAAAAAGTGGGCCATTGTGTGTGGTAGAACAGATGACAATGTAAAAAAACCGCATACACATGGGGACGGAATGTAAAAAAGAACATAAGTGGTTATATCCATTATCCTCGATATAAAGCGAGTGATCTGCCTTTGCGCCGTTGGCACACTGGGGTTGGGGGCTCTGTGTTTGAATGCTGGTTTGGTGTGTGTTTTTCTGCTTCCTTTTCTGAATTTTTTACATTTTCCCGGGTTCGTGTTTTCACCCGATTTATTTGGTCAGAACATTTTCTTTGTTATTATCTACTTTTTTGAGATATTTCGATGTAAAAAATTTTCATCTTTGTTTGAATTGTTCAAATTTCGATTCGACTTATAATTGTGTTTACCTGACTGTGCTGGTCTTCGTGACCCATTTTAATCTGACCCTACTGCCATTCAACAAATTGCACTGATTCACGAACTGACACCACCCCCATCAATCAAGTCAGTTTGTGTTGTTCCGCTACCATGGCATGAGAGCCGCGGACATTAAGCTATGCTCGCACCTAGAATTGTCAAAAACAGTACACGCTTGCTCCTGCTATTAAGCAGCTTTTTAACACACTTAGGCTTTTCATGCTGCAAAACCAGATGGGGAACCGGCAGGCCGACGTAAACGCCATGGGGGCTTCCCTCTCCGGCTCCCCCCCTCACCCTCTGACGTCACTTCTGTTACCCTGACAACGCTTCTTCCCCATGCGCCGTCCCCCCCCGCCCCTTCAGCTGTTCATTTGTTCTTTTTGTTTGTGACTCTGAAAATGGTTTTTTGTTTTGATGATGATGCTGCATATCATGAGTTTTTTCAAACACAGAATCCCCTGATTAGCACAGTTCTTTCCACCATCTTCTACTCCTGATTCACCATCCAAACTCTCGTCTGTTCTTCCACTAGCCGCATCTCCCCATCGCCTTCGTCCTCTTCCTCTGATGCTTGTCCAAACTCACCACATTTCATCTTCAACCCTCCACCTCCTTCAGATCTCCTTCAAGTTTGTTTGTTCAATGTCAGTCTGTCTGTCCAAATGGAAAAGCCGACTACATATCGATTTCATCTCTGAAAAAAACTTGACTTAACCTTCCTCACCGAAACTTGCTTAAACCACCATGGCCATACCCAAAAAAATAAAACGGGCTGACCCCCTGGATATAAAACCATTTCTTCCCCCGACTCTCTCGAGGGGGTGGGATTGCCACATCATTCCCTCAAAGACATCTGGAAAACCATCTCTTTCTTTCAGTCACAACCTTCAATTTCTCACATGAACTTTTGAAGTTGGCGAAATCAATCTCAACCTACCGGGCCCCACTCTATACTATCTGCTGCCTTTACCGTCCACCTCCCAGCCGTAAAAACAACCTAACATCTTCTCTTTTTCACCAAGAATTCCAGCACTCCTCGCCCCACACAGCCTCTCTCCCACTAAACTTATAATTCTTGTGATTTTCAACTTCCATTTCGACAACCAGCCCTTCTCCAATGTCAAATGTCTTCTCTTTCTCTGCCCAAACCCCATCCTCTCTCAACTGGTAAACGAAGCAACCCCACAGATCTGGTCATATTTTAGACTGGCTGATTACTAATGCTTCATTCAATCTTGTCACATCGTTTCTGTCAACGATGAACTGCATTCTGATCATTCCGCCATTCTTTCCATCTCAACATCACAAAACCTGTCAGAAAGAAGAAAAAATGTTACTCGTCGCAATCTTAAGGCCTTAACATTCATACCTTCCCCTTCCAAGCTTCCGAACAATTTTCACAAACCTCTGACCACACTGACCTCTCTGATCACAATAAACACTATTCTCCGCCAACTGCTTGATGAGCAAGCACCTCCTACTGATCATCTCCTCCCTGACAGACCCTGTGCGCCATGGTATCCCCCAAGACATCTTGAAAGCGAAGCGCAAACGCCGGAAACTAGAACGGCAGTGGCGGAAGTCAAAACCGAAATCAACAAACAGCTTTTTCCGAAAACAAATAAACAAAGTCAAACTCTTAACCCAAATTCAGAAAAAGACAGACTACTACTTTTCCCAAATTCTCTGTGCTACATCCATAAAATTTTTTTTTTTTCCCTCACCTCAAATCTCCTTGGATCTGCAAAAACAACTCCTCTGCCTAACACCCACACCTGTCTGAAACTTCCATCCATATTTTCTGCCTTCTTCTCAACAAAGTTCGAAACATACGCTCCAGACTTGATCAAACCAATTCCAGCCTGCGCCTCCTGACCCCCCGTTCACTGGCACTCCTCTCTTTTCCTTCCATCCACAAGTGAAAAAAAAATCATGAAAAATTCTGAAGGGAAAAGACTATAAAATCATGCGACCTTGACCCATACCTGCTCCTGATTTTCTCACAATGCCTTCACAACTTGTGCCTATTATCACTAAAATAGTAAACCAAACTCTTCAGTCAGGAAATTTTCCATCAGCTCTTAAAACAGCAATAGTCCACCTCTACGGAAAAAGCACACCTCGATCCCAACATTCTGAAGAATTATAGGCCTGTCCTCAAACTTAACCCTTTGTCTCTAAAGTACTAGAAAAAGTTGTTCTCAAAAAGCTCAACAGTCACCTTCATTCCAATGATCTTCTTCCCACTTTTCAGTCTGCCTATCGCCCCAACCACAGCACCGAAACCACCCTAGTCCATACTTTATATACACTTCTACTTGCTTTTGATGCAGGAAAAATCTCCATCCTCACTCTTCTTGACTTATCTGCAGCCTTGATACCATAGATCCTTTAATTCTTTTTTTCTCCGCCTCCAAAATACGTTTGTAAAAATGGCACATCCCTCACCTGGTTTACTTCATACCTCACAACCGGTTCCAAAAGTTTTGTAAACAAAATTTAATCAAAACCTGTCAAAATGGAAAGTGGAGTCCCGCAGGATCAGTCCCGGGCCCTGTTCTCTTTACTCTCTACACTGCTCCACTCTCACATATAATAAACAACCACCCTATAATCAAACATTTCTACGCCGAAAGAAACTCAGCTTCAGTGCAGGGGATACGTTGAAAAACTTGCCTTCCCTCCTGACAAATATGTCCTACTGCCTTCAAACATTCCAAAACTGGATGACTCAAAAAAGTTACAACTTAATGCCGATAAAACCGAAGCCATGCTCATAGGGACCCAACATAAAACTTTCCTCTATCACAAAACTTCAATAGAATTCGGCAATACGTCGTTTTCCTTTGTCCAACTCTGTGAATATTTAGGAGTAGTTCTTGACAACACACCCTAAAGAAAAATTCATCACCCAGACCGCCATCTTGCTACTAACAAAATTACGGCGCAAAGCGCGATTCGCAAGTATCTGTCCACTGATGCAACTTCCAAGCTTGTCACATCTCTCATTCTTCACGTTTAGACTTACTGTAATTCTCTTTTGGCTGGCCTACCAGCATCAATCTATCCACTCTCTTCAACGCATACAAAACCTGCAGCTCGACTGGTCCTAAGAAAGAAAAAATCTGAACACATCACCCCTTCTGCGATCTCTTCACTGGTTGCCTGTCTCACAAAGACTGGTATAAAATCAATACCCTCTGTTTCAAATGTCTCCACAAATCTGCACCCTCTTATCCCTGTAACTGTCTTCACCTTACACTCCATCCCGTTCCCTTTGTTCAGCCCGCAGCTACTTTTGTTGTTTCGAACACCCAGATTCAAACAAACCACTGTTTTGGGCCCTCGCTCCTTCTCTGTTTCTGGTCATCCACCTGGAATGACCTCCCTCTTTTCCCCTTCGTCAAAAGCCTTCACTTGATTCCTTCAAATCCAGCCTCCAAACACACTTATTCCTACCTGGACTTTTTCCCCCCCATATCTGTCCCTAATTTTCAACAGCATCTTTCCCCTTCTAAGTGTTGTTCCGTGTGTGTGTGTGTGTGTGTGCGTGTGTGCGTCGTAGTGCGCGCGCATGGATTTTGAATCTGTTGCTCATTATGTTTTTAAGGAGAGTTGCATGCCTGTAATTGATTGGGGTTCAAGCGCTTCGATTTGTTTGTTTTTTACAAGATTCACGCTAATAAATTCCATATATTATTATTATTATTAAAAGAATAAAATAAAAAAAAAAATAAAATATTCCCTGGATCCACTTTTCCCCCATGACCCATGTCCCCTTCTCCCTGCTGCCCTGTCCACCCTGACCCTCCTTGAGGACTTCGGCCTGTACGGTGGCAGTGTGTGGGGAAAAAAGTGACTGTGAGGGAAGTGGGAGGGGAACATTCCTCAAGCTGGTTTCAGTACTGGTGAACAGGGGAGGGATTATAGATAGGATTTAGAGGGTGGTTGGAGATGAATGTGTGTGTGGAAGCGAGTTTTAAAAGTTTGGGCTGATGTGATTTTGGATTTTGGAAAGTAAAGTCTGAAAATTTTCTTCTGTGCTCTGTGTTTGTTGTTGTCGGGAAGATAGTAGAGAGGGAATGGGTGGGGGTTTAGCCACAATCCCTTAAGGAGCGTGACAAGCACACAATCAGAAACCTTCGCTCAATGTCTTTGAACAGATCACCACATCTCAAACAATACCTACCAAATTTAGGCATCCCATCGCCCCAGTGGACAGCATCCCTGGAGGTCGTTGCAAGGACAGTGGGGGACGGAGCGGAGCAGGCGTGGGGGCCATCATGCCAGGGGGGGGCCACTGTCCTGGGAAACACCGACGACACCGAGGCGGCCCAGCGTCCGAGCCATGTCGGGAAGGGCAGGACTGGGCGAGTGATTTACCGCCGGTCGAACCTCCGGCACACTGGGCATGAAGACCGGCAGGCCGTTGGGGCTCTGCTTCTGTGGAGACGAACGACGAGATCAATTTATTATTGATTTTCTTTTGGGGAGGGGGGGTTCAGGTTCTGGGGGTGATACTGAGGACCTTTCAGTATAAACAGCATCCTCATCTTCAAGTCAAGTCAAGTCAAAAACACTTTAATCATCCCATGAAGGGCAATTACAATACTGACAGGCAGATTGATACAAATCAAAAATATCAAAGACACAAAAGCTATATTTCATATTGGTTTTCAAATGACTTCAAATAAAATGTCACGAACACACACACACACACACCAACATACACGTGCGCATGCGCCCACACACACAAATACACGCACACACATCAATTGTGAACACAATTTAAAACCCATTGACTAGAAGACATAAAAAACTTTTTTTTACGCACGCATAAACGCAGCACGTACACACGCACGTACGGTGTGTGCGAAACCACGCCCATGCACACCCACACCATACACCAATAATGAATTCAATGTTTTAAGACCGTTGACTAGAAGACAGACTTATTTTACACCCCCCAACACACCCACCCACACCCACATAATTATGTATTGACTACCCCTCCATAACAATGACAATCACGCAAGTGATCAGAGAAATGTAAAAACTAGGTAGTCAACATCATTGTGAATATCAGAAATTGAATGCTTACTGGCACAAAAGAAATTTCTTTTTCTGTTAATTTTACTGATGGGACACTGAAAACGGCATCCTGAAGGCAACAACTGAAATTCTGGAAACAAAGCATGGGAAGGATCGGCCAAAATGACTGTGGCTTTGCGTACAAGCTGCTGATTGCAGAACGACATGAGATCGCTTTGTTCTTCTCCAATTATTTTTGAGCAGATTCTTACAATTCTCTGCAGGCCATTCTTGTTTTTAACCCTAAGGTTATTGTACCAACAAATGAAAGAAAAACCTAGAACACTCTCTATGTAAGACTTGTAAAACAAGGAAAGAATCCCTTTGTCCACAAAAAATACAGACATTGTTGTCACTTTTTAACAATAGCGTCAGTGTTACGTCCCAGTTTAACTTGTGGTCAAAAACAGTTCCCAGATACTTATAGTTCAAAACGTTTTCAACTTCTTGATTATGGATAATAATATTCTTAGGATATGCCCTGACTCTGAAGTCGATAGGCATTCTTTAGTTTTAGAAACTTTTTAGCTCCAGATAGGCCTCGTCACACCAGTGTACGAACTCGGTGAGGCTGGCCATGGCTAAGACTGATCCAGAAAGAGAGGTAACAGAGCACGGGTTGTCGCGAACTTTACCAGAAAGGAATTTCCATAGTTGCTTCTGCAATCATCTGTGTATAGAAAGTACAGAAGTGGTGAAGGACGCAACCCTGCGGAGAACCAGTGCAGGTAAATCTAACGGAAAAAGTTTTTTTGTTGGCCAAAACACGCTGTGGTTTTTTGGGTTTAAAAAATTTAAATCAGCCAACGAACAATTGATTGCCCTACATCAAATTTGAAATTATTTTGTTAACCAGAACTGGGGCTGCATTGTATTGAAAGCTGAACTAAAGTCAGCGAACAATATTCTGGCAATGAGAGTCGGGTGTTCCAAGTCTATACAACTTTCAAATGAATAGTTTGGCACTTCGCCCACCCCTTCGAGACCTTACGCAAATTTAGTTGGTCAAGGTCTTTCTCTGAAGTGGAAAGAATGAGATGTTTAACGATCTTTCTAGCGTTTTCATCACAAGAGATGTGAGTCTTAAAATTTTAGGCCGAGAAGGTTTGGGGTTTTTTTGGGAAAGGGGTATTGTATTACATTGGAAGTTTTCAAATAACGGAATCTGACAATATCCAGTAGGCCTGGAACAGGTGTTGAAGACACTGCACGGTTTGCACAAAACAGGAAAACCCGACTGTTTAGTTGGGGCTGGAACTTTCACTCCGTAACCTAAATACCATCGGTTTGCTACCCGGGCACCGCGCGGTCAGGGTCCAAGCCCCAGCGCTCGCGTTGCCACCCACAAAATTCCTTCTTTGCTGTCTATTAGCGACTGGGCGAATTTTTATTTGAAAGGCTTATTTATCATTCGCTGCGGGAAATGTCCTACTATGATTTTTACAGTACTCATACTTTAGTGAACAAAACTTTAATACCTGCTTACTTTTTTTGTGTGACGGTTGTACAGGGTAATTAGGTTAACTAATTTTAAAAATTTTTTTACAACACGGTGTTTCCCCCAAAAAACGAAGGCGAGTTTTTGTGTGTTTTCTCTGTGTGTGTGTGTTGTGTGTAAGTAATAAGTCTTCAGACAACCAAAAAAGGAGACTGAATAGAGAGAGAGGGAGGGGGGGGGGGGGGGGGGGGGGGGGGGGGGGGAGGGGGGGTAGGGGGGGGGGGGGGGGGGGGGGGGGGGGGGGGGGGGTGGGGGGGGGAAACATGGGGGTGGGGGGGGGGGTATTGTGGGTGTGTGGGTGGGCGTGGGATGGTGAGTGTGGGGGTGGGGGGGCGCACGGCGTTGCGCGTGGTGTGTGTTCGCAGCACTGGTGTGCGTGCGTGTATGGTAGTGCCCGTGTAGCAGTGTGAACGCGCGCACATGTGTGTGTGTGTGTGTTTGTTTTTGTGATCGGCCACAGCACCTACATGTGCCAGGTTGCTTCTGGCTTTTGGGGTCAGCTTTAGTTATCTCAAGCACATGTGTGCCGTGCGCATCTTCTTGTAGTTACATGTGTGTGGTGTGCACCTCGCGCGCTTGTATGAGTGCGCGCGCAGCCGCGTAAGGTGTGATATGGGGAAATGCTACATGTTTTTAAAATCCATTTTGTTTGTGTGTTGTATGTTTGTCTGCTTGTGTTGTATGTGTGTTGTGCACGGTGCGCTCATGTGTTGTTTTTTATTTATTTTGCTTATTCTTTTAAATTTCAAGGTTTAAGGAAATAAGCACTCATGTGCTTTTTTAAAAATCTAGTTCCCTGTAAAATGCCAGTTTGTAAATTTTGCATCTTTTTTGTTGTTTGTTTTCCTTTTCCGCTTTTTTTGGGGGTTGCTTTGATGTCAAAGGGGTGGGCCTGTTGCAATTTGGTTTTGTTTTTCACACAACACAGGGCGATAATAGATAAACATTTGATCACAACAATTCTTAACAGGTTCAGAAAATGCTTTTGAATAGTATCAGAAACACATGAAATAAAAACCTGAGCCATTTGTAGGTATTTTGGGCTTAGGACATATGGGGGGATACTGACAAGACATTTGTTTTCTACTGTGTTCCGGGGTTATAATTAGAGCTGAAACTGAATTGGTTCATGAAAAAAACCTTCAGCTGTAGCAAGATACCGCTAAAAGCTGATGAAACAGTAGACTGTGAAAACTGCGTAGGCTAACCCTGCCCACAGAGTGTTTATAGAGAAGTCAGATAGCTGACACTAATGACTGCCCCAGACTCTCCCCCCCACACCTCCATCACCCCCGCCCCTCACCGCTGCACAGAGGTAGCCCGCTAAGGTGTGTTTACTTATGGCCTCATTCTGCCAACAGGTTCAATGTGGCAGCCCCCAAAAAAGGTTAGCTGCTGCAGACAATGTTCAATGTTTTCTCAGTTCATTTTTATATAATATAAAACGCTGCTTTTTTTTTTTAAAAGACAAGTTTAAAATGTCTGTTTTTTGTGATTGTGTTTCTGCCTGCACTCTCCTGTTTATCTTCATGTCTGTTTGAACTGCTGTAAACATCAACCAGTATGAAAGAAAGTACAGGGAGTTTTGGAGTCAAAAAAAAGCTCGTTTAAAGCTCATTTAAAGAGTGCTTTGCTGCATTTTTGGACTTTTCACTGTGCAAGAGGATGTGTGAAAGACACAAGGGTAATTTACGGCTGAACACGGCTACAGCTGCAAGCGGCTAGTGCTGCCTTTCCTTTTGCCCTGTTTATTTATATCCATGCCCTGCCAGCTGCCAGTCATGAACTTTGGCTGGGAAACTAAACGGAGGGAATGAGAAGCAGTGACTGGCAAGCTCAGTAGCGCAGAATTTCAGGGTTCTTCCACATATACCATCTGGTCCGGGAGATTTGTTAATATTTATTTCCTTTAAGTGCTTACAGATAATTTCTTCATCAACAATGACGCTATTCTCAGAAACTAGGGATTGCTTCAGGTCATTTCTTTCATCTGAGAAATCATGTTTTTCAAAGTGAGTAAAAAATGCGTTTAGATGGTCTGGTAAGTTGTTATCACATACTCCCTGCAAACTGACTTTGACCTATGTTGGACACCTACCATATTTACTGCAGCCCATATTTCTGATATCCTGCCATGCAGAACGAAAATGTTCCTCGCAAACTTGTCTTCTATCTTATTTTTATATATACGTCTGGCCTGTGCAACAGCAGCTTTGACTTCTTTATTTCCCTATCCTTCTTTGTTGTTCTGTGCCTTGTGAAAATTACAACTTTCTTTTTGTTTAAAACACTTTTCCGATCCTTTTTTACCCAAGGCTTGTTATTGGGGTAAAGGGTTACCTCCTTATTGGAAGGACACAACTAACACAAAATAAAAAATGAACAAATAACACAGTGAGCTCTTTCAATCTGAACACACTAAAAAAAACAAAATCCCAGTCAGTGCAATCAAAGCACCTTGCAGACTAGCAAACACGCATCCTTTTTGTGGGGTCCTGACATGGGCTGAAGGCGCTGGCGAAACACTGACGGGGTCATGGTGCAAAAAAACACGCGGGGTCAATGACCCGGGGAGGAAAGGGCAACGATCTATGGGCACCCCTACAGTCCCGTACACAAGTCTGGGGTTTTATTTCTCAAGGGGGGCAGGTACATACTGTTCATATTCTCAGCAGTTTACTAAGGAACCTTTTGAAATCACCCAGGAAAAATTTAGGGATCGGGGGAATAAATCGAGCACAGGAGGTACAAATATTTCAGTTGCTCAGCCACTTTTGCTTTGGGGGGATGTAAACTAAAGAAAAAAAATCACCTTCTGAAATCTGTGCTAGGAATTCCCTCTTTCTATCCTCCGGTTCTCCCCTTTTTTCCTGTCTTTTTCTCTGCCTTCGGGCGTTCTTCTACCCTTTTTTCCCCCCCCCAAAGGACTTAAGGGCACCGTGGCATACATTTTCACCAAACTTTTTTTAAATTTTTGGGGATTAGGGTTTTGTATTGGCAAGTAAGTCCACTTCACATTTTTGTTACTCATAAGTTTTTTTTTGACCGATATCATACCAATAAATCATTTTTGACGTGGGTGTGTTTAAATTTGAGTGAAATTGGGCCAAAAAAAACCGAAAATTTCATCGGTTTTTAATCGCGCGCTCGCTACCTACTGCCTACCCCCCCCCTGGGAAAAAAATTGAAGGCATTCCTACCTACTTTTTGACAACACTTTCAATGGAAAATTCACTCACGGGAAAAACACAAAGCGAATCTGAAGGAACCTGAAGGCATTTTACTGAGCTTGGTTAGTCAATTTTTCTGTTGGGTTGTGCTGTAAAAAAAAGCTGTTGGTTGTAAGGGTCACGTGACTTTTATCCAAATAGCAATAAACAAACAAAGCCCCAAGAACACACCTGACCAACCAACACAAGAAGATCAGTGTAGATACACCAAAACAGAAGTGTATAATCTTGTCAGCAGAAAAACCAGAAGCTGACATCAACAATCAATTGGCACCCAGCTGAAACAGAATCAAAGATTTTAAAATGACCTTGGCAGCCTCTCACTGAAGATGAAAATTGGACAGAGAAGTAGAAACAAATGCCAGAAAGCAGCATGCCGTCATTACCAACTCCCAGCCCTTCTAAAACATTCCAGCATCCCAATGAGCACCTAGGCATAACTCATCATCGCCATCTTCGTTCCAACACTCACCTACCATGTCAGACATGGGCCTTAACAAAAGCCGTTAGAGAAGAAAACTGAGTCACATGTAAATGCGCGCTGACCTGAGAACACAAGCTGTCCACAAGACCAACGCGACAAGGATCTAAGATGAGTTGATCAGAGACATGGTCGTATTACAACACCAACACACATTCTCACATATCGATACAACATTAGGAATCAGCTGGTTTGGGTCACCTCACAGAATGCCGCCCAACCAACCATCCCTACGGGGCATACACCACCAAATACAATGGCGGGAAAGCCAGAGGTAGACAAGGAGACGATGGAAGCAAACTCCGATGGCTGACACCCACCTGAGAGCCCATGAACCCTGTCACTACATCTCAACAGGCCTCGCCGGCCTTGCGCACGACAGACGTCTGTGTCTCCCCAAGCTATGCTGAGGCACCAGCAACAGATGAAAGAAAGAAGAAGAAGATAAAGCAGCAGTTTTCTTCCTGAGGTGTCACGCATCGTGAACGCACAAGTCAGACCACCAGTTCTTTAGCCCAGAGGTGTTGTACAGGAACGTCTGACACAAAATAGTCCAAAATATGCCGCGTTAAAAAACAAGTGTTGGACTGTCAGTGCGCCCTCAGCAGACAGAATAGAAAATGGAGGTAAACAGGGAATATAGACTAGAACGATCGCACAGCTGAAAGTGGTAGACCGACTTTGGGCCCGATGGGGCTGTTCAGCGCACATCAACTTGCGATCGTCTAGAGATCATCGGCACATAGCTACTCATAGTACTTCTCTAATGTGATAACCTCCTCTTGGAAATTTAATTCTCCATAATACGTGGTATCAATGGCTGGCATTGACACTACTTTTCTGATAATAAACCCGTTGCGCAAGAAAAATTACACCTGGATCCAGTGAGAGTCTGAAACTTTCTTCAAACACGATAGCAGAATATCGCTCCATTGATGATTGGGTGAAAGTTTAAAAAGTCTCCCTCTCAATCCTGAAACCAACCAAATTTCCATGGTCCCCCGGACATTCCCTAAGCCTAAAAAATTTCCTCTGAATGGTACAACACAAATACCATCTTCTAACTGTACAAGTCTCATTCACCATTATATTACACCACACGTATGTTATTGTCTACCTGGCGTCTGTCCAGCGACATGACCTCCAAATGGAGTGCAGCCTCGATGTTTTGGAACAACCTGGGCAGAACAAATTTGATTATAAGTGGAGAATGGCCTTCCCACAGTACATACCCACCATTCTCATCGGCCAAGTGGCGCATACGCGACAACAAAGGACAGTCAGCGTTGGAGATGTCTTTCTCCAAAAGGCCACCAGAAGCACCCCAGTGCAGGATCTGCAGCACATCAAGTGTGACACTCGATGCAAGTCAAGCCTCCTAGTCAGTAGAGTCAAGTCGCGGTATCACTAAAGACTTAGCTGTAAGTAGGAATTCCAATGAATGGAAAGAAACCCACGGATCATACAGCCTCTCACTTTGCTGTTCTCTCCTCCCCCAGCTCAAGTTAAAATCAAGAACTGTGATAAACCCCCAGGCCCGGACGGCATAACACACTCGTAATGTGAACCGAATAAATCAGCTAACTAGCATCTTGGCACAAAAATGTGACCCTTCAGCAAAAAGAATACCCCTGTAAGTTGGCGTTGTTATCTGGCTCTATGTGAGAAAATGCGCGCAATAAACCGCACAGGTCCAGAAGGGAGTCAACACGTTTAAACTGTGTCTGTGCAGTTCACATCTACTTGTTTAGACACCTGCACAATATACATAGCGGTCTGTATGCCACGGACTTTTGTGTCAAGAGTTAGTTCTGCACTGGGGGAAAAAATCTACCTAAAAAAACAGGCTACAAGTAAGGGGAAAGTCCTGGGTCCTTGGTGAGTGCTATGGAACCATGTAGTATGGTAAGCAAATCCCCTCTGCCACGGAGTCTTCTTCTCCAGTTTCAACACATACATGTGACAAGTTTTCCCAAATACTGCATAAATACTTTACGTATACATTCCTAATACTAGTAACGCCGACCATTAGTATTCCTACAACATTTTTAAAAATCTATTTGGATGTTTAATCAAAAATAATTGTACATTTCTTCACGAGAGCCTAGGTAAATGATTAGCTCTCAATGTTCGCATACTCTCTAGCAAGAAAGCACAGCAATGCAGTTGTCACTTTGAATTATTTTTGTCCTTGCCTTCTTGAGAAGAAGTCTCCTGATGTCACCACTACTTTCCTTTTTGCGCTCTTGCGCCGGGTGAGGAACGAGGATCTGAGTGTAAATATGCCCTGGCAAGCATGCAAAGCAACACATGCGTTTGGCTTCCATAAGATGATCTCTCCCTGCAACCTCCGTCACCAAATGCACCACTTGTCCACATGATGCCGCGCGAGAGACCATGGTGGGGATACCTATGTAATTGAATTTTCCATTTCCTCCCAGGGATTTAACAAAGACTCCTGTGAAGAAAGCCACAACAAGGGGACAGTGTGACCACCAAAAGATGGGGTCCCAAGAGAAAGAGTCTTGCAGTGCCAAGAACACTTGCCAGAGCATGGAAGGTACCCAAATCGTCCATTGTCTATGTACCATTCTTTGCGTGCATCCGGTACCCTCCTGTCTGTACAACACCATTTATACAGTCTCTGGGGTTTAAAGATTCTGCCTTGCTTCACATGACAGGGGAACACTTGCAACGATACTCGAGCTGCAGATTTTTCAGGAAAGACCCACCACGCAGACAATCTATAGTCCAAGTAGAACTTTTTCATGAAGACAGCTCACTATGCAATCCGCCACATCCATGATTTTCACATCATGGTCTTGCTTCCCAGAATGCGCAATACTGACGCCTGAATCGTTGGGAGGCCAGTTAGCCTTCCTCCATAAACAGTGACAGGTACCAGGCCAGGGCCACTGAGAAAGGACTACAGCTCGTGATCTTCTGAATCTCAGAAGTAAATCGTTTGCAAAGACTCTTTGAAGTTGGACGAAACTTCCCAAATCCTCGCCTTGTTGTTGGATCACAGACAAACCTCGAACTGCCTGTAGATTTATCTGAATTCTTTGCGCAGGTTTTTACCCCCAAACTGACTTACTTTTTCTCCTAAAACAAGTGTGTGCGTTCATGACCAAGCTTATCCAAGCTGAATTTTGTCCACAACTAGGTATGTTCTTTGTTACTATGCATTTAGGTCGCAATGTATATGTGTCTGGTCACCAGATGTCTTGGTCCACTTTGTCACTTACTTGTCACCAAAATCACACAGGTAAAAGTATGGTAAAAGATAAAATGGCAAATCCTGCATGGATTGCGTGACAATCAGACGTCTGTCACATCATGCATGTTAGTGTCCTATAAGGAAAGTGATACCCCAGCTGATGTTATTACCACAATTGGTTTATGTGCAATCTAGTACTTCAAGGATGGTTCCACAGCAATTGTCCCCATAGCACCTGTTGTTTATCTATGGTTAATGTCGTGAGGCAACAGAAGTTTTGTCTTTTAACTATTTTCCTCTTTTGAAAACAAGTCAGGAATTTCGAAGTTCACAAAAAACCATGTGACCTTTATTAATCTGCAAAGTTCATACAACTGCGTGTGCTACCCCTACCTACAAAATGTTTGTTAAGTGTACAGAACGTGCAATAATTTGTAACTTGTATCCCATTGCTGTCCACCTGTCAAACCTCTGGCAGACCGGAGACCTATTTTATTTTCCTTCTTAGCTATTTTCATTATCAGCATAATCTGTTCGTTCTGCCATTGCAGTTTCAAAGCAAGAAGTGTGAGTAAACCGCCAAAAGCGCATCACATTTTCATGCGTCTAGCCGCGGACCTACGGCCGGGAAGGAGTCAAATTTCTCCAGTTCATTGTTGTAGCACACAGTCCGAATGTGCAGTGAGCACGTTATTTCTGGACTCACATCTTCTCCCAACTGCAGCATTACTCCTTCCGTCCTCTTTCTTGTAAGCATTTAATATCGGACTCACTTAAGAGATTCTTCGTTCAAAAATGTGTCTACTTTTATCCAAGACAATAACATTCAATTTAGCGTCTCACTAACTTCAGATGAATCGTCGCTACCAAAGTAAAACGGCATTTCTTTTTCGCCACACGCTACAATTGAAAAAGTTCCGTTCCAGTCTGCTGTCTGATTATTTCTTCCTTACCGCTCCCCACTACTACACGCATGTCTAGGGGTCTAAATTTATCACTGGCACCACTCTGACAAAATACCCTCACTGCAAAATGCCCACAATTTTCAGATCACGTAGCGTGGTGAAAAACCACGAGGTCTAGTGTCTGGTGTGGAGAAGTACACGCCCAACATGGGCAACGGCCACCAAACTGTCGGCTGGCGGGTCACGTAAGTGGAAAATCTTAGCGGTGGCTGCTCGTTACTGTCACTGCGGCATCAACGGGTCAAAACGGATTAAGCAGTGTTTGGCATATTTCCTGACAGATATGCACCCACAGGTCTTCAAAACACTCTGCTTTTCTCTATTTGAGGCTTCAACACCTCTGCTGTCTTTGGATTTTAGGGTGTCTCCACACATAATCGTTCCAAATCGTGCATTGGAGGAAGCTGGGTAAATAAATTCGCTCGGTCTGGCTCCTGACTGATGTTGTATCAATATACCATCTTCTTTTTGGGGAGATAGCATTCAGCGAGAGGGGGTAGTCTTCTTGGAACCTCACAGCAGACACACGGCAACTGGCCCTTCTCAATCACTTCTGAAGACAGGATCAGACTTGCTGGAGAGGAGTAGCGATGAAATTTGTGTTTTACTTGCTTACCAAATGGGAAATTTGCGGAGTCGAGAGTTGAGAATTCTTCTTGCTTGGAGATGAGTGCGCGTTTGGGTGGGGCAGCTGGTCTTTGTCGTTGACCTGGCATTGCCGCCATCTCTATCTCGCCTGTTCTTTCAACACTTCTCTTTCTCTGCAGTCTTGTCTCTTTTGACTTTTTTCCTCCGAATCAGATTGGTAGGGTTTTTGATAGCTGTCTGGCACACATTTTTTTCACTTTCTGAGAACTCTTCTCACTGGCAGTCTCTTCATTTTTTGCCTTCAGCCATGAAACTTAAATGGGACAAGCACCCTTCGTAGTTTATTAACTCATAAAGCGAGTTTCTGTCACTTAATGAATGATCATACCATTTATGTTGAAAGAGTGACTCTTATCAGGGCCCAGAAAGATGAAAGAAGTCTGCCAAGACCAACTTTGTTAGCAGCTGAGTCCCAAGTTCTGTTGACCACACGGCACTGTATCGTGCAAATAGTGTAGACCACCAGGCAAAGAGTCCAGTCTGAATCTGGTATCCGTCTCTTTCGCATCCACGTCAAGCCACTTGTGGCACAACAGTGTGGCAATCCTTCAATTCTGCATCCACATTTCCAAGCTGATCATCTGCGGAATACCATCTGGTAGATTTCTTAGGATGCCCAAACTCACCATTGATGGCTCTTTTGTTTTTGACATCTCTTGGGCACACTAAAGGGAGGGGGATTGGTGGGGGAATCCACCCAACCTGATGAGTGTGGCATTTTGAAGGCAGCTTCAACATTGAGTTTTTGCAGCCATCCTATAGCCCTTTTGCAATGCCCTGGATAGGAAATAAGAGCCTCAATTTCCTTCTTTCGTCCTCTTCTAGGCAGGCCTCTCAGTGTATGGAAGCCAGTGTGAGGAGCCCGAACTACTCCAGCTGTCCTACACTCATTAACTGCAGGTTGCTTGTCCTAGAATATTCAGAACCGTCATCAGAAAACGTTGGCCAACATTAAAACCATGGGATAGGTCTGCTCTGGGTGCAATGAACTGAAGCAAGAATTCGCTGGCTATATGTGAAAACAGCTGAGGTGCCCACTGTCGAAGCATAATCGGGCGAGTCTTTTCAAGACTGGAACATTTCCATGTAGCCTAACAGCATACATTCTCCCAAAGACCTCTGTACAAGTTCATGATCCTAACATTTTGAAGAATCTACAGGCTGTTTCTAACCTAACGCCTTTCAATCTCCAAGGTCATGAAAAAGTCGTTTCTGAAACAACTCTTATAGCCATCTTCATTCAAAAGTCCTCCCTTCCTCCCCCACTGCTTTTCCGTCTGCCTATCGCGTCAACCACAGCACTGTAAACCACCCTAGTCCACACTTTAAAAACTGCTTCTCTACACTGCTCTAGACTCAGGAAAAATCTCTCTTCGTCACTCTTCTCGACCTATCTGATGCCTCGACACTTTAGTATCACTCTCTTCTTTCTCGCCCGTCTCAAAACACGTTCGTATTAAGGGGCAGCCATCGACCTGGCTTTCGCGGCGCAATGAAAACAACCTCACAGACCGATTCCAGACAGTTTGCAATAAACAAAGAGATTCAATCAATAACCTGCCAACTTGAATGCGAAGAGGCGAATCCCGCAGGGATCCGTTATCTGGGCCCTGTTCTTTCTGCACTCTCTACACTGCTCCACTGTCACATAGTATTAAACCGCACCAGATCAACACTTTCTCTACGCTGATGACACGCAGATTCAACTTGCAGTGATACTCCGGAAAATCAGCCTCTCTCTCCTTGACAAATATTTCACACTGCCTCCAAGATATTCAGAACTAGAGAAACAAAACAAATTACGAGCTTTAAACGCAGATATAAACGAAAGCACATGACTTGATAGGACACCACAAACACAAACTCTCGTCCATAGACAACAGCTTCAGTTCTAGAGTTTCGCAATGATAAACAGTTCCTACTATCCACCCACATCAAGTATCTGCGGCGTCGGTTATCGACAACAAACCTTTTACGCCAAAAAATTCATCACCCAGACTGTCATGTCGATGCTACTACAATTACAGGGCGTATTAGTGGCAATTCGAGAAGTACCTGTCTCACTGAGCAAACATCCAAACTGTCCACATCTCCATTCTTTTCACGTCTGGACACTATTGCAATTCTCTTTTTGGCTGGTCTGCCAGCGTCATCTATCTACTCCCACTTCAACGAATATCAAAACTCTGCTAGCGTCTGAACTTTGCGTTCTAAAAGAAAAAAAAATCTGGCAATACAACGCCTCTCTTCTCGACTCTCGCCACTGGTTGCTTGTGCCACAGAGACGCTCAAGACACATGATCTGATCACACTCTGTTTACAAAGTCTCCAAAAAACGCAACCTTCCTACCTCGTGAATAGTACCTTCACCTGCTACACTCCTTCTCGTTCCCTCCGCTCTGCTGCCAGATACCCCTTGGCGTACCAAAAACCTAGATTCAACCAGTCCACCGTTGCCTGTCACCTCTTTCTCTGTTTCTGGTCCAGCGATCCTGGCGAATGACCCGCCCTCTCGTCCTCTCGCGAAAACCTACTTACAACACTCTATTTAAAGCCTGCCGTCAAGAACATACCATTTCAAACCTAAGACCTCCCCCTACAGTTTTCATCTCATAATTAACTGTCTCTCCTTAGCCTTTCAGATGGCCTATAAAGTCTCCATCAACCTCTGCTGAAGCATATAACGCTGTGTGTGTGCGTTTGTGTGTGTGTGTGTGTGATGTGGGGTGTGCGCATAAGCTGGCGCCAGAGCGTGTGTTTTGTCGTATTTGAAATCTTTTTAAACTATTAAATCCATTGCTCTTGGATTCCTCATGTGTAGGAGTGGGAATGGATGCAAAGCGACTTTGGTTTGTCTAGTCTGTTTTTAACAAGAGAGAGCGCTTATAATAAATCTCCAATTTATTATTATAAATTACATATGAGGTGATGACAAAAGAGGCTTCTTTACGGCTTACTGAATGTAAGGCATCCCAAGATCTCACACCCGCCTGTTCTGCTAGTGCTGTGCTCCTAGTTTGTTCTGTTTGTTGTTTTCTCTGCTGTTGCAGAGAACATTGATCCTGGCGCCTGACATTTCTTCAGATGTTCCTTATGCCTCACCAATGGTGTTGTTAGCACTGTATGCTGGGTGGTTGCTTAGGTTTCATCTTCTTCTCTTTTTCAGGTATGTAAAATGTAGAGTAAAATAAGTGAAGAGTGGATCCAGGATTTTCTCTGACTGCGTGCCTGCTTCTGCACGAAAAACTGGATCTTACAGGGTGGCAATCACACATCTTTTGGCACACTGCAACTTTGAAGCGTCCCTGAATTCTTCTCTCAATCAAAACATCTCTTTCCCTTTTGGAGGACGCCTCGATGCCGTATACCGAAAATACACTGGGAATTACAATGTCTGATGCGAAGGGCAGAGTTGCTCAACTGGTTTAAACAGGGCATTGCATGCATTTTTTTAGGACCGGCAAATTGTCACCCACTGATTGTAGAATCTGGGATTTTTTTCACGGCACAGTTGTATCTACTCTAGGCTTCGGGCTAACCCTGCACCACGCATGGCAGTTGTCCATGCCATGCAGCTAGATAACTTGTCTTTTCCAAATCCAGTCCTTCTCTTTCAATCATGTCATCAACTGCATCAAAGCAGATTGAATGAACAGTTTGCCACGGTTCACATATTCAGACCTCATGACCCAAGTGTTCAACGACAACTCTACCTTGTATCTGTATCACAAGAGCTACTGGACGATCACATTAAATATCTTGTCTCAGCGATTATTGGTGGAGCTTCGTCAAGTTCAGTGGGAGAATGTGACTGCGCCCTCAGTTTTTCAGCTTGATGTCAAGCTTGAGTGCTTCAGCAACTCCAAACACCAGTTGTATAATGTGGCACTTGCTTCCTGGAAAACTCAGCGCTGTCTGGAGAGTGCTTCTAAGACTCACCTCCTCCTTGTAGCAATTGCGTGGTCGTAGAGCCCACAAGATGTGGAACTAAGAGAAAATGGCCCGTACGTGGTCAGCAAGTGATGAACACAATGCGGAGTCCTTCAATTCTGCAACACTAGCCACCCAAATACCTGCAAAATACAATCAAAGAAACAATTACACCATCGTAGCATATAAATACCCAAAATCGTGCATACACTTTTAATGTGAGATTTATTGTGGACCACTACACCAACACGCAAATCTGAAACAAAACGTATCCAAGTACATTCTTCAAATAGAATAGAAAACAAAGACAATAAGGTCTGGTCGGAGAAAATTCCCACTGCCTGAAACACACACATACAACACAGTCACACAAGCCACTACACACACACACACACACCACACACACACACACACACACACACACAGCGGCACACTTTCACCAAAAAAAAAACCAATGATAGGATAATAAATTTAAGAGCTAATGTAAAACATAGTTGCAAATTCTGTGATAAATTTATTCATTTTAAAGGTTCTAGTTTAATATATGACTCGCTCTGTCTCTCTTACTCTTAAAGCGTAGGGGGAGGGGTGGGAAGGCTGCAAAGTAATGTTCACAATGTACACATGTCTGACATTGAGCGCCGTGCATCTTTTTCAAAATTACGTGTCTTACAGAGTCTAGTAGAGTCTGTCAAGTGGTTACCAGAGGTGCAACAAATTGATCAAGTGTAGGACCATCTGGAAATATACTGGAACTTCTAAGGCAGAAAGCGCGTGCTCCGCCTTGTAATTTTAATTTTCGATTTCTTTCATTACCACAACGTACAAAGGAGCCAAAATGGGCCAACACTCTGGCGCCTGCAACTGAGCGACGAAGGAAACAGTGGTTACCTTTGGGTTGCCTCCTCTGTTTTGTTCTGTGGGCAGATTTGCTGGGATTTGGCGACAAGGTGCGGCGATGTGGAATCGAACCCCCCCCCGGACCTGAGTGGCGCCAAAGGCGCACTAGCCCAATCAAAGCTTGGTACTCCGAATCTTCGAGTCACCAAAGGCCCCTAGAAAAGGAGAGGGATGCCGCATATGCCACTGCAGAGCCAGTCGAGTGCGACTCACTCGACAGAGACAATCATCTCCACAGCGCCTGCCGATACAGACTATTGACCGACAATCCTACATGTGAGGAGGATGGAAAGAGATGAGTCAGGGTCTGAGGGACGTGAGCAGCACCAACGTCTGAAGAGGTAGCAGATCACGGACACTTCTGGAGCGAAGAATTGGAGTCCACTCGGGTCGTGAGAGGAGAAACGCGTGAGCTGCGTGGCAGGAAGAACCTGACTGGCAAGAGAGTTAAGGGAAATGGAAAGGATGACGGACAGGATGACTTCTGGAAGTCTGCAGACCAAGCGCAACTACGTCATCACTTCCGTCGGACTCCGCCAGGCCAAGAAGGAGACGCAGAGAGAGCTTGGATGTCTGCAGTCAGGGATTAGATCATCTTCACGACACCTGGAGCTGACGCTGACGTCCCCTTTGACTGACTGCACCGTCTGAAAACCGTAGGTCCAACTCTCTATCCGGTCATTGGGTGCTGCACCTTCTCAAGGACAAGCTCAATGTTCTGAAGGCAAGGGAAATCTGAAGGGCACTAAGGTCTTCATTGGGAGGACATCTCCTGGAGGGTGCGGGAAATCAGACGTTTACTTCTCTTCTGCTTTAATTTAATCTCCTGCACTTTTCCGAGGTCATGGGACCTCCCTCCTTTTCTTTCAATCCGACAAGTGAAAAAGAAATCATGACAATTCCTGAAAGAAATGACTATAAAATCATGTGATCTGAGCCCATAACTGCCCTTCTCATTTCACACAGTGCCTACCACAACTCATACCCGCCGATCGTGACGAAAATAGTAAACTCCATCTCTGTTTCAGAAATGTTCCATCAGCTCTCAAAATGCTATAGTCATCAACCTCGACTCAAAAAGCCTACGACCTTGACCGACCCTAAGACACATACTGAGCGAATTAATAGACCTCTAACAGCGCTCTCTTCTTTCTTCCAATCTACCTTTTATTTCTAAAGTCCTTGAAAAAGTTGTTCTCAAACAGCTCAACAACCACCTTCTCTCCAACAATCTTCTTCCTGATTTCTGTTGCGGTATCGCGTCAACCACGCACTGATACCACCCTAGGTACACACTTTAAAACACACTCTTCCTACTTGCTTCTGACTCAGGGAACATCTCCCTTCTCTCACTCTACTAACTCGACTGATCAGCTGCCTTCGATACTATAGACACCTCAATTCTTCTCTCCTCCTCGACTTCAAAAAACGTTCGGTGTTACTTGGCTATAGGAGCCCCTCACCGTGGGTTTCGAATGCTGACCTTGACTGACCGATTTTCCAGACAGTTGACAGTAAGAACAAAGCGATTCTAATCAATACCTGGTCCTAAGCTTCGGAGTGGCGGATCCCCACAGAGTGAGATCAGTTTCTAGGCCCTGATTCTTTTCACTCGTTACACTGCCCAACTGTCCACATATAATTAAATCTCAGTCCAAATCTAACCATCATTTTTACCGCAGATGACTCTCAGATCAAGAGTCCGCGTTACCCTCTATGAAAATCTGCCTGTCCTCCTGACAAATATGGCCCGCTGCGTTTGAAGATAATGCTAAAACTGCATTACACAAGAGAACACAATTACACAGCAAAATGCAGATAAAACCGAAAGACATGCTCGTAGGGACGCAAACACAAACTCCTCTTCCATTACTACAGCTTCAATAGACTTGGCAATACACATCATCCCATCTATCCGACTGCTCGTCGAACTATCTAGGTGGGGTTGAGCCGACGAACACAGCTCTCTATGAAAAAATTCATCACCGACCGCATCCTGTAAGGTCACGCGCTCTCGAGCTACCTATATATCACCAGATCAGCAGTTAGCAAGAGCGGTATTAGTACTGCAATTCTCGAGGCGAACAAGTACCCAATGTCACTGATGCAGACAGCCAAACTTCGTCCACTTCTCTCTCAAGCTCTCTCCTTCCACGTCTGGAACTATTGCCATTCACTTGTGTCTGGTCGCCCAGCATCATCTATCACTCCCTTCAACGTATACAAAACTCCGCAGCTCGAGAGATTTCTCTCAACGAAAGCGGAAAAAATCTGAACACAGTTACCCCTCTCTTGCATCTCTCCACTGCTGCCTGTGCACAGATGATAAATATAAGATCAGGACCTCTGTTACAAATGTCTCCAGCCAACAACTGCAATGCCACCCGTCCTACCTCTGTGCGAATGTCTTAACCTGCTACACTCCTTCACGGTTCCCGCCCCCTCTACTGCAGATACCTTGTGCCTACGAATACCTAGATTCAACCAATCCACTGTTGGCCGCCGCTCTTTCTCTATTTTGGGTCCATCGACCTGGAATGAGCTCCCCCCTCTCTCTTCGCCAGAACCTAGTTATGACACTTTTAAATCCAGCCTCAAGACATTTTATTTCAAACCTAAGATTTCCCCCCTCCTGTTTCATATCAGAGCTATCCCACCTTCACTAACCCATGTCCTATCACCCTGCTAATGTATAGGACCTAAGTGAGTGTGTGTGTGTGCTTTTGAAAAACATTTGACTATTGCCATTTTATTTCATAGATTTTGTCTGCAGCGCACTATGTTTGTAAATATCTGTTTGTTTAAACTATTGATCATTTATCATTGATTGCATGACTGTGTAAGATTAGGTTGAATGCATGCGCTTTTATTTGTCTTTTCAAGATATAGCGCTATATAAGTTCCATGTATTATTATTATTATTATTATTATTACTTACCACTCACTTTAAAAAAGCAAAAAGTGAACAGGGGAAAAGGTGACCATGGTGTTTGACCACCTGGTCATTGAGGGGGAAAAGTTTTCTGTGGATAGGGAGGGGAATTTGAGAGTAGGAAAATGGCCGCCCTTCATGTGGGGAACTTTTCCCCTCTGTTAACAATTGTTTTCCCCCTCTGTGTTAAAGGGAACACCCAGAGACACGACACCGGTGGTAAAATCTGTGAGCACATATGGCAAGGTGCCATGTAAAGCTGCACGTGCTAGTATTCAAGTTTCACGTGCTAGTGTTTGCGAATCTAATGACAGTGGCAGTGACAGCCCTGCTGGTGCAAGTGTGCCGAATGTGTGTAATGACCGTGTGATGACACGCAATCTCAAACACATCCTTCCCTTCCCTCTGTAAATAAGTCGTTCCAAATTTTGCAATGGAATGTTAATGGTTTATACGTTAAGTTACGTAATAAAGATTTCCTTTCTTACGTTCCTTCTTTTGACTTCATGTTTTGTTGAAACTTTTTTGAAACATTTCATTGTGATTTATTCAATGATTATATAAGTTACTATAAATTTGCTGTTAAGTTTACTAAACATGGTCTCCCTCAGGTGGTATTGTGTGTCTCTTAAAGAAAGTGTATGCTTCATATGTTCAGTGCATTGATGTTGACTACTCCAACATTTTGGTGTTCCTAATAGATAAGGACATGTTGAACACTGAGAAAGATATTTTGTATATGTGCCACCAGAGGGATCTCCTTTTTATTCCTATTTTGATGTTGATTGTGGTATTCTTCTTCAAGTGTCCGGTCTGGTCCTGCAGACATCGACGATCATGGCTCTCCATTCTTCCCTGTTCTCGGTCCCTCTCATGAGCTCATTGTTGGTGCCCTCTTTATTCGTTGCGAATATGTTAAGCTGTCTGTGAATTTTGTGTGTTGTCTTCCTCTGCTCTTGTTTCCACAGATTTTGCCACTCCATAACAGTTTCTCTAGTCCGTCAGCCCTGATTATATGGCTGAAAATTTGAGCTGTCTTTCTCTGATGGTGTTGAGAAGGGATCTCTTGTATCCATGACATTTCCATTACTTCTGCATTTGTTTTTCTTTTTGTCCATGAGACTTTCAGATTCCCCGGATTGAACCACATCTCCACTGCTTCTAGTCGCTGTTCTGTGTCCTTGGCTAGGGTCCAGCACTCACATCCGTACAGAAGAATGGACCATACGTAGGCTTTATAACATGGATCTTTGTCTTGAGGCTTATCTTATGTTGGTAAAAATGCATTTCATGTTTTTAAAAAAGTTGCCTTAGATTGACCGATTCTCTTCTTGATTTCTGCGTCACACTTGCCGTCCGGGGTGATAGTACAACCCAAAAGGTATTTAATGGTGTTTACTTGTCTGTTTTCTTCTCCTTTACAGGTATGTTGGCTTGTGGTATAACAGCTTTTTCGAGATCACCATGCATTCTGTCTTCTTTGCATTGAGCTGTAATCCTTTTTTTTTCGCTTTCGTCGTTACTGTTGTTAAAATCTTTGGCAGTTTTTCTTCAGAGTCGGCGATAAGGACGGGTGTCATCTGCATACTCAGGTTGTTGATGTTGTGCCACCTACACTAATTCCCTAGATTCTCATATTTCGTAAAATATTTCTTTTGTTTTGTGGTATTAGTATACGGGGAAGAATGTTTGACTGACTGTTTGCTGAAATATGATGAGAAATTCATTGTTTTGTCAGGTGACTTCAATAGTAAAACAGCTGATGTTAACCCAACAAATGTGTCAAATGAAAATATTATTGATTTAATACATACAAGCCAACCAGTAAATATGAACAGAAGTCTCATGTAAAGTAACAAATACTTATGGAAAACCCTGTTAAATTTATGTGTAACATTTGATTTATGTATTCTTAATGGTGTATGTGAGGGCGACCTTTAGGTTGCTATACATAAATCTCAGATTTCGGCAGTAGTGTTAATGATTATTTCAAAACGTCAAGTGATGTATTTGGTATTTTTTCACTTTCTATGCCAGTTTTCAGTTAAAGACAGATTTGACTCGGATCATATGCCTGTGGAACTTTGTTTAAGCCTTTGTGACAAAACTGATGACAGACCAAATGTCTGTAATGAAAATCTAACAATAAATAAGCTTGTGTGGGATGAAAATAAAAAGGAAACGTTTATTTCATTAATGCAAAGTGACGAAACCCAGAATATGTTAGAACTAGCTGTAAGTCTTATTGGCCATAATATTGACGAAGCATTAACCGTTTTCAATCATTGTCTGATACAAAAATTTGCTGGCTGTATGAAAAAAACAATTTAGAGACAAGACGACGACAGAGGGATGACTGGTATGATAGTGAATGCAGAATGGCCAGGAAAAACCTACGTAAACTCTTTAAAGTAGCTGGACAGTCAGGTGGTGCTTAGTAGCTGACATGCTTTTTGCGTTGCAAGAAGAGAGTATAAACACATGTTAAAGCTCAAGGAAAAACAACATAATAATGCATTGTTAGATAAGCCCTTGTCATCAGTTCAAGATCAAAAGCAGTTCTAAACAAATGTGCACAAATGTTAATTTAAGAGAAAAACTGTTGGTAATAATATTAGTCGTGGAATGGTATCATCATTTAAAAAATCTACTTGAAAAGGAAACACATGAAGAAGATCATGTACAGTCTGATGACTCTGATACCTATTTTAACCGACCTATTTCAAAAGAAGAGGTCATGTTAGCATTTAGAAAACTAAAGAACAGAAAAGCAGCTGGTCCAGATGGGATTATTGGAGAATGTTTAAAAATGCAGGTGACAATGTTATTGAATTCTTTGTATTGTTTTTCAATGGTTTATTTCAAAAAGGTGTTTTTCCACAAAATGGACAGAAGGCATTGTTCTTTCCTTGCACAAAAAAGTGATGATAATAACCCTAATAATTATAGAGGCATTTCTTGAAGTGACATTAGTAGTAAGATTTATAGTACAATCATAAACTTCGTTTACAAGAATGGGGTTGAGGAAAACAATATCATGGAGAACATCAAGTGGCTTTAAAGGAATTATTCAAATCGATCACATATTCACTTTGTTATTTTTTTGGGTTTAAAAACAGTTGTCTTGTTATAGGAATTATATGTAAAACCCTTATAGATTTTGGGGAAGGCTTTGATTCTTTAAATAGGGGTATTCTTTGGCAGATTCTCATAAATAATGGAATGATGGGTAAAATGTGTAACTGTATCAAAAGTATTGACAACAGTGTTAAAGTTAAAGTTAGATGTAGTTCAAAACTGACAGATTTAATTAGTTGTATTTATGGTGTAAAACAAGGTGACATTTGTAGTCCAATTCTATTTTCCTTATTCATCAATGAGATTGCTACTGAAGTTATTGAAAATGGAAGACATGGGGCTTTATTTAATAACGTTTATCTTGAACTCTTCATTTTGCTTTTAGCAGATGATATAGTTTTATTAGCTGAAACAGTTATTGGTTTACAAACGCAACTAAATAGTTTACAAAAAGCAGCACAGTCTATGGATTTGACGGTAGCCTTAGACAAAAGTAAAACAATTGTATTTAGAAAAGGTGGCCATCTTTCAGCAAGGGAAACACGGAAATACAATGGTGTTGAAATGCCTGTGGTAAATGCTTACAAATATTTAGGTATATTACTTTCTACAAGACTTAGTTTCACATTAGCATGTAACGACCTTAGTAGTAAAGCCAAGAATGCTGTCATATGCCTGTGGTAAATGCATACACATATTTAGGTATATTATTTTCTACAAGACATAGTTTCACATTAGCATGTAACGACCTTAGTAGTAAAGCCAAGAATGCTGTCATATGCCTGTGGTAAATGCATACACATATTTAGGTATATTATTTTCTACAAGACATAGTTTCACATTAGCATGTAACGACCTTAGATGTAAAGCCAAGAATGCTGTCATATGCCTGTGGTAAATGCATACACATATTTAGGCATACTATTTTCTATAAGACATAGTTTCACATTAGCATGTAACGACCTTAGATGTAAAGCCAAGAATGCTGTCATATGCCTGTGGTAAATGCATACACATATTTAGGCATACTATTTTCTACAAGACATAGTTTCACATTAGCATGTAACGACCTTAGTAGCAAAGCCAAGAATGCTGTCATATGCATCATGAGAAAACTTTGATCTCTGAATAACAGCAGCTTAGAATTGTTTTTAAAACTGTTTGATTCACAGGTTGCACCTATTGCTTTGTATGGGGCAGAACTTTGGGGCCTGGATAATGCAGCTCGTCAGTGTGAACAAGTACATTGTTTATATATGAAAAAGTTTCTGGGGGTTGAAAGGAGAACCCCAAATGACTTCGTTTATGGTGAAACGAACAGATATCCTATTTATATCAACTCTGTTATACGCTGTATTCGTTATTGGTTAAAATTAGTAGTGATGGAGATGTTAGATTACCAAGAAAGCTTTTTTAAAATGCTATATGATTTGGAGTAAGAGGCAAAGAAATGGGTATCAAAATATTCGTTGTAGATTATATGAAAATGGTTTTGGGTATGTATGGGAAAATGGAGGTGTTCAAAATGTTAAAGGGTTTTTATACCAGTTTAAAGAAAGATTGATCTTAAGCAGATGGCAAGAATGGGACTTCCACGTTAACAACAGTGAGAGGTTTAGCATCTATAGAACTTTTTGCGGTGTTCATGACAGGAAAACATATCTGAAAATGGATCTAAACAAACATTTGAAATTTATTATGACCAGTTTTAGATTTGGCATTTCAGAAATAAGTACACACCAAAATCACTACAAAACATATTCTGAATTGGATTTGACTTGTCCCTTGTGTAAAACTGGAAATGAGGACGAAATACATTTTATGTTGTGTTGCCCCCAATTCTCAGTAAGCTAAGAGCACAATATATAGCATTTAAATTTTACAAACACCCTTGCCAGTTTCATCTGTTTACTTTTGTCATCTATGAACGAAAATACTGTCCGAAATGTATCAATCTATTTATATAAGGCATTCAAATTACGATCAGTGCTGACTTAGTAAAGTTTGTTAATGTGTGTGTATGTTGAGTGGTTTCATTAATATTACCTGTGTACTGTACCCCTTCATTAGGGGCAATGGCCTTTACATGAATAAACATTCCGAATCCGAATCTTACTCTTAAAGTAACTTACTATATGGTAGGGTGAAGTGACCTGATATTATAATTATCCCTGAGTTATGTGATCATGCATAATTAAGTGGGTTTCATTTATCATGAAGTAAGCAGTTAGTGATAATGTTCTTCCTCTGTGTGTGTATGTGACTCTGTGTGTGTTTGTGTGTGTGCATGTGTTTCAATTAGATTATCAACTGGACTTTTTGTGGGTGTAATTTAGGAAATAACTACAGATAATTCCAAGTTCTGAATGATCAATAGGACTACTTTTGTGCAATTTAGGAAATATCAAGTGATTATTCTAAATTCTTCAAGTGAAAAATCTGTACTCCCTTTTTGTATAGCTTGATTAATCCAGTGAGATTGAGAGGGATAAAAAGAAAAAACCCAAAATTAATACTACAGAACTGAAAGATAAGTTTGTCTCATAAATTACACATGACCAAAACTTATGTGTAATACATATAGCTCTGCTGCAGATACCTTGTGCTTACGAATACCAAGATTCAACCCGCTCTTTCTCTGTTTCTGGTCCATCGATCTTGAATGACCTCCCTCTCTCCCTTCGCCAAAAGCCTTCTTATGACACTTTTAAATCCAGCCTCAAGACATATTTATTCCAAACCTAAGATATTTCCCTCCTGTTTCATCTCAAACTTGTCCCTGCCTTCAACGGCCGAAATCACCACCACCCTGCCAAAGTGTATAACCTGTGTGTGTGTGTGTGTGTGTTTATTTATTTATTCTTTTATATCAAGGATAATGGAATAAACTCTCATGTGCATTTCTACATCCAGTCCCCGTGTGCATGCAGTTTTGTCAATTTTGTCATCTGTTTCCACTGGCACACAATGGCCTACTCTTCCGAAAAGCGGAACAGGATTTAACGTGTGCGCAAGATGTTCTGCATGCGTTCGAACACGGGGCCTCGGTTTATAGTCTCATCCGAATGACTTTGACACTCAGTTCGATTTTTTGTCAAACTGGGAAGAAAGGGCGAGGCTGGGAATTGAACCCAGAACCTCTGGGTTTACTTGTTTACGTGTGTGTGTGTGTGTGTGTACATTTGAATTTGTGAACTCTGTTAATTGATATTGGTTGTATGTGTATGGGTGTGTTGTATGCATGCGCTTTGATTTGTTTTTGCAAGATATAGCGCTATATAAATTCCATTTATTATATATGGTCAGGACAGGTCAGAGGAGTTCTCTGTTACTGCTACTGGTATCCATGTAACCCAGTACAACCTGTCGCATGTGGGGGAGGAAACCCCAATAGAAAAAAAACAAAACCATATGGATACTTGGAGAGGAGATTGGCGCCACCAAGGAATATCCTAAGCCCTCAGAAAAAACATGAAAGACGAATGCAAAGCCAATATGATACCGGATCGGTCGAGGCCCGGGGTTACCAACGACCGCGCTTTCCATTGATCAACACCAGGGTGGAAGTGACAAGTCAGCTACTGGAGTTAAAACATTTACTTAAGCTCCCTAGAGAACAGATCACCATTGGAACATGGAATGTCCGTAACTCTACCACTGCGGAAAAATCAAAGAACTAGAGCATGAGCTTAGCCGCTATAAATGGGACATTATTGGACTAGGAGAAGTGAGATGGACAGGATCTGGTGAGACAATGACTGAAGAAGGCAACAAGATCTGGTATAGTGGCCAAGAGAAACATCACCAACATGGAGTGGCATTTATTGTCATAGTGGGGTGCATTATCAGCTGTACAACGGCTTCCAGCAGGATTATCAGCATCCGGGTGTCGGCCAAGCCCAAGAACATCACCATCTACAAATCTATGCACCATCATCTGACCATGCAGATGAAGAAGTAGAAGAATTCTAAGAAGATCTTGAAGAGACCATTATGAAAATACCCAAGAAGGACATCATCATCATCCAAGGGGATTTTAACGCCAAAGTAGGTCCTGACTCTTACAACCAATGGGCCGGAACAGTTGGTCAGTTTGGAACTGGAGAGACCAACGACAGGGGACTACGTCTGCTGGAGTTTGCCTGCACCCACAGACTTACCATTGCCAATACCTTCTATCCCCACAAGCAGTCAAGGAGGACAACCTGGCATGCGCCAAACGGCAAGATCCATAACCAAATAGATTTTATCTTAACACCACAGCGCTTCAAATCCAGCATCAACAGAGCCAGAACAAGAACCTACCCTGGAGATGACATAGGCAGCGACCACAACCTTGTGCTGCTGGTATTCAAAATGAAGCTGAAGAAAAACAAACAGCCTGCAAACCCACGTATCAAATTTGACGTGGACAAACTGAAAGATCCAGATGTCGAGGAGATCTTCCAAGCTAAGCTTGGCGGACGCTTTGCGGCAATAACCCTCCTGGACAATGACATCAATGACCTCACCAACAACTTTAATGAGGCAGTCCGAGAAACAGCAGAGGAGGTACTCGGTCGTCAGAGGAATAATCACCAGCCATGGACTACCAATGACATCTTGGACCTCTGCGATACAAGAAGAGCACTGAAACCAACCAAGTCTTCCAACCCTAAAGAATACCGGGAGGCCAACAATCTTGTGAAGAAGTCAATGTTAAAGGCCAGAGAGAAGTGGATCAGTGATCAATGATCAATGTGATGAGATTGAAAAAAGCATGAAAGTGGGCAACAGTAAAAAGGCATACGACACCCTGAAGAAACTCACAAAACCACTTCAAACCAAATCATCAGTCATTGAAGACAGCTCCGGAAACCTCCTCACAGAAAGCTCAGCTGCATTAAACAGGTGGTCTGAGTATTGTCAAGAACTGTACAACTACCCAATACAACCTGACAAGAGCATAATAGAAGAGAAAGCAGCAACATCAAGAGCACCCTCGCCATTACCTATACTGAGGGAAGAAGTGGAAGAAGCCATCGCAGCTTACCAGTAGGAAAGTCCACAGGAGCAGACAACATACCAGCAGAGCTGCTCAAGCATGGTGGCGAAACAGTCATCACACATGTTACAGCTATCTGTCAGAAGATTTGGGAGACAAAACAGTGGCCAACAGAATGGACACAATCACTCATCATACCCCTGCCCAAGAAGGGGAATTTACGCCAATGCCAAAACTATAGAACAATCAGCCTCATCAGCCACGCCAGCAAGATCATGCTCAAAGTTATTTTGAATCAACTCAAGAAGGAGGCAGAAGAACACCTTGCAGAGGAACAAGCTGGGTTCAGGGCAGGCAGGAGCACAATCGAACAGATTTTTAACTGCCACATCCTGATGGAAAAACATCTTCAACATCAGAGAGACCTGTTCCACAACTTCAATCGACTTCAAGAAGGCTTTCGACAGAGTATGGCACGAAGGCCTGTGGCAGGTCCTCAGAATGTTTGGCATTGAAGAAGGACTAGTGCAAACCATTCAAGCACTATACAACACCCCAAGCAGTGCAGTCCTTCTGAACAATCAGGTCGGAAACTACTTCAAAACCACAGTTGGGGTCCGACAAGGATGCCTGTTATCTCCAGTCCTGTTTAATCTGTTCTTGGAAAACATTATGAGAGAGACCCTCCATGACTTCCACTCTACCATCTCCATTGGCGGCAGATCCCTCAACAACTTGCGGTTTGCCGATGACATTGACCTCATGGGCGGAAGTAACACAGAGCTGCAAGATCTTACGACCAGACTTGAGAACAGAGCTGGAGCATATGGGATGGAGGTGAGCTCGGAGAAAAGTACTTGTGAACAGCACGAGCAACGCCACTGCCAAAATTTACATGAACAGCCAGCAACTGGAGGAGGTAGATGCTTTTAAATACCTTGGCGCTACACTCACAAAGGACGGGCGATCGACGACAGAAATCAAGGTCAGACTAGCCATGGCAACATCTTCCATGACAAAACTCACCACCATGTGGAAAAGTAAAGAGATCAGTTTCCCAATCAAACTAAAGCTCTACAAAGCCCTAATTCAGACTATCCTGCTGTACGGAAGTGAAACCTGGTAAAGTGAATCCAGTCATTTGAAACAAAATGCCATAGAAAACTGCTGGGCATATCCTGGAGAGAACAAAAGACCAATGAATTTGTCAAGCGTCAAATAACACGGCTGGCAGGTCCACAGGAATCCCTTCTTACCATCGTCAAGAAGAAAAAGCTGACATGGTTCGGCCACGTCACCCGCCACAACACTCTGCCAAAAACAGTACTGCAGGGAACACTTGAAGGTGGCAGAAAGAGGGGAAGACAGAACAAGTCATGGATGAACAACATCAGAGAATGGACCTGGATGAATGACTCGGCACTACTGCGCAGAGCCGAGGACCGAGATGGATGGAGGAGGCTTACCAGGGCATCGTCTTTCGTGTCTCCCCCACGACCGCCAAGGTCACGGGTCTGATGATGATGTACATAAAATCCCAAAATTAGAAACTGGACACCACACGAGAAGCCTTAAGAGATTACTGGATAATTAATGGATGCAGAAATAGTTACAATGATAAATCCAGCTCCCAGATGTCCATATCTTAGGGGGAAAAAAAAGAGGGGGGAGTGGTTTTGGGGAAACCCCTATACTTCTAAAGCATGGACATCTGGGAGCTGGATTTATTACAATTTATTTATTGTACAATTTACAATTTATTGTAATAAATATATTTTACTTCCACACATAAACATAAGTAGAGAAAGAGGAGGGGGGGGGGGGGGGGGGTACTAGGGCTTGAAGTGAGAGGGGAGGGCAAAGACATTATTTTGGCAGACAAGAAATGAGCAAGGAACTTAGGAAGGGCTTTTATCTCATCCAATTATCCAGTTCTCAAAATGAATTGATATAGAGAGAAAAACGGAAACAAAAATGAAAAAAAAAAACCATTGGAAAACATAATAAAGAAAACCACACATAAAAATAGACGCTACAAACAAGACTATAAAACTATATACAAATGGGAACAAGGAAGGATGAGAGAAGAGAGGGAGAAAGAGACAATCACAGAGAGACGCTTTGACCAATTTATTGTCATTGCCCAAAGTGGCCTTTGACAAGGAGAGAGAGAGAGAGAGATAGAGAGAGAGAGAGGGGAGAGAGAGAAGAGAAGAGTAGGAAGAGAGAGAGATAGAGAGAGAGAGAGAGATAGAGAGAGAGAGAAGAGAGAGAGAGAGAGAGAGACACTGTCAAAAACAGATGGACAAATCAAATGGCTGGCATGGTTTAAGGGGCTGTTTCTATTGTTTGGCACCCAAAAATACAATTTTTCATGATTTTTGGTGATGCAGAGTTGGTATTTTTGTGAGCTTGAATGTGTAGGTGATCAGTTTTCACCACAGAAAACCAAACAACTCATCTAATATTTTACATTAAAAATTGTTTTTATAACCTACCCTCTGTGTTTCTCAACTGTCTGTTTGATTGAGTCAATAAGAAAAACGCAATTTTCTCATTTCTTTAATTTTGCTCTTTGTGCATGAGCTATTTTCAATAGTATTCAACAAAAGGAATGAAAATGGGAACAAATGCTGGTCATACCATTGCATAGAGCCCCCAGGAAGGAATTTCATATCACAATTAATGTGGGAGTTATGATATTAAACTGCTGTCTCAGTGTTGTATAATTTAAAATTGTTTTTATTTCAAGCAAAACAGTGTGGGGGTCTTTTTGCTTAGAGCTCACAGATGCTTTTGTTTTTTCACACATGCATTTATTCATACTTTAACAAAATTCCTTCTGAGGAGCCCTAGAAAAGGTGTAAAATAATGGTCAGATAAAAGAATTATATCAATCAGAGTATTATGTACAGAATAAAACCACTTTTCAGATTTGTTATCTTTCAATATGGCCACCGTAACCATTAGCAACCACTTGTATTCCCCTAACACTCATTTTTGTTTTAACTAGAAGTTACTAAAAATAAACACCAAAAGTGCAAAAGGAAATTTTGCTTTTGTTTTGCCTATTTGGGTGCCAAACATCCCCTTAAGCTTTAAAAACAGAAATTCCCGAAGCTAGAATGTAGCTACCTAAACTACTAAAAAAAAGTTTTGGGGGGGGGGGGGGTTGAGAGGGGGAATGGTCCCATACACAGAAGTTGATAAACCTTTCTTGACTGGTGAACCTCGGAGCTCCAGCCGAGGAAGGAAAAAAAAGAAGTAAAGGACCCAGTGTAAGAATGAATATTACAGCCCCAAACAGAAACTTTGAATTTTAAGAGAGTGAGAGAAAGTGAGAGTGAGAATGCGAATGCGAATGCGAAAGTTTTATTCAGTATAGGCCTTGGCCCCTCATGAAGGGGGTGTGTGTATATAATCAACATTCCAAAACATGTTGCATAGGAAACATTTATGAACAGAAGAATAATACCTCAAGTACAGATAGTATTTCTAATTTTAAAAGCTTTACACAAATAAATTGCTAGTCGCTTATTAATGCGTTCGTTAGTAGATGACATAAGTATACAAAGTCTAAACATGGAAAAATAGCTCACATATTTTTGCGGTATCAACTGAGTTCTAAGATCATTTAACATAGGACAACATAATACAAAATGAACTTCGTTATCGACAGACCCCTTACATAATGGACAAAGAAGATCTGTAACACAGTGCTGTCTATAGATGAAATGTGCACAAACAATTCAGACACTCCAAATCTAAATTTTGTCACAATAGTTTAAGATGTCTATCCATGTTCATTGACAAATATACAGGACTTTTACCTAATAAACTAAACAGCCTATACAAACTAAAACGATCACTCTCCTGAATATGACTGGAACACTCCTGCCACCTACAATCTATCAGTCTAGTGCGCAGTACTCATATAAACCCATTTATATCCTCTACTCCTTGATCGAACCATACATAAGCAAATCCTAACTCACATAATTTGAACCTCAGTTTTGATACCCAATTTATTTTCCCCCTTTCATCTAAATTATATAACATATGATATGGTTTTTTTGGTAACCTATGATTATCCATTTGTAATATTTTCATCCAGTACAAAACACATCTCACGATGGAATTCACAATAATTGGATAGCGATTAGTTTCTGCATAGACAAGATCATTGGGTGTTTTCATAGTTACTCCAAGAATTTGTTTTAGTGCAAATAAATGAATTTTTTCACATTGGTATGCAAAGTCATAAAGACCTCATATTTCAGCTCCATACTGTGTGATGGGCTGAACCTGAGCATCAAATAATTTTATAAATAATTCTAAAGATTGATTTTCTAAGGCAGATAACTTTTGTGTAATACATAACAATGCACATTTGGCTCTGCTTGCTAGGTCTTTACATGCACCAGTAAAACTAAGTTGTGTTGAAAAATATATTCCTAAATATTTATACAAATTTACCACTGGCATAAGTTGTCCAAGAGAGAGAGAGAGAGAGAGAGAGAGAGAGAGGAGAAGTTTGGTGGAGTAGAAGGTGGGGAGGTGGTTTAGAATTTTAATAGTAATTAGTAGCCAAGTATGAAGTCTACATTTACAAAAATGGGACTTACCAGATTTTGTGACTTCCGTTGTTGATGATGCCCCATCCAGTTTTGTATTCCGTTTGGCGCAAAGCAGTGTCGCTTTGTGTGCCTTGTCTTTGGCATGGATTTTGAGTGCTCGTTTTTCCACTCATTCTGTAGTTCAGTGTCTTTCCACAGACTGTACACTGACACACGCCGGGCTGGTCTAATTTTCTGCACCAGGTTTGATAACCATCGCCATCTTCTTCTGAGAGCCAAGCCCATCGCCACTTATTCTTCACGCTACTTTCAAGCGTGGAAACGTCAACTCCGAGGGGTATATCTTTCATATTTTTCGTCTTGTAAAACTCGACAGTGTTGAAGTGAATCAGCCTTCTCATCCACAAACAGTGCGCCGTTTCCAGTTTAAACTGCGCATGCACAATACAGCTCTCGCTTCAACTAGTAGTTTCCCTTTGCCAAGACAGTCAAGAAAGAGCACTGTTAGGGACTTTTGACATTTGTCAATCAAAACGTTTTATGCAATTTAAAAATGTATCGTGCCAAATATGCCAAGGAATGAAATTCTGGCAAGTTGATGTATACTTTAACTGATATTGGTAGTGGTGGGGTTTTTGTTATGTTTTTTGGGTGTGTTTTTTTACAACAGCGATCTGGAAATTGAGATCACCAATCCAGAAAACCTTTCCATTCAAGTTTGTCAATCCGGAACAATCTGGAACTACTTTCACCCCTGCTGATGTGTCAACCTTAGAAAGTTTGGTGACAACGCAACAGTGCACAAAGTGTTAAAAACTCTGAGCCGAAGGTAGACAGACGTGAGTAGCTACATTTTCCATCAATTTACATTTGTTTTGGGAACGTAGCTGACGATTTAAAAAAAAAATCAAGTCAAGTGTTGTTGGAACTTAGCAAGCATACAGTAGTGTCTTTTTTTTTTTCCTTCGTTTTTTAATTTTCCCCCTTTTACCAGGGCATTTCCCGTAACACTTTTTTCCCCCACATTCTTTGAAAACTGTGTTATTTTCTGTTCAGTTTTTTGTGTTTTTTTGAGGGAGCTAAAGCTTAATGGTAATTTCAAGTGAATTGTTTACTTTAAAAATTTCATAAAGAAAAAAATCACCCTTTTCTGATGTTTTCACACAAAGCCCCCATAGCTGTATTTTTTAAGGCTGCAAAAAAGGGGCCCAAGGACTGAATTCTTGTTTTGTTTCTGAAGTTTGTTCCACCATCTCTTTTCACATCCTTTTTTCTTCTCTTTGCCCTTTTTTTTTCTTCTTTTTTTTTCTTTTTATTTTCCATTTTCACACGTGTATTTTTTTTGCATATCACAACTCATTTTTACAAATTTTAATGTATAGATTACATTCAAAGCTGGATGAAGATTGATCAGATGAGTCTGTCGGAAAAGGCGAGGTTACTTTTCCCTGCAACACTTTTGGGGGTTTGTTTTGTGGCAGGGAGCAATCAAAAGTGTTTGTAGAGAAAAGACACCAGAGTGAAAAAGCCACTAAAAATCCCCTGCCAGGGCCAAAGAGACCAGGGGAAAATGAACCTGTAAGGCATGCGGAGGGAAAAACATCCCAGGCAGGCATGGGGGGGGTGTATGCCCAGAGCCCCCTGAAAAATGTATTCTATAAGAAAAACTGTCTCAAATCACTCGTATTGTTGGGCCCATTGTTTTTTTACCATGTATTTTTTTTTTTTAATTTTTTAATCATGAGTTTACGATTTTTTTAACTAAATCTTTACGGGATTTTTCTCAAAAGGGGGGTTTTTTCAGCGGGGTCTTTTTGTTTGGCCCCTCAGTAACTTCAACCTAATAAAAATAAACCAAGAAATTTGGCATACGGGTGTAAAACATGCGAGTGAAAGAGAGTGTTTGGGGCTCGTGGTTTTAAGTTTTTCAATCCCAGGATTTTAAAAAAAAGGGAAATTAAATTTCTCGCGTTTGTTTGAGATGCAGAAAAAATACTTTTTAACTAAAACATCTTTTTTTGGGGATCAATTGCACAAAGTGACATCAAATCAAAACTAAAAAAATTATCAACACCCCCATTATGTTGCTATCTTTAAAGCAGCAGATGGCAAAACAGCGACCTGTAATTTTTTTTGAAAGATCATCACATTTTCATATCTGTTTGCCCCTACACACTAAAAACTTGGCACAGAAAGCCATATTAATCCCTTAGTATGTGTACCAAATTTCATCAAGATACTATTTCCCTGGGGAAAAAAAATTTTTGAAAAAAGTGAGCGGGGTTTTCCACCTTAAATATATCAATTTCCTCCCCGCCCCCAAGTTCGATGTCTGGGCCCCTGCCTTTCAGGTTTTTTAAAAGGAGCGCAACATATGTTTTGTCATATGACAGACAAAAATGGGGGTTGGTGTTAACGAAAAGTAAAACAAATTTTAGCCTTTTGAACCTAAATATGACATAAATCTACAGTAACTTTTTTAAAAAGATGAATAAACTTTAAACGTCTTTTTTTTGACTTAAAGCTTCATTACAAAAATTTTTAAACAACTAGGGCTACTCACTGCCACATCGGGCCCCCAGACTTTTCAAAGTTAAACATTTCTACCTTCTTCTTTGCCCTGCGTCACAAGTAAATCACATTTAAAAAACACAATTCATAATTCAATCACACAAGTTTTAATGCGCATAACATACATGATGCAAACAAATATGCATGCATAATGCACACAAAAAAAACAACCGTGTGATGATTCCTAACATATCAACATACACTAACACACCACATTATAAAAAAAAAAAAATTATGGGGGGAAAAAGAGAGATTTCTTTGCGTGGCACAAGAATTGAATGAGTAATTACTTTTTTTTTCTGAAAGAATTAAAGTTTTGACTTTGTTTATTTTTTTCGAAAGAGCGCTTTTAAATTTTTCGTTTTTTGTTTTTGCCAACCACTCAGTTGCCTGCGTTTGCGCTTTGCGACCAGGTGTCATGAGGAACCAGGACACAGGGCCTACAGGCAGGAGATGGTCATGGGAGGTCATCTCATCAAGCGTTGGCTGAGAAATCATTGTAGTGTTCAGAGGGGTTTTTGTTGTCAGAGGTTTGTGATGGGCTTTTCAGCGCTTGTGAAGAGAAAATTTCAATACATGCCTTGAGGTTGCGACAGGTGACAAATTTTTTTTTTCTGTAGGTTTGCAATATTTAGAGAGAAAAGACAGCGGAAGATCAGAAAGTAGTTCATCGTGATAGTACAGATGTGATAGTTTTGGGAAACATCGGTTTTTTAGCCATTAAAATATGTCCTGATTTGATTGCTTCATTTACCAGCTGAAAAGAGAGTGGTTTGACAAAAAAAAGAAACGTTTGACATCAGAAAAATTTGGGTTAAAAAAAATGGAATTTAAAAATCCCCAGAATGATAAGTTTTTGGGGAGAGGGGCGTGTGTCAGGAGTGACTGAAACTCTTGATGGAAAATGGAGAGTCAATTATTCTTACAGTTTGGAGGGAAGGTAAAGACGCAAAAAGTAATAGAGTGGCCAGGTGTTTAAAAATGAGTTCAAGACTTCAAAAGATTCAGGGAAAGGAAAGGGGGGGTGACGAAAGAAAGAGCAGGTTCCGTGTATCTTTATAAACGATGGCAATGCCACCCCCAGGGGAAGGGTGGGGGAAGAGAAAGGTTTTTAACTGGTGGGGTCATTGTTTTTTTTTTCGGTTCTGACCGGGGTTTTAACCAGTTTCTGTAAAAAATGTTGACAAGTTTTTTTCGAGATGAAATCAGAAATGAGTCAGCTTTACCTTCTGGGAGAAAATTTTCCCCGTTTAACAAGGAATGTGAAGGATGTTAAAAAGGGGCGAGAGGCTGAGTTAACTGTGGTAAATTGGATAAATGTCAGGGAAGTGGATGAAGGCGATGGTAAAGATGTGGAGGTGGAAAGACAGAAAAAATTTGGATTTAGCAGGCTTTGAAGCTGGGAAAGAACCTTTTTTTTTTACGACAAGCGAAAGAATTTAGAAATTTGAAAGAAATGACTTAAAATCATGTATCTTGATCCCAAAAGCTTCTCTTTTCCCCCACAGTGCCTACCACAACTCATACCGCTACACGAAAAAGTGAAAAACATCTTTGTTTCAGGAAATGTTTCCCTCAGCTCTCAAAAAAAGCTATAGTCACACTGCCCCTCAAAAGCTTTACTTTGACCCTAAATCTGAAGAAAATTTGACCCGTTTCCCAACTCCCTTTTTTTCTAAAATCCTTGAAAAAGTAGTTTTCCAAAAAGCTCAAAAAACCTTTTTCTCCTAAAAAAATTCTTCCTGGTTTCTTTTACTGAAAAAACCCCCCAGTGCACCTTTAAAAATCTTCTATCGCTTCGACTCAGGGAAAAAACTCCTTTCCCACTCTTACTCGACTTTCAGCAGCCCTTTGATATAAGACCACTCAATTCTTTCTCCCGTCTTCAAAATCTTTCGGGTTACGGGTAGCCCCACCTTGTTTTAATTACCTTACTGACTGATTCCGACAGTTTTTCAGAAACAAATTTCAATCAATCCTGCCAAACTGGGAAGCGGGGTCCCCAGGATCAGTTTTTTAGGCCCTGTTTTTTTCACCTTTACACTGCCCACTTCACATTAAAAAAAACCCCATCAAATCAACCCTCTTTTTTTGAGATGACTCTCAATTCAAAGCAGGCTACTCTTTAAAATCTACCCTTTTCTCCCCGACAAATATGGCCCGCGTTTTAAAATATTTAAAAAAGGATGATACAGAACAAAAAATTCAGCTAAATGCAGTAAAAAAAAAGCCATGCTGGGGGACCCCAAAAACAAAAATTCTTCCCCTTTCAACAGCTTAAAAAAAACCGGGAAAAATCGGTCCCCTATCCATGCTGTGAAGTATCTGGTGTCGTTTCGACAACACATCTCTATGAAAAAAAATTTATCCCCAGACCGGCGTCGTGCTCTATCAATTACGGGGATTAGTGCAATTCGAAAAATTTCCCCGCCACCCCATGCAACAGCCAAACTTTTCACTTTTTCATTCCCTTACGTCTGGCTATTGCAATTCTCTTTTTTGGTCTGCCGCATCATCATCCCCCTCCCCTTTAACGTAAAAAAACTCCCCGCTCGACTAGTTTCAGAAAGAAAAAAATTAGCCATTCCCCCTTTCGATTCTCCCTGGCGCCGTGCCCCCCAAAAAAGTAAATTATAAGACATTACCCCCTGTACAAATGTCTCCACAAAACTGCACCCCCCTTTCCTTGTGAAGGGCTTAACCTGTACACTCCTTCAGTTCCCCCCCGTTCTGCTGCAGATACCTTGTACCCCGAATACCTAGATTAACCAATTACTGTTTCCGCCGCTCTTTCTCTTTTTCGGGGCCATCGACCCGGGAAAGAGTCCCTCTCCTCTTTGCCAGAAACCCAGTTATGACACTTTTTTAAAAAAGCCTCAAGACATTTATTTCAAACCTAAAATTTCCCCCCTCCTTTTTTATATCAAGCTATCCCCCTTCACTAAACCCCCGTCCTATCACCCGCTAAATTTTACGACCTGTGTGAGTGTGTGTGTGCTTTTAAAAAATTTTATATTGAAATTTCCCCCCCCCACACAACCAATCAACCCCCCCCCCCCCCACCCCAAACACACACACACCCCTCCCCCCACACATCCTCGCCAACAAAAAAAAGGGTTTTTCCCTTCCCAAGCGTCGGCTGTTTTCGGAAATGGGGGGCTGTGTTCGTGACTGGTGAGCCTAACCAGAGTTTTTACCGGAAAAAACTGGTTTTTCCCTTTTCCTTGAGGATTCTGTTCAAACACACCCCCCCATAATCTGTATAGATGATGTAGACAAAAACGCTGTTCAGAGATAAAACACCTTCATCAAAAATCAGTGAGTATGAAAATTTTTAAATTTGGAAGAAAAAACAAAAAACATCTCCTCGACCCCCCAAATGATGTTTCAGAAGGGTGTATTTTGGTTTTTAAAATGATTTGTGCGTGCGGTGTGGGGGTTGTGTGTGTGTGTGCGGCATGCATGTTGCGTGTTTTTTTGGGGTTTTTTGTTTGTTTTGAGAGTGTGTTGTGTTTTGGGTGTGTCTGGTGTGTGGTGGTGTGTTGTGTGTGTGTGTGTGTGTGTGTGTGTGTGGTGTGTGTGTGTGTGTGTGTAGTGCGGTTGGTTTGGTTGTTGTTTTTGCTTTGATTTTACGTCTGTTCATAAAGTAATTAGACGATGGGAAGGGGGGGGGAGGGGAATTGTGTTGATGGTTGTGTGCTGGAAAATCGGTATTTTTGCTAAAATGTTGATTACTGATGTAAACTAGTTTAAAGTCAATATTAGATTTAGATTAATGATATTTAAAAATAAATATCTAGTTTTTAGATCTGCATGATATTTAAAAGTCAATTATCTAGATTTAGATTACCGATAGTTAAAGTCAAATCTAGATTTAGATCTGCAGATATTAAAGCAATATCTAGTTTAATTCCCGATAGTTTAAGCAAAATCTAATATTGTTTCCACCCACTAGGTACATTGAGAAGAGAAGAAGAGAGAGAGAGGGGAAAGGAGAGAGGGAGGAGAGAGAGAGAGAAGGAGAGAGAGAGAGAGAGAGTCACATTTTATTTCCACTTTCAAGATAGTCTAGATTTAAATAAGTTAAAGTCAATGTCAAAGTCTTGTTTGCCCCCCCCCCAAAGTCCCCCAGAAAGAGAGACAGAGACAGAGAGAGACAACAGGGAATCCCTAATCTGGAATTTTTTCTGTGATTAGCATGGGTTTTTTGTGTGACGGTCAAAGCGCGTTCTTTTTTTTGGGCTCCCTTTAGTGAAGGCATTGATTTTTCCCATGTTTGATACACAGCCCCGGGCTACTGCATGCCATGATCACTGTTCTCAAGCCGGGGTACTTGTCTGGCCAGATCTACCAGCTTAAACCTGGGGCCGCTGGTCTGCATCTCCTCTGGGTTTAGCTAAAATTATAGACTAGTATTGAGACGTTCTTGGGGGCCATAACTCTCAACCGTAAAAAAGGTGACTGAGATACAACAGGGAATTGTGGGTAGAAATTAACGCTAACTTCGATCTCTTCACGGCCCAACGTAACACGCTCCCACGAGCCGGGCCCAAATTTCAATGGGGGCACGGTTTTTATAAACCCAAGATTTGACAGGGAAGAGGGAAAGAAGTAGCAGAAAGGGGACAGACAAAGCTGTTCGACGCCCGATAAGTCTCCCGCTCCAAAACCATTCGACGGCACAGCAGCCAGGGGCCAAAATGGAAGAAAAGTTTCCTTCTTACAGAACAGGTTTCATCTTATGAAAAATAGAGAAAACAGGTGATTTTTTTTTTTATACACTAGGGAAAAGTGGGAGAATAAGTAAAACATAAAACATTGATGAAGACATTTTCAACGGGTAGATCGTCACTGCTTTTGATAAATATTTTGGGTGTCGGAAAAATACGATTGTTGAGGAGCCAAGTTCAACAAAAAGAATAAAAAGGGCCCGGAGAGACAGTTGAAATTTTATTCAAGATTTTTTCAAATTGGCTGAAAAAGTGAATATGGTCATTAAAGGGGAACTGATAAGAGACCAAATAGTTTTGGGTGTACTCGGAGCATCTCCAACAACCCAAGCTAAAGCTGACAAAACTTTTTTCTAAAAGCAGTCCAGTTAGAGAAAAACAAAGAGAGAAAAGAGAGTAAACCCGTATCAGGGCGACGCTCTAAAACGTTGTCAAAAAATGTTCTGCATGAAAAACGTACGCCACATTTCCCCATCAACCATAGCCCCCAATACAATTTAAAAATCTTGCGGTTTGCGGCAAGGAATCTCTAGAGACAAATTTCCGCGCGCACAGCTTTTTGTTCACTTGCCAAAAAAAGGGACTTTCCCAGGTTGTTTGCCGAAGTACTGCCATTACAACGAAAATATGGAAAAAATCGTTCATAAAATTATCAGTGAAATTTTTCTTCAACAACAGATGACGTTTTTTGGGGCCATGTCTTCCACCTCCGGGAGATGACTGTGGAAGCAAAAAAACCCCACAAATGGAAAACCTCATATCTTCAAACAGATACGGGGCATATTTTCAGTGGGGGGGAAAGCTGGGCTAGGACACCCCAGTAATCAAGTTCGGAAATCACTGAAAGGTCCAGGAACATACTCTTACGACAGGGGCTAATTCAAGCACAGCTGCCCAGGGAGACAAACAAATACGAAACCTCTACGTTCTGAAAGGCCGTCATCTCTCTCCAGTAGGGGCAGCCTGTGTTAATTTGGGGTTTGATCTCGTGTCAACCAAGAAATTATCCAAAAGACACCGATTTTCAAAAGGATTTTTCCCAAAACCCTTTTTCAAGTACCCCTAGTAAATTGGGACAAACTTACAACATCACTCTCAAAGTTTGTGCAAAACCTTTGTGCATTTTGCTCCAAAAAAAATGCACACCCTCAATTCAAAAGTCAAAATGAGATTGACCGAGCCAGGAAGGGGTTATCTCCCCTGTCAAGAAAAAACCAGTTGGTGCTCTGGAATAGTGGTGCCCCAAAAGCCCAAATGGATCTATACGTCTCTGTGTAATCTCACTCAACTGAACAAATCCGTTCAAGGGGAGATTCTTCCTATAGTTTTCGTTGTGAAAGCCTGGCTAAACTGGCCAATTTCCCAAAATTTTTCTCGAAGCTAGATGCCCGAAGCGGCTTTGGCAGATACCCCCAGTGAAAAATAAAAGCCGTACACAACGTTCATCACACCTTTTGGACGTTTATTGTTTCAACCGACTTCCCTTGGGGATCAGTTCCCAGCAATGAGGTATTTCAGGAGCATTCAAAAAATCCTTGTCGATTGGGAAAGGGCGTTATATGCCACATGGATGATATTCTTGTCCATGCTAAGACCAAGCCAATGATCAACGTTTTTTTCAAAACAGTCCGGGAATCGACTACAAGAACTGATCTCACCTCAATGAAAAAGTAAATTTTTCCAAAGACTTATTCGATTTTTGGGGGCCACATCATCGACCCCTCTGGTTCGCCCAGATCCAGAAAAAAGTGGAGGCCATAAACCCCAATTTTTCCTTCGCCCAAAAACCACTGAGCTCAACGTTCATGGGCATGGCAAACCAAGGCCAAGTTCATACCAATTTCCCCAATCTCACACCCCCCTCTACCTGTTTTCTACACAAGACATCAAGGTATGGAGCGATAAACGGAAACAGTTTTCCCCAAAAATAAAAAAATCTCTTGATTTCCCCCCGTTCTCGCTCCTACACCCCCAACGAGAGACTTTTATAGCGGGACGACCAACGCAGGCATTGGTGCTGTTTTTGTTCCAAACTCAAGAGAAAAAATCACGACGCCCAGTCTGTTTATTTCCGCTCTCTCTCAGACGCTGACTAACACGCGAAATAAAAAAAAGAGGCATTAGCAGTCATTTGGGCCTGTGAGAGACTGAGGAAATATCCTTGGCCTCATTTCACTGTAAGCTGATCACAAGCCCTGGTACCAAAGCTCTCCTACAAAAATTTTCCCAAAAAATGCCCCTGCATTCAGGGGTTTTTCGACTACGACTCATGCTTTTCTCTCCAAATTTGTGCAGTCGCGGGAAAAAAAATGACAACAGCGGACGCACTGTCACGTGCACCACGCTCACCAAAAAAAGCGGAAAACAGTCTCATCGAGATGCAACATCTTTTGTAATAGGTATCTTTTAATTGCCACTTAGAAAACAAGCTGCATGAAATAAAAGGAAGTACAAAATCAGACCTGAAACGACACAAATCCGAAATACGCATCAGTGGATCCCCCACCTACATGCCAAGTCACCCTCTAAAGCAGTACGGACAAACAGAGAACACTTACCATCGTCAAGATCTGCTACTGTTTGATGACAGAATCGTTACCCAGGGAGGAAATGGACATTTTAAATCGTATTCACGAAGGGCACCCCGGAATCACAAAAAAACAGAGTCTTGCTTCTCCCAGTTTGGTGGGCCCAAAAATATCTTCTCAGATGAAAGAACCCTTTTCAACAAATGTGCTATTTGTGACAAACCGACCCGACACGAAAGGAACCCTACTTCCCCTTCCTTTTCCCGACGACCATGGGCAGATGGGGGAAAGGATCTGTTCGAGCTACCGGGGGGAAAATTTCATCGTTGTAGTGACTTTACTCCCCCCGGCAGAAAATACGTCGTCTTGACAAACCCCTAGAAATAGCCCCTCGCCAAACTGAAAAAGATCTTTTCTGTTCCGGATCCTGAGTAGTGATGTCGACAACGGCCTCATTTGCCCGTTTTGACTTTCCCCAATTTTGCTCAGACTTTGGCTTCCCCACACGACGAGCTCTCCAAACTATCCCCAGAGCAAGGGGAAGCTGAAAGAGCTAAGCCGTCAAAAATCTTTCAAAAAAGCAAAGGATCCCCACATTGCATACCCTATACAGAGCAAGCCCTTTTCAAAATGGCTACACCCGTGAACTATGATGGGGAAAAAATTAAAACCAAAAAACCCATACTTCCCTCCCTCTACAGCCCCCAAAAACCTGACCACTCTCTCTCAAAAGGGAAGGGAGTGCAGAAAACAAAAAACAACGTGTCAACTTTAACAATCGTCAGTGCAAAGAAACTCCAGGGGAAAAATCGGGGACACCGTCTTATTAGGCATGAACAAGCAGGGAGATCTTGGGGAAACACCCCAATCCACGTTCCTACATTGTGTCTACGGAACAACCATCAGAGGAACAGAACACACCTTTTGGCAACTCCAAGGGAAAAACAACCTTGCAACAGCCACTACAAAAACTTAGAAAGTCATCATCCCCTTGCCTTCTCCCCACAAACCCTAAACCCCAGCGCGTTTTCCCTTCCCACTCAACATTTATCGCCGGTTTCCCCTTTCAAAACCCCGCTCCAATATACCAATTCAACACCCCCCCCAAAAGCTTCGCGATCAAGGGTAATCAAAAAAACCACGCGCCCTTTATTTGTAAAAAAAAAAAAAAAAAAAAAAAAAGGAAAAAAGTACACAAAAAATGGCAAGTTAAAAAACCCGCTTTCCACATTTAATTGATATTATATTTCACCTAAAAAAGGGGGTTGTAGGATTTCAATAAAAAGTATTGCAGACGCTTCTATAAGGGCCATAACTCTATACCGTAACTAAGGGGATGAGATACACACATGGAATTGTGGGTAAAATTAACAGTAACTTCGATTTCCCTTTACGGCACACACAACACCTCCACGAGCACAGGGGCCAATTCTAGATCCTCAATGATCTCTGTCCCAATCACATCACTTGTTTCGGGGGACAAGGCTTCATGGATTTTTAGTAAAAGAAAAGGGCAACGGGCAGGAGAAGCCGCTTTATTTTAAAGATGGGTTTGTGGCACGAATCAGAGAATCTTGCCCCCTTTGGGTAGCCCAGCAACGTAACGACAGCGCAGGAAGACAAGGACGAACTACAAAACAGCCTCGGCTTGGTCAAAAGTGGGCGTTAGCCAATCAGAAGCTCATCAGAGAACTTCAGCAGAAGTAGCGCTTAATTAAAAAAAATTTTCAAAAAAGCAGTTTGTGATGGTGCACTGTTTGTTCAAAAAAAATTTGCTTAAGACTTTTTTTTGGGCCATTAGGGCCCCACCCCCCATAGTTTTTTTGGAATTGGGGAAAAAAAAAAAAAAAGCGGGGAACCTGCAAGACCACCTAGAATCTACACTATATTTTTCCAAGGGTTTTTCGATTTTGAAGGGAAGAAGGTTTTAACCATTTATTCCAAAAAAAAATTGAATGGGTATTTTTCACCACACAAATATTTTAGATTTTTTCTATATTTGGGGATAAAAGCTTCGGTTTTTTTCCCAAAAAATAAAACTTAACCCTTTCTTGCCATGAGAAAAATTTTGTAGGTTTCAAGTGATCAAAGTTTTCCTAAAAAAAGGGATAGTGATTAAAGATCTGTCGCAAGGTGCTCCTTTTGTCATAAGCTTTTTTACCCTGCCCAGATGCCTCTTCATAAAAAGTGCCCTTTTTAAAGACAAGAAATACGTAATTTACGAATTTCTCTAGCTTTGCACCCTCTTTGCACTCTGTCACCCCCTCATTTGGTATAACCCCCCCATGCGAAGGGGACCCCAAAAGAAAGTGCACAAATACCCCTTAAAAGTTAAAAAACAGACAGATTGACTCTAGTAAAAATTTAGACTTTTCTTAGAAAACCCGTGGGTTTTAATGCATAGAGTATCGATTTTTGAATCAAAAAAAATAAAAAAAGCTGGGGATATTAAAATGATTTTACCAACAAAAACCATTTTCTTTTCAATTTTTCTATTTTTATAGTCTGGCGCTTAAACCCCAGCATAAAAGCCAGAACAAGAACCTCCCCGGGACTGACTTTGGGCGCGACCACGCCTTGTGCGCGGGTATTAAAAATGAAGCTGAAGAAAAAAAAACAGCCGCAAACCCACGTACAAATTTGACGTGGCAAATGAAAATCCGATGCGAGGAGACTTCCAAGCAAAACTTGGCGGACGTTTTGCGGCAAAAACCCCCTCCGAACAATGAATCAAGACCTCACCAAACAACTTAATGAGGCAGTCCCGAGAAACAGCAGAGGGTACTGGGTCGCAGAGGAATAAAAACCAGCCTGGATTACCAATGACATTTTGGGAACCTCTGCGATACAAAAAGAGCACGAAACCAACCAGGTTTCCCAACCCTAAAGAATCCCGGGGGGCCAAAAAATTTGTGAAAAAGCAATGTTAAAAGGCCAGAGAGAAGTGGACATGATCAATGTGATGAGTCAAAAAAAGCAAAAAATGGGCAACAGTAAAAAGGCAAAAAAACCCCGAAGAAGCTCACAAAACCACTTCAAACCAAATCATCAGTCATTAAAGACGCCCGGAAACCCCCCACAAAAGTCAGCTGCTTGAAAAGGGGGTCTAAGTTTTGTCAAGAATATACATTCCCCAAATAAAAACTGAAAAGAGCAAAATAGAAGAGGAAAACAACATTAAGAGAAACCCTCGCCATTACCTTTTTGGGGGAAAAGAAGTGGAAGAAAGCCACCGCATTTTTCCCAGTAGGAAAAGCCCCCGGGGACAGAAAATACCACGACTCTCAAGCATGGTGGCAAAACAGTCATCACACATTTTACACTATCTGTCAGAAGTTTGGGGGAGACAAAACAGGGGCCAACAGAATGGCACAATCACTCACAACCCCTCCCAAAAAAGGGGGAATTTTCGCCAATGCCAAAACTATAGAAAAATCAGCCTCATCAGCCCCCAGAAAGATCATGTAAAAGTTATTTTGAATAAATCAAAGGAGGAAAAGAAACCTTGCAGAGGAACAAGCTGGGTTAGGGCGGCAGGAGCACTATCGAACAGATTTTTAATGCCACACCCTGATGGAAAAAATTTTTCAACATAAAAGGGACTGTTCCACAACTTCATCGACTTCAAGAAGGGGGTTTTAACAGAGAGGCAAAGGGCCCGGCAGGTCCTCAGAATTTTGGCATTGAAGAAGGACTAGTGCAAACCATTCAAACCTATACAACACCCCAGCAGTGCAGTCCTTTTGAAAAATCAGGTCGGAGATACTTCAAACCACAGTTGGGGTCCGACAAGGGTGCCCCGTTATCTCCAGTCCGTTTAAAACTGTTTTTTGGAAAAAATTTGAGAGAGACCCCCATGCTTCCACCTACCATCTCCTTGGCGGCGACCCTCAAAACTTGCGGTTTGCCCATGACATTACCTTGGGCGGAAGTAACACAGCCTCAAGGGTCTTACGACCCAAATTGAGAAAAAAGAGCTGGACATAAGGGATGGAGGGAGCTCGGGGGAAAATAAAGACTTGTGAAAAAGCACCAGCAACGCCACTGCTAAAATTTCATGAACGGCCCCAACTGGAGGAGTAGTGCTTTTAAATACCTTGGCGCACACTCCAAAAGGGGGGCGTCGACCAGAAATCAAAGTCAGACTAGCCATGGCAAATCTTCCATGAAAAACTCACCCCCCTTTGGAAAATAAAGGATCAGTTTCCCCAAACAAACTAAAAACCCACAAAGCCCTAATTCAACTATCCTGCGTACGGAAGTGGGAAACCGGAAAATTGACGCTGAAACAGCAAAGTGAATCCCGCTTTTGAAACAAAAAAGCCCTAGAAAACGCTGGGATACCTGGAGGAACAAAAAAACCAAGAATTTTTCAAGAGCCAAAAAACAGGCTGGCAGGTCCACAGGAACCCCTTCTTCCAACGTCGAAAAAAAGCTGACATGGTTTGGCCAGTCACCCCGCCCCAAAAAACTCTGCCAAAAAAAATATGCAGGGGGAACACCGAAGGTGGGAGAAGGAGGGGAAACAGAAAAAAAGTCAGGGGGACAACTCAGAGAAGGGGCCCGATAAGCTCGGCAAACGCGCAGAGCCGAGGACCGAGATGGATGGAGGAGGCTTACCACGGCATCATCTTTCATGTCTCCTCCACAACCGCCAAGGTCACGGGACTGATGATGATGATGAATGGTATTACAACAGCTGAACCTGGTTCTTGATCATCTAGATGTGAACCACCTGTAAAGACTTTTAAAAGATGAGAATATTTATGATGAATGTGAGATCGAACTTTAGATATCATGATATTTTGATTTCACTCTTTGCCATATTAAATGTACTCTATGTCAAAATTTGCTTTGTTCATTTCCCATGAAGGATAAGGTAGAACTTTAGTTTGTGTGTCCATGGTATGTTGATTGATTCCAGACTTTTCAAAAAGGTCTGAAACATACGTACCAATTGGCTTTAAAGAAGATATCTGTTTTGCCCTTTTAACCCTCTTGTTGGATTCTACAGAGCTAAACTGCCTGTAGATTTTGAATTCTTTGAAGGTTTTCTACCCCCAACTGACTTACTTTACTCCTAAGACAATTTTATGTGTGCATGACAAGCTATCAAGCTGAAATTTTGTCACAAGCTAGGTATGTCTTTGTACTTGCATTTAGGCGCAAGTTTATGTGTCTGGTCATCAGATGTCTTGTCATTGTCACCTTATTTGTCACCAATTACAGGTAAAAGTATGGTATATATGATAAAACAGCAAATCCTGCATGGATTTGACAATAGTTCATGCATGTTAGTGTCGAATAAGGAAGTGATACCCAGCTGATGTGTTTACCAATGGTTATGTGCAAAAGTACTTCAAGGATGTGTCACACAATGTCCCCATAGCACCTGTTGTTTTATGGTATGTTTCGAGGAGACAAGTTTTGTTTAACTATTTTTTCTTTTGAAAACAAGTCATATTCAATCAACATGTGACCTTTATACTGCAGTTCATATCTGCGTGTGCTACCACATGTTTGTTAAGTGTACAGAAGTGTATTATTGTACATGACTGTCACACTGTCACCAGTGTCACAGCACAGGTGTGACAAATTCGAAACACAAAACTTCTGTAACCCTACAAAATTTTTATGTTGGTAGTCTCTAAAGTAGTCGTAGTGGTGGCACAGGGTCACATCACATCACAAAAAGCACAAATTATGGATGTGTGTGTGTGTGTGGGGGGATGTACCCATTGCTCTCACCTGTCGAACCTTGGCAGACCGGAGACCTATTTTATTTTCCTTCTTGCTATTTTCATTATCGGCATTTCTGTTCGTTTCTGCCATTGCAGTTTCAAAGCAAAAGTGTGGTAATAATACGAAAACAGTCAAAAGGCATCACGTTTTTAGGCGTCTATGCCGCGGACCAGTCAGGAGGTCAAATTTCTCCACAGTCCTTGTGTGTAGTACAGGTCAGGAATGTGCCGTGTAGCACGTTATTTTCTGGCTCACTCTTCTCCCTAACTGCAGCATTTCCTTCCTCCTCTTCCTCGTAAGTGTTTAATATTGGACTCACTTATAACATTCAATTAATGGTCTCACTAATCAGATGAATCATCTGCTACTAAAGAAAACGACAATTTTTTCATCACACTGCTACAATTGAAAAGCGTTCTGGTCACTGGCTGTTATTTCTTCCTTCCCTCCCCACTACACGCATGTTAGTGGTCTAAATTTATCACTGGCACCGTCTGGCACCCTCCCTGCATTGCCCCACCAATTTTCAGACACATAGTGTGAAAACCACGAGGTCTGTGTGTGATGGAAAAGTACTGCTCACGTGGGCAGCACCAACTGTCGGCTGCGGTCGTAGTGGAATCTAGCGGCGGCCTCCATTACTGTCGGCTGCGGCCATATCGGGGTCAAGACGGTTAAGAAAATTGATTTTTGATTTTATTTTTACTTCGTCTGAAGTAAATGTTTTTGTGGTTTTGCTTCTGAGTACATATTTTGCACATGCCAATTGTCGGTATTCATCTAGGGGCAATTCTCCAATTTCATGATAAGTTCCAAGAGCCGGTGCACAAAAAGATACTCTGAGGGCAAGCCTGTATGCCTTACAGTCCATACTTTGTAACTTTTTGAGTAGGTACTTGGGTGCATTGAAAAAGACCTCTTTGGAACGAATAAGGGATGTTGCTAAACACTTCAGATTTAAAGTGCTTTAACCCCAAAACTGCTTACTTACCATTTTAAGTAAATTCAAACACTTTCTTGCTTTAGTTAAGGTATATTCAATATGTGCATTCCAAGCTAGTTTAGACGTAAGAATTACACCCAAGAATGTTATATTTTTTATATTGGATAATTTCACCGCCAGTCCTGAACATTGGTAGCTCCTCTGGATTACTATATTCATTAAAAAGTATTATGTGTCTTTTTTCTGTAGAAAAAGAAAGTCCATTCTCAAAAATATAATCATTTATGTTGTCAAGTTGTTTTTGGTAAATTTTTCTGATGTAATTTATAGCCTGTTTTGATGTGTTTCACTTCATGTTAACATTCATCCATATGATATACATATGTCATCTGCTTATTGCACTAAAAAGACATAATTTGATAACTTTCTTGGAAGATCGTGTAATAATATATTGAACAAGACAGGAGCTATTACAGAACCTTGGGGTAAACCCATATGAAGAGACCTGAAATCTGAGTATGTGTTATTTACTCGGACTTGTATACTTCTGTTACTCAGAAAACTTTTAATGTTATGATATATATGCCCAGAAAACCTGATATTTTTTAGTTTTAGCAACAATTCAGCGTGCTTAACTTGATCGATCATAAGCCTTTTTAATGTAAAACAATGTCGCTAGAACGTTTTTTTGTCATGCAAATTGGCTTTTAATGCGTGTTGAAAGTTTAACCAAATTGTCAAATTGTCTATGGCACATCGGTCTTTATGAAAACCTGCTTGATTGATTGGGATTATGTTATTTCTATGACAATAATATATCAATCGTTTAAGAATAATTCACTCCATTAATTTGCCAGTATGTGAAGTCAAGGCAATAGGTCTGTAATTACTTATATCTGTTTTTGGCTTTCCCTGCTTATGTACAGGAACAACTATAGACTGTTTTCACTTCATGGGCATGACACCCATCAATCCAACATTTGTTACAGTTTGTGCAGCAGAAATAAGAGTTTTCTGGTAAATGTTTTAGCATTTCATTAGATACTGCGTCCAATCTGACAGATGTTTTCTTGTTGAAAAGTGAAAGTAATGCTTCTCTAACTTCATTCAACATGGTTGGAGCGTTGACATTTTCATTATCATCAGAGATTGGTTTAGCATGCAACTCTAGATTGTTTTCCTCTTCTGTTCTATGTTTTCTATGTTCATGTGATAAACCTTCAATGCGCATTGACTCTGAAAATATGTCTGCAAAGGCTTCAGCCTTTTCTTCATTGGATGGAAATTCTGTATTCAACACCTTTACTGGGCAACTTGGTAGATTGACACCTTTTTTCATTTCATTAAATTTCTTCAAACCACTTTAAGATCTTTATGACTGTAAACTTCACTGGCACAAAAACAAGACCAATATTGCCTTTTAGCCTGAGCAATAACTATGTTGCTGTGATTTTTGGCTTGTTTTTGCTTTACATAATTTTCTGGTGTTTTATCTTTTAGATAAATCTTATACATTACACGTTTATTCTTGACTGCTTTGTCACATGCTGGTGTCCACCATATATTTCCATGATGTTTATTTGATTTACGCGTATTTATTTTAGGGATAGACAAACTAGCAGCTTGAAGGATGGTTTCAGTAAAAATAGAATAGAAGTGGTCTATGTCATTAGTTTCAAAACTCTCAGTATTGCAGGATGCAAGAAAGCTTTTAAACTTTTCCCAATCAGCTTGTTTAAAGTTAAATTTAGGAATTTTGTCTGCAAGGGTGTCACAAATAGCAGTCGATCTATGAAGAGTTGTAATAACAGGCAGGTGATCACTACCAAGGGTCAAAGTCAAAGTCAAAGTCAAACTTTTATTTCCAGATGGTACATTGAATAAGCAAAATACTTGCTTTTTTTCGTCAAGCCATCTAAGAAAGGAAAAAAACTTTGTGTGTTGTCCAATCACATTCTGGAGCAAGTACAGGAGATATAAATGTTAAATCTAAGGATGAAGCTCTATGAGTGGCAATATCTGGAATTCAGGTGACACTGCCATCATTTAATAAGCAAAGGCAGGAATCAACAACATTCTCTACAAAACGGTTACTAGATATTTTCTCACACTCTTTATCCAAAAGGGGGCATGAGCATTAAAGTCGTCTGCAATTAGCCATTTTTCATCATCTTTAAGACTGTGTATCCATTCAGTGTTAGATATATTAGGCCCCTTAGGCAGATATACAGACACAACATTGAGTATTAGATCCTTACTCTTGCTGCACATGAATGTACATCAAGAACTTGGTCAGGCACCGGCGAAGAACAAGCATTATAATCTATCCCTTCTTGGATGGAAGCTGCTGCACTAATTTTGGCAGCGGCATCAACTTGCTGATGTACAGGTGGATAATAGTAACCAGGTAATTTGGAAATTTTGCTCCTGGTTACACTGAGGGATTGCAATACGATAGCTTGATAGCGATTATGGCTGTGTGCGTGCATACGTGTGCGTTGTTTTCTGTTCAGAAAGCAGTATTATGAGAAACAAAAATCAATGTTAATGTCTGCCATGATCATACACAGAAGAGACACACAAACTGGCTGATAACTGAATCAAGATGAAAATACAGACAGACTCTCAACAAAGTCAACACACACACACCCATGTGACTACAACAAAGCACACACACACTCACTCACCCACCACCACCACACCAAAAAACCCCACTAATACACGCACACGCTCATCAAATCCAGTCCCCCCCCGCACTGATCCACACACACACACACACACACACACACCCACTGACCAGGACAGAGTCTTGAGCGTGGCTGAAGATGTCGTGGGCCTGGTGCAGGTACACCATCACCTCCTGCACCTGCTGGTCTGGCACCGCCTTGCCGGGGTTGCTTTTCTGCCAACTGCACACCCACCACCACCCCCATCATGGCATCAGCATCACACCTTCATCATCCACCCCATCTCCTCACAACTTTGTCATCCACCCCCACACCTTTGTCATCCACTCTCTCTCTCTCTTCTCTCTCTCTCTCTCTCTCTCTCTCTCTATCACGGCAACCTTCCTCCAACACTCTCCCCCTCCACCCATAAACTGCTGGTTTTAATGTTTACTTCTTTTTTTTTTTAAAAACACCCAGATGATATATAATCTGAATAACACAATGACACCGAACATCAAAAAAAATAAAAATTTTAAACTAAAAAAACCCATTTTTTTTAAACATGACAGCGTGCATCAACAAGCTTAGAGCTTAGACATCATGCTTATGCAACAGAAAACATGCATGCAATGAGGAACAATCATGGACTGTCTGAATCATACTGCACGCTTAATGAAATAAGATTTAACCAAAACAAAAAAAGTTTTAAAAGGAAACAGGGAGTACAAATTCTTGTAAAAGCTTAGCCTTCTTCAAATAAATCTGTTTAAAAAAACAAAAAACACTAGTCTTGGACAAAATATCACCATGACTTGATGGTAAGGAGAGAAAAAAAGAGAGAGAATGCATAATGTACTTTTGTATGCCTCTGTCACTCAGGCCAGAGAGATACAGACACCTGCAGCGTTGAGAGTGAGAGAGAAACTCAGAGAGAGAGAGACAGACAGACAGACAAAGGAGAGACAGAGAGAAAGAGAGGCAAAGAGAGACAGAGAGAGACAAACAGAGACAGCGACAGAGCACATATATGTCCACACACGTCGACATCCAGAAAATCAATCTTACTTCGCGACAGCCATGGGGAACGCCTCCCTCAGGCTTTCAACTTCTCTGATTTTGGAGCCCAGCGTCAACCTGAAATTCTCTCTCTGCTCGTGGATAACCCGCAACTGCAGTAGCAACACAGCGGGAACAGAAAAAAAAAGCAATGTTTACCATCATCAGCTTGGCCAGTCATGATCCATCATGGCAGTTTAAAAATGTCCAAAGAATAGTGATCATGAAATCAATAAATACAGTAGCAATGTTGATTCTAGGATATCAAAATAAGGGGCCCAAGGGCCCCCTAAAATGAAAAAATGGGGGCATTGCCCCCCCCCTCCCCCCCTCATAAAAAAGGGGACAAGTAGTATTTGCTTACAGTATCCACAGTACTCTTAGTTTCTGCTTTTTTTTTAAGGAAGAGAAACACAACAAACAAGCAGATAGGTAGGCTGTTACTGTTACTGGTCCCGTAACCCGCCAGGGTCGTAGGGGCGCTGCATGGTGGACGAACGGTGGACCAGCTGGCTCCACTTAGCGCGGTCGTGGGCGAGTGCCTGGGTGACACTGAAGTCCTCCCCTGTCCAATCACGGATGTCGTCGGCCCACTTTCTCCTCTGTCTGCCCCGTCTTCTCTTCCCCTGGACTGTTCCTTGCAGGATGGTCTTTGCAAGTCCTTCTGAGCATGTTATGTGCCCATACCATCTGAGTTTCCTCTTTTTCGCCGTGGTCAGTAGGTCTTCATAGTCCCGCACCTGTTGAGTGATCATTCTGCGGACTTCATTGTTGGTGACATGGTCCTTGTATGAGATGCCAAGGAGCCTTCCGAGGCATCTCATTTCTACTGCTTGGATGCTCCTTTGTAGGTCTGCATTCAGTGTCCATGCCTTACATGCGTAAAGCATGATTGAGGTGACTAGCGCGTTTAGTAACTTTACCTTGGTTCCGAGAGGGATGTTTCTGTCTCTCCATATGGTCTTCAGTCTTGCCATTGCTGCTGCTGTTTGTGCCGCTCTTGCTAGGATTTCGGTCTTCGATCCTTCCTCACTTATGATGGCTCCAAGGTACTTGAAATGGTCAACTGTCTCCAGTTCTTTTCCGCTGAGAGTGATCTTGGTGGTGATTGGCTGGGCACTGTTTGTCATGAGCTTGGTTTTCTCGGCGCTGATTTCCATGCCGTATCGTGAGGATATTTCGTCCAGTTGCTTCACTAGGTTGGCCAGTTCCTCTTCATTTCCTGCCAGACCGTCAATGTCATCGGCAAACCTGAGGTTGGTGATTGTTCGCCCTCCAATGCTGACTGTGCCTGTGTGGTCTTCCAAGGCGTCAGTCACGATGCGTTCAAGGAAAATGTTAAACAGTGTTGGCGACAGCAGACATCCCTGTCGGACTCCAACTGAGGTACGGAACCATTCCCCTACCGTGCCCTGTACGAGTACTGCACTGGTGGCCTTTAAGTAGAGTTCCTTGATGGTGTGGGTCAGCTTCTGGCCCATGTTTAATTTGTTCATGGTGGCCCACAGAGCGTCATGCCATACTCTATCGAAGGCCTTCTTAAAATCAATGAAGACGTGGAAGATGTCTTGTTGGTGCTGGCTGTATTTCTCACACAGAACCCTCAGGTTGAATATCTGTTCTGTGGCGCTTCTATTTGGGCGGAAAGCGGCCTGCTCTTCGGCGATGATCTCTTCTGCCTGTGGTTTCAGCCTGTTCAGGATCACTTTTAGCATGACTTTACTGGCATGACTTATGAGGCTGATTGTCCTGTAGTTTTGGCACTGCTGGAGATTTCCTTTCTTGGGGAGATGTGATGAGTGTGATTGGGTCCATGGTGTAGGCCACTCTCCGGTCTGCAGATCTTGTTGCAGATACTTGTAAGGATGTCTGTCACTGCTTCTCCCCAGTGTTGGATCAGCTCTGCTGGGATGTTGTCGATTCCTGCTGATTTCCTTTCTTCAGCGATCTAATTGCTACTTCTACTTCCTCGCGTAAAATTGGGAAGTTGTCTTTATTCGACGAGGCTTGGCTTGCAAGTACGTGGGGTCGCCTAGTGTCTGATGATTGTAGAGTTCGGAACAATATTCCGCCCATCTGCCAAACGATTTCCTTCTTTTCTGTTAGGCAATTCCTTCTTTGTCCTGGATGTTATGACTCTTGCCCGTTTCTGTTTGGTGAGCTCTTTTCACAATTGGTATCTCTTTGCTATTATCTTTGTCAGGCTCTCTTTCGATTTCTGTACATTGTTTCTCTATCCATTCCTCCTTGGTCTTCCTCATGTCTCTCCTGATTTCTTGTTTACTTCTCTGTATCACTTGCTCCTGTAGTGTTCTTGTCTTATTCAGGTCTCGTCTTTTGCCCCACATATTCAAGATTTCATCTGTGACCCAGGGTTTTGGTGTTTTTCGGAAATGTTGCCAAGGAGTATGCTTGCTGTCTCAGTCATCACTGGTTTAAAACTGGTGGTCATCGTTTCGGCATCTTCTTCAAGTGCCAGCAGTGGTGCGAATTTCCCTCCTATTGTTGCTTGGAAGGACTCGGTGATGGTGGGGTCCTTCAGTCTGTCCAGGTTGAACTTGAGTCTGGTGTTCTTTGTCTTATTGATCTTCTTCAATCGGACTCTAAAGTTCAGGAGCACGAGGCACGGCTGCTCAAAACAGGAAAAACCCGACTCTTTAGTTTGCGGCTGGAACTTTCACTCCGTAACCTAAATACCATCTGGCTGCTATCTAGGCACCGCGCGGTCAGGGGTCCAAGTCCAGCGTCTCGCGGTGCCAGCACACATTCCTTCTTTGCTGTCTATTAGCGACTGGGCGAATTTCTATTGAAAGGCTTTTTATCATTCGCTGCTGGATGTCCTACTTGATTTTTAAAGTACTCATTACTTTAGTGAACAAAATTTTAATACCTGCTTTACTTGTTTGTGGTGACGGTTGTACAGCTATTAGGATTAGGATAACTAATTTTAAACAATTTTTTTTACAAGTGTGTGTGTGTGTGTAAGTAAGTCAGTCAGTCAGTCAGTCAGTCAGTCAGTCTTCAGACAACCCTAAATAGGGGGACTGAATAAGAGGAGAGAGAGAGAGAGAGATGAGAGGGGAAGAGGAGAGAGAGAGAGAGAGAGGAGGGGAGAGGAGGAGAGAGGAAGGGGGGGGGGAGAGATCTAATTTGTGTGGTGTTGTGTGTGTGTGTGTCCCTGCATGCATTGTGTGCGTGGGGTGTGTGTATGTTATTGTGTGTGTGTGTGCGGGGATGTGAGTGTGGTGCGTGCGTGGGCGCAGGTGTGCGTTTGCGCGTGGTGTGTGTTCACGTACAGTGTGTGCGTGCGTGTATGCGTATGTGCCCGTGTATGCATGTGTGAAGGGCGGTTGTGTGTGTTTTGTGTTTTGATGTGGATCGGCCACAGCCCCTTTCATGTGCCAGGTGCTTCCTGGCTGTGTGTCAGTTTAAAGTTGGTTAGTTATCTCAAGCACATGTGTGCCGTGCGCATTTTTTGTAGTTACATGTGTGTGGTGTGCACCGCGCGCGTATATGAGTGTGCGTGCGCGCGTATGTGTGAGTATAGGGTATGCGTACATGTATTTATGCCATTTTGTGTTGTGGTGTATGTTTGTCTGCTTGTGTGTGTGTATGGTGTTGTGTGCACGTGCGCTCATGTGGGGGTGTGTGTTTATTTATTTTGCTTATTCTTTTATTTCAAAGGGTAATGGAATAACCACTCATGTGCTTTTTAAAAAAATCTAGTTCCCGTGTATATGCAGTTTTGTACATTTTGTCATCTGTTTTGTGTGTGTGTTTTCTTTCCGCTTTTTTTTTTTGGTGTTGCTTTGATGTCAAAGTGTAGGCCTGTGTGCAATTTGTTTTTGTTTTTTTACACAACACAGGACTGATAAGTAGATAAACATTTGATCACAACAATTTCTTAACAGGATCAGAAAATGCTTTTTGAATAGTATCAGAAACATCAGTGAAATAAAAACCTGAGCCATTTGTGAGGTATCTTGGCTTGTTTACAGTATAGGATACCCACCAGACATTTTTTCTACTGTGTTCTCGGGGGTATAATTATGAGCTGTATGGAATTGGTTCATGAACAAACCTTCAGCTGTAGCAAGGTACCACTAAAAGCTGATGAAACAGTAGGGCTGTGTAGTGCTGTAGGCTAACACCTGACCAGAGGAGTGTTTATAGAGAAGTCAGAAGTGGCACTAATGACTGCCCCAGACTCTCTCCCACACTCTCCATCACCCTGCCACTCACGGCGCTGGAAGCGCGCGGGTTTGCGGCTACGGTGTGTTTATTTTATGGCCCCGTTCTTGCCAACAGGTTCAATTCCGCAGCCCCCCTAAAAGGTTTGTCTGCATGCAGACATATTCAATGTTTTCTCTATGTTTATTGTTTAATATTTTAAGTATATGCTTTTTTAGAGAGAGAGGTTAGAAATGTCTGTTTTTTTTGATTGTGTTTCTTCCTGCACCTCTCCTGTTTATCTTCATGTCTGTTTGAAACTGCTGTCGCATCAACCAGTATGAAAGAAAGTACATGGAGTTTGGAGTCAAAAGAAGCTCGTTTTAAGCTCATTTTAAAGAGTGCTTTGCTTGTCGTTTTTTAAACAATTCACTGTGCAAGGGGATGTGGGGAAAGACACAAGGTTTAAATTTTCAGCTGAACACGGCTACACTGGGAAGCGGCTAGTGCCGCCTTTCCCTTTTGCCCTGTTTATTTATATCCACGCCCTGCCAGCTGCCAGTCATGAACTTTGGCTGGGAAACTAAACGGAGGGAATGAGAAGCAGTGGAGGTCATGATCGCTGCCCATGTCTGCACCTGGGAATGTCCTCGTCTTGGCTCTGTTGATGCCAGATCAAAACCGGTTCTGCACCAGGATGTAGTCAATCTGGTTGTGATGGATCCCATTGGGTGCATGCCATGTCCAGCGTCAGGATGCCTTGTGTTCTCCAAGGGTATTGGCGAGCACCGTGTCGTTGTAGCTGGCAAATTCCAGTAGTCAGAGTCCTCGCTCATTGGTAATCGCATTACAGGAGGGACCGCAGAATTTGCTCCAGTCTTTCAGTGCGTCTCTGCCCACCTTGGCGTTCCAATCTCCCTGGATGATCAAGATGTCTTTCTTGTTCATCTTATCGATGATGCCCTGTAGTTGGTTGTAGAATTCCTCTATGACTTCATCATCGTGATCCGTTGTTGGTGCGTAGGCTTGAATCACTGTGATGTTGAATGGGGCTGCCCTGAGGCAGATGGCCATAAGCCGGCTGTTTACTGGGTAGTATCCTATTACCGAATTCTTGATGTTCTTGTTGACAAGCATGCCTACACCATTGATATGTTTGTCCTGCTCTCCGCTATAGTAGAGCATATGTCCCTCGTCAGTATGGTGTTCACCGTGCTCTTTCCATCTGACCTCACAAAGACCTACCAGATGCCAGGTGTACCTGTCCAGCTCCTATAGCAGTTCTTGGAGTTTGCCTGTTTGGGCCAGACTTCTGACGTTCCACGTTGCGATGGTGATGTAGTCCCTTCCTCTGATTTTTGTTGTAGGGGTTCCACCAGTAGCACACTTGGCGCCTCCGCCCTGGTGGCAGACGGAAGGCGCAGTCCTTGTTGACCCGGGCGGCGACCGATCCGGTATATTCTTTATTGTGTTGTCCATTCCATGTAGCGTGTCTTGGGCAAAAGTAGCCTGGCGGCGCCCATCTCTCTCCAGGCGTGATTTTTGGGTTGGGTTGACTCCCCACATATCACAGGTGGTATCGGATTCCATGGTTACCGGTAGCAGTGAATACCTCTGACCTGACCATAAGATAGGTAGGCAGAAAGGATTAAATATTCACTTTAAGTGTTGTTGTTAATATGCAGTAAGCACTTGTGACACAGGAGAGAGAGAGAGAGAGAGAGAGAGAGAGAGAGGGGTGGGTGGGGCAAAGTTGTATTTCCACATTCAGAGAGATAGATCCAGGTCTAGATAAGTTAAAGCCAATGTCAAAGTCTTGTTCATCCCCCCCCCCCCCCCCCCCCCCCCCCCCCCCCCCCCCTCCCCCAATCAACAACATTGAGAGAGATAGATAATTGAATTTAATGAATTTTATTTAAAGAGATAGAGAGAGAGAGAGAGATCACCAGATCTCCAGCTCTGAACCTGATGGGCCGTGGTGTCTGCTATCTCCTCAACGATCTCTGTCCCAATCACATCACTTGTTTCTGGAGTACAAGGCCTCTTGGAAGATGACGTAATGGAAGAGGACAACAGAGCAGGATGAGCCTGCTTTGTTATGAAGATGGCTTGTTGGGCCCTGGGGGTAGCCTGCCGATGTAATGAACGCGGCATGAACTGACGGCATGAACTGATGAGGATGAAGTACAGTTTCTGTGGTTGGTCAAAAGTGAGGCGCTTAGCTAACCAGAAACATCATCGGAGAACTTGAAGGGGGGAAGTAGTGCTTAATTTTAGAAATTATATAAACGGCAGTTGCCATGGCGCACTGTTTGTTCAAAAACATGCCCTCCAGGATTATTTTGCATCCATTAGGGCGCAATGCCCACATCGTTTTGCGGCAAGTTTGAAAAAAATGCAGGAATCCCACAAGGGCACACTCTAGAATCAACACTACAGTAGTTTTGCCTAGGACAAAAGCTTTACTTTTTTTTAATCACTAACAAGCTAAGTGCCAAAGTCTACAATAAAATGTGGGTATGCTTTAACATGTTATGAATGTTGAGATTGTCTTCATCCATGACAAGCTCTCAGCATAAGACACCTGCACTTTCCATTAAAGGAGGACCAAAACCAAAAAAACCTCTGAAGCTGGAGTATGATTACACGGTGACATACTTGGAGAGACCCATACATGCAAATTCCTTATCCAGGCTGCACTTTTCTATAATTGTGTCATTTTTCTGTGGTCTTCCCTGCTTATATATCTAAAAATCAAGCATTTACAAATAAAATCATCCACCATCCTTAACAAACCACTGTTAAAATTTTTTACCAGAAAACCAGATAAAAAGTTTCCAGACTACTCAATGAAACAAATAACAGAAAAATTTCCTTCAGTATTCGATGCTGGGGATGTTTGTTTATATCCACAGCTACTGCACACACACACACACACACGTGTTTAGACACTGAAGGTCAAAACAAAAGCACTCGCTACAATTACACTCCACATGAAACTGGGATTCTAACTTTCCGGAGACTTCTTCTTCTTCCGTTTTTGTCATGTTTCTCCCAGGGGAGGTTTGACATTGATGAGCCTTCTCACCATCTCTGTCTGTTTTGAGCTTCCCCTTTCTCTAAGATCATCTGCAATACAGGCAGCCCAGGTCTTGCTAGGTCTTCCCTTTGGTCTCTTTCCATCCACTACCAAGTTCATTGCTCTTTTTATGATGTGGTGGTCTGCTTTCCGTTGAATGTGCCCAAACCAGCGCAGTCTATTGGTACTAGCTACAGACTTCAGATCATCAACTTTGCACATTCTCCATAGTTCTTCATTCGTGATCCTGTCTTCCCATTTGATCTTTGTCATGTAGCATAGCATTCGTTTTCACAGCT
>CM054154.1:48787404-48794904 GCA_028751875.1 Rapana venosa
CTTTTAAATGTAATGTAGATAAAAAGTGAGGCTTTAGGGGATGTAGAAAACAAAGTGAGGCTTTAGGTGGATGTAAATAAAAAAAAGAGACGCTTTATTTGGATTGATAACAAAAGGGGGGTTTTAATGTGAGTAGTAGCAAAGTGGGGTTTTAGTGTGATGTAATACAAATAGAGGCTTTAGGTGTGATGTAGAAAAACAAAATAGGGGTTTTAGGTGTGGTAGAAAAAAAAAGAGGTTTTTAGGTGTGTGAAAATAAAAAAAGTGGGGTTTTAAAAATTTGGATTTTAGATAGCAAAGTGGGGGCTTTGGGTGTGATGTAGATAAAAAAAGAGGCTTAGGTGTGTTTAGGGAAGGGGAATTATAAGCAAAGAAGACTTTAGGTGTTACCCCTTTCTTTCCTTTACCCTGGGAAAAGGCAACATCACAGATGTGTGGGCATTTAAAAAAGCGTACACCCAGACCCTTTCCTGGCACAGTCACATCCAAAATTTCCCCGGGGGCTAGTGGGTCATAGTGCATGCCCCCCCCCCCTCCCGGGGGTCTTAAACTGGGAACGGCGCAACAACCCACACAAAAAAAGCAGCAGCAGCAGCAACAGCAGAAACAACACAGCAAAAACAACAGCAGCAGCAACAACAGCAGCAGCAACAACAGCAGCAGCAGCAACATCAACAAGAGATTACCCATTCAGTCAAAGTATTATCTGAGATTGAATAACTGAAAGGAAGGCACAGATGAACAAAGCTGGTGTTTTCATCATCACAACGACCCGCTCTTAGGAAAATCGTGTAGTGCAGTGCAGTGTAGTGTAGTGTAGTGTAGTGTAGTGTAGTGTAGTGTAGTATATGTAGTGTGGTGTAGTTCAGTGTAGTGCAGTGTAGTGTAGTGTAGTGTAATTCAGTGTAGTGCAGTGTAGTGTAGTGTATGTAGCATGTAATTACAGTGAGGCGTTAGTGTAGTGTATTTATGAAAAGGGGGTTTAATGGTGATGTAGGTAGCAAGTGAGCATTAGGGGTGATGTAGATCACAGTGAGGTAGGTGTGATGTAAATGTAGTGAGTTTTAGTGTAAATGTAGTGTAGTCGAATGAGAGGTTTAGGTGTGGATGTAATGCGTGCAAAGCAGTTAGTGTGTTTGTAGTGTTGTGAATTTAGGTGTGATGTAAGTAACAAAAGAGAGCTTTGGTTGATGTAGTATTAGGAGGTGAGGCTTTAGGTGTGATGTAGATAAGTGCAGTGAGACGTTTAGTGTGTGTTTGTATGTGGTGAAAAGTGACGCTTTAGGGGTGATGTAGTGGGATGTATGGCAAAAAGAGTTTTGGTGTGTAGCCTAGTGTGTTAGTGTAGTGGGTGAAATCAGATGTGTAGGGCAGTTAGTAAAAAGTGTAACGTAGACCTCATTTAGTGGATCAGTGAACATTACGGGAGGAGTTGGGTTTTGGATAAAGTGGGTGTATAGTGAATGTATGTCCCATGCCCAGGGTGTTAAACTGGGAAGTGTGAGCAACAATAGCAGTAGTGAACAGACAGGAGCAGGAGCAGTTAAGTGTGGTGTAACATAGAGTGGAAAGTAAAGTGGAGCTGCAAGTCAGTAGCAGTAAACGTAGAGTGAGTATCGTCAACAATGAGATTAGCCCCATTAGTGTAGTGTATTATCTGAGTTGATAACTGAAGGAAGGTAGTGTAGTGAAAAAGTGTGTATGCATCATCAGTAAGTGAGGTAGTTGGGACGTGTGTGCAGTGCAGTGTAGTGTAGTGTAGTGTAGTGTATTGTAGGGGGTGAGTGTAGTATAGTGTAGTGTTGTGTAGTTAGTGTGTGCAGTGAGTGTAGTGTAGTGTAATTGAGTGAAGTGCAGTGTAGTGTAGTGTAGTGTAGTGATGTAATTAGTGTAGTGCAGTGTAGTGCAGTGTTGTGAGTGTAGTGTAGTGTGGGCAGTGGTGCATTGCAGTGTAGTGCGGTGTAGTGCAGTGTAGTTAGTTGTAGTGTTGAAGTGTAGTGTAGTGGAGTGAAGTATGTAGTGCAGTGCAGTGCATGTAATGTGTACTGTAGTGTATGTAGTGTGTTGCGTGTGTGCGTTAGTGCAGTGTAGTGTAGTGTAGTGTAGTGGATGCAGTGTAGTGTAGTGTAGTGTAGTGTAGTGTAGTGTAGTATGCAGTGTAGTGTATTTAGTGTTGTGTTTGTAGGTGGTGCAGTGCAGTGCAGTGCAGTGTAGTGTAGTGCTGTGTAGTTGAGTGTAGTGTAGTGTAGTGAGGTGCATGAAAGTGTGGTGTAGTGCAGTGGAATGTAATTAGGTGCAGTGCAGTGTAGTATAGTGTACTGTTTTTGTAGTGTGGTGCAGTGTGAGTGCATTTGCAGTGCAGTTGTATTGTAGTGGCGGTGGTAGACAGTGTAAAGTTAGTGTATTGTAGTATGTGATGCAGTGTGATGTATGGAGTGTAGTGGTGTAGTGTGATGCAGTGTCAGTGTAGTAAGTGTTTATGTAGTGTAGTGTATTGTAGTGTGATGCAGTGGTGATAGAGGGTAATGTAGTGCAGTGCAGTGTTAGTTAGTGTGGTGGGTAGTGTATGAAGTGTGGTGTAGTGTAGTGGAATGTAATGTATTTGTTAGTGTCATGTGCAGTTTAGTTCTAGTGAAAATCTGAAAGTCATATGGTTAGTGTATTGTAGTGTGATGCAGTGAAAATTTTCACGGTAATTAACATCTCCTCACAGAACGTTTACCACGTCCCGGCACCATACACCAGAACAGATCATCCATATAAACACAAACACAACAATGCCTTTACAAATAAAAGAGGTTTATTGTCACATTCTACAACACCATAACAAACACACATCAGCAGGGGATGCAGGATATGTAGTATTATTTTCAATGGTTTTTTTCCGTACAAATATGGCTTACAAAGCCTCATATAAAAACAATTTCCATCACATAAAGTATGGCAGCATCAAAACTAACAGGTCGTAAGACATGAGCAGAACGTAGATATAATTATCAATGTTATTTTCGACAGTTGGTTCAAACCTCAAGAAACTTACACAGGTGTTAACTGAAGTACAGAAATCCATTGCATATCTGCTTTCAACACAGTACATTTATCAACAACATGTTTGCGAGAAACAAATACCAATCCATGTAAAAGAATCTAAAAAAAACATTACAACCTACAAATTCAAAACAGCAGTGGAACTATCTTGAGCAAAGCAATTTTGGAGGAGTGTGGCAAAATAGCGTGGTGAACAGTTAGTGCATGTTCCACCTCAGCTGTGTTCATCATAGTTAGTTGTAAGACCACAGGCAGAAGCTTCACCTGTTTGCATCAAACACATACATACATACATATCACAGCACTTGCTTTTAAAAAGCCATAAAGACTAAGACAGCCTGTTGTTTTCCTTTATGGGACACTGCTCCCCCTCACACCCTCCATTGACCTCGTTTGTGGCAGTGCGCGGCAAAATCATATCACAGCTATACAATATTGCTATCGATAATACATGCTTGCTCATACAGTTATTTGATTGCATGTTTTCGTTTGACCGATATACATCAAAGGGTTTTCCTGTTATCTAAACCTAGCATTTGAGTTTTTTGTTATCCATACCATACCAGTAAAGTGTTTTTTCAACTCACATCACCGATACTTTTGTTATTGTTTTCTTATCTCAATCAGCTTGGAACTGTTCAGAAAACACATGACTACCATAACATGATCAAGAAAATAAATATCCCAGAACATAAACTCAAGCAAGAGCCCCAGAAGCGAAACTGTGAGCCGTTCTCTTCATTTATTTCCTTCAGCTGTTCCAAAACAAGCTCCACATAGTAGAAGCGATTTCATAAGCACTGAAAACACATGCGCCAGTTGCAACAGGTATTCATTCACACATCTTAAGTTGATGAATAGATAGCATGATCTCAAGCACACAAATCATGTCCCCACCCTCAACCGTGACATCTCGATTTACAACATAAGTTCTTTTTCTTTATTCCTTGTAGCTTATGAATTAGTATCGATCATCAGCTAGTAATAATGGCTTTTTATATCACATCAAAATCTTTTTTTTTTTGAGGTATCTGTATCACAGTAAAAGGTCCTCCTCATTATTTCTGTTGCAATGAAAGCTTCATTTCGTTATCTACTACGTAATCCTGGAAGGGCTTTTCATCATCTAGATTATACCAAAAGCTTCTACTCATATTGTTGTCTTCTCCTTCACCTAATAAAAAACCCATTTTTAAGGATCAGCAAATTTACAGTCAAGAGAAAAAAATGCTTGACATTGATGAAAAGGTTGACCCCATTACATTTTCTGTTTCTGTCAAATTCAGTGTTGTAAAGGCATGTGCCACAGATTCATGTCACAGTTGATGTTGTCTGCTGACTTACTCCATGCCCCAACAGGGGTCGAAGGCCAATTAAATCTTAAAGTGTGTGTGTGTTGTGTGTGTGTGTGTGTGTGTGTGTGTGTGTGTGTTGTTTGTTGTTGTTGTTGTTGTTGTTGTTACTTCATTTTACGTTGTTCACTCAAAGTGAATATAAGACTAATTAAAGGGAGGTGAGGGGACAATTGATTTTGATGTGATTGCTGTGAATTGGCATCTGTATGCTAATATCCTAGGCAGATATATTCAGAAAAAGCTATGGCAATGATAACAACAAAAAAACATACATAAGAAAATGGCTATGCGACTTTATAACTATAGCAAATGTCCTAAAGTGAATGTTCATTAAAGATTTGTTAATACAAACGAACCAAATTAATATTGTAAAAATATCTTAATCCAAGCATTCCTCAGAAAATAAGCTAAGATGGTTTAGACTCATAAACAAATTATATCATTGCAAGTAATTTTTCCTCACACAAAAAACATTTAATATGTTTTGTTATATTTGTGATAAAAGACATTCAGTTTATGCAAAAAAATAAGACGCTAGCCTTCCTTGCCATGACAAAACTTGTGTAGGTCTCAGAGTGATCAATAACCCTTAAAAACTGGACATGTTTTAAAGATCCGTCTGAAGTGCCTCCGTTGGATTTAAATAATCTTTTCTTCCTTCCCTGCTACCACGAGCTCTTCTAGTAAATGATAGCCCTCTTGTACAGATAATGAAACATGCAGTTCTACAGAACCATCTCCATGCTGTGCACCTCTCTTTGCAGCTCTGTCAGCCTACTCATTTGGTAAGAACCCCACATGCAAAGGTACCCAACAGAAGGTGACACAAATACCCCTTAAAGCTAAAACATGTTGACATGATTGATCTCTAGTACAATTTTAGACATTTTCTTAGAACTTGTGGATTTTAATGCATAGAGTACCGATTTAGAATCAACGCAGTTTGAAATATATTCAGCAGAAGATCATGTATATAATTATGTCGTCTAATATCACTGAGAGTGAACAGACGTAAAATCGAAGACAAGAACAATATCAAGAATATAATTAAGAGCCATTAAAATTGCTATTAGCTCAGCTGTGAATATCGATTGATGTTTATCAACATAATAACTTTTTTCTATTTTAAGCAATGGTATTACAAAAGCTGAACCTGTTTCTTGATCATCTAGATGTGAACCATTTGTAAAGACTTTTCAATGATGAGAATATTTATGATGAATGTGAGATCGGACTTTAGAGATCATAGTATTTCGATTTTCACTCTTTGTCATATTAGTGTATTCTACATCAACATTTGCTTTGTTCAATTCCCATGAAGGATAAGGTAGAACTTTAGTTTGTGTGTCCATGGTATGTTGATTAATTCCAGATTATTTAAAAAGGTCTGAAACATACGTACCAACTGACCTTAAATAAGATATCTGTTTTGCCCTGTTAGGAAAACTGATTTCTGATTTCACTTTTTACTTCGTGGGAAGTACCATTTTTCGTGTTTGTGCTTCTGAGTACATATTTTGCACATGCCAACTGTCGGTATTCGTCTAGGGGCAATTCTCAAGTTCCAAGAGCGGTGCATGAAAAGGTTCTCAGAGGGCAAGCCTGTATGTCTTACAGTCCATACTTTGTAACTTTTTGAGTAGGTACTTGGGTGCATTGAAAAAGACCTATCTAAAGGACAGTTTGGAACTAATAAGGGATGTTGCTAAACATTTCAAATGGAAGTGCTGTGTAACCAAAACGGCTTACTTACCATTTTAAGGAAATTCAAACATTTTTTTGCTTTAGTTAAGGTATAATCGATATGTGCATTCCAAGCTAATTTAGACGTAAGAATGACACCCAAGAATGTTATTATATTTTTATATTGGATTATTTCACCGCCAATCCTGAGCATTGGTAGCTCCTTTGGATTACTACCATTGTTAAAAATCACCATATGTGTTTTCTGTAGGAAGAGAAAGTCCATTCTAAAAATAGATTAATTTATGTTGTCAAGTTGTTTTTGGTAAATTTTTCTGATATTATTTATATCCCGCTTTGATGAATTTCGCTTTATGTTAGCATTTAACAATATACATATGTCATCTGCATATTGCACTAAAACGACATCATTTGATAACTTTCTTGGAAGATCTGTAATAAAGTAATGAACAAGGACAGGAGCTATTACAGAACCTTTGGGGTCAACCCAGATGAAGAGACGTGAAACCTGAGCATGCGTTATTTACTGGGTCTTGTATACTTCTGTTACACAGAAAACTTTTAATATAATGATATATATGTCCAGGAAACCCAAGGTGTTTGAGCAATAATCGAGCGTGCCAAACTTACCATAAGTCTTTTTAATGTCAAAACATGTTGCTAGAACGCTTTTTCGTCGTGTAAATTGTCTTTTAATGTGTGTTGAAAGTTTAACCAAATTGTCCATGTTATGAAAGCTCGCTTGATTGACTGGGATTATGTTAATTCTATGACAGTAGTACGTACATCAATCGTTTAAGAATAATTCGCTCCATTAATTTGCCAGTATGTGAAGTCAAGGCAATAGGTCTGTAATTACTTATATCTGTTTTTGGCTTTCCCTGCTTATGTACAGGAACAACTATAGACTGCTTCCACTTCATGGGCATGACACCATCAATCCAACATTTATTACAAAGTTTGTGTAGCAGAGATAAAAAAATGTTCTAGTAAATGTTTCAGCATTTCATTAGATACTGCGTCCAATCCGACAGATGTTTTCTTGTTGGAAAGTGAAAGTAATGCTTCTCTAGCTTCATTCAATAGGATTGGAGCGTTGACATATTCATTGTTATCAGATATTGGTTCAGCACGCAACTCTAGATTGTTCTCCTCTTCTGTTCTATGTTCACATAATAGACCTTCAATGCGCATTGAATCTAAAAATATGTCTGCAAAGGCTTCAGCCTTTTCTTCATTGGATGGAAATTCTTTATGCCCCAACTTTACTGGGCAACTAGTAGATTGACACCCTTTTTCATTTCATTAATTTTTTCCCCAAACTTTTTGAAGATCTTTATGACTGGATACTTCTCTGGCATAATAACAAGACCAAAATTGTCTTTTGGCCTGA
>CM054154.1:48799904-48808743 GCA_028751875.1 Rapana venosa
ACACAGCACACACACACACACACACAAACACAACACACACACAACACACAAACAGAACATCACAGAAACACAGCACACACAACACAGCACACAAACACAACACACACAACACACAACACAACACACACAGCACACACAACACAGCACAAACACAACACAGCACACACAACACAGCACACACAAACACATCACAAACACAGCACACACAACACAGCACACAACACAGACACAACACACACAGCACACACACACACAAACACAGCACAACCAAACAGCCACACAACACACACAGACAAAACCACACGCACACAAACAAGCACACACAACACAACACAGCACACACAACACACACACACACAACAGCACAACACACACAACACAACACACACAACACACACACACAACAACACGCACACACAAACAACACACCACCAACACACAACACACAGAAACACAGCACACACAACACAGCACACACAACCAGCACACACACAACACAGCACACACAACAGCACACACAAACACACACACACACACAACCAACAAACACACACAACACAGCACAACACACACGCACACACAAACACAACACAACACGCAACACACACAAACACAGCACACAACACACAACAACACACAACACAGCACACACAAACAGCACACACACACAACACACACACACAACACACACAGCACACACACAAAACAACACACAGCACACACAACACAACACACACACACACACAACAACACAGCACACAACACAGCCACAAACACAGCACACACAACACACAACACACAACAAACAGCCAACACAAACACACACACAACACACAACACACAAAACACACAACACACAACACAACAAACCACCACACACACAACACACACAGCACACAAACAACACAACACACACACACAACACCACACAACACAGCACACACAACACAGCAAACACACACACACAACACACACACACCACAGCACACACACAACAACACAAACACAGCACACACAACACACACAACAACACACCCAACACACACCACAAACAAGCACACACAACACAGCACACAACAACACACACACACACAGCAACAACACAACAAACAGCACACACACACAGCAACACAACCAACACACACAACAACAAAACCACAACACACACACACACACGCACACAACCCACACACACCACAACAACAGCACACAACACACACACACAACACAGCACAACAAACAGAACACAGCAACAACACACACACACACGACACACACACACACAGCACAACACAACACAGCACACACACACAGCACCACACACACACACACACACAACACACAACACAGCACACAACACAGCGCACAAACAGCACACACAAACACAGCACACACACACAACAACAGCACCACACAACACACAACACAGCACAGCAACACAACACACACACAACACAAAGCACAAACAACACACGCACACAACACAGCAAACACACCACAACACACACAACACAGCACAGCACACACACACACACACAACACAGCACACACACAGCACAGAACAACACACACAACACACAGCACAGCACACACACACAGCACACAACACAACAACACAGCACACGCACACACAACACAGCACACACAACACAGCACACACACAACACAGCAAACACACACAACACAGCACAGCACACACAACACAGCACACACACCACACAGCACACACAACACAGCACACACAACACAGCACACCACAACACAACACACACACACAAGCAAAACACAGCACACAGCACAGCACACACAACACAGCACACACAAGCACACAACACACAGCACACACAACACAACACAGCACACAAACACAGCGCACACACACAGCACACACAACACAGCACACACAACACAGCACACAACACAGCACAGCACAACACACACACAGCACACACAACACAGCACACACAACACAGCACACACACACAACACAACAACAGCAAAAACAACAACACACAGCACACACAACACAGCACACCACACAACACAGCACACAACACAACAACACACACAAACACACACACACAACACAACCACAACACAGCACAGCACAACCACAGCACACACAACACAACACACAAACACAGCACACACACACAGCACACACAACACACACACACACACACAACACACACACGCAACACAGCCACACACACACACACACCACAACACAGCACAAACAGCCACACAACACAACACAGCACACACAACACAGCACGCACACCAACACAACAGCAACACAACACAGCACACACAACACACACAAACACAACACAGCACACACACACAGCACAGCACACACAACAGCACACACAACACAGCACACACAACACAGCACACACATACAACACACACAACACAGCACACACAGCACACACAACACAGCACGCAACACACAACACACGCACACACAACAGCGCACACACAACACAGCACACACAACACAGCACACACAACACAGCACACACAGCAAAAGCACACACAGCACACACACAACACAGCACACACAACACAGCACACACAGCAACACACAACACCAAGCACACACAGCACAGCACACCACAGCCACAGCACACAGCACACACAACACAGCACACACACACACAGCCACACACAGCACACAACACAACACAGCACACGCCACAGCACACACAGCACAGCACAGCACCAACACAGCACACACACACAGCACACACACACACACACAGCACACACAACACAGCACACACAACACAAACAGCACAGCACACACACACAACACAGCAACAGCATAAGCACACACAGCACACAGCACAGCGCACACAACAGCAGCACACACAGCAAACACACAGCACACAACACAGCACACACAACACAGCACACACAGCACAGCACACACACAGAAACACACAACACAGCACACACAACACAGCACAACACAGCCACACACACAGCACACACAGCACCACACCACACACACAGCACAGCACACAACAACACAGCACACACAAAAACACAGCACACACAACACAGCACACACAGCACAACAAAACAACACAACAACACAGCAACACAACACAGCACACAGCACACACAAGCACAGCACAAACAGCACAGCACACACACAACACAGCACACACAACACAGCACACAAACCATTGCACACCACAGCACACACAACACAGCACAGCTACACACACACACATCATTTCACAGACTAGCACAAGCACACAGCAGCACACACAACAGAACAGCACACACAACACAGCACACACAACACAGCACACACACACACAGCACAACAGCACACACAACACAGCACAGCAAGCACACACAGCACACACAGCACACACAACACAGCACACACACACACAGCACACACAGCACAGCACACACAGCACACACAACACAGCACACACAACACAGCACACACAGCACACACAACACAGCACACACAGCACACACACAACACACAGCACAGCAACACACCACACAGCACCACACACACACACACACAGCACACACAAACACAGCCACAGCATAGCACACACAGCACAGCACTCACAGCACAGCACAAAGCAGCACAGCACAACACAACACACACAACACATTTCCTAACCTTTTGTCCTTCCACTCCTTCCTCTCCCTTCTTTAACTTCCACTACACTTTCTATTTCCCTCGTCTAATATCACTTAGAGTGAACAGACGTTAAATTGAAGACAACAGCACACAACACAGCACACACTACACAGCACAGCACAGCACAAAACATACACACAACACAGCACAGCACACACAGCACAACGCAACACATCACAGCACAACACATAACAGCCCAACACAGCACAGCACAACACGGCACAGCACATAACAGCATAACACATCACAGCACAGCACACACAACACACACACAACACAACACTCACAACACAGCACACACAACACAGCACACACAACACACAGCACAGCACACACAAGCACAACGCAACACACACAACACATCACAACACATATCAGACCAACACAGCACAGCACAACACGGCACAGCGCATAACAGCACAGCACAGCACAGCACAGCACAGCACACAGCACAACAGCGAGTGATGGACGCAGACAAGACAGGCTGAATGTGCAACTCACACTCTCCACAAGCTGATCACGAGATGGATCACAACGAAGAAGAGGATGATACCGCTCAGTACGAGTGTGCCAGAATCTGAAAGACATTATCGTCACTGTCATCGTTATTCTCGTCAACATCATCATCGTCTTCAGCTTCTTCTTCATCAGCAGCAACATCATCATCGTCATCATCATCAACAACAACAACAACAACAAAATACTACTACTACTACTACTACTACTACTACTACTACTACTACTACTACTACTACTACTACTACTACTACTACTACTACTATTCTTCTTCTTCTTCTTCTTCTTCTTCTTCTTTTTCTTCTTCTTCTTCTTCTTCTTCTTCTTCTTCTTCTTCTTCTTCTTCTTCTTCTTCTTCTTCTTCTTCTTCTATATGGAATTTGTTTTGCGCTGAATCTTGTAAAGCAAACAAATCAAAGTGCTGGCATTCAAAATATTCACACGCGTGCAACCGCTCACAAAAAAATGCAACTGACTTTTCATTTAATAATAATAATAAATGGAACTTATATAGCGCTATATCTTGCAAAGACAAATCAAAGCACATGAAACACAACTATGCGATGCGCGCGCGCGCACGCACACACACACACACACACACACATGCACACGCACACACACACACACACAACACACACACACACACATGCACACACACACACACACACACACACACACACACACACACACACACACACACACACACACACACACACACACACGCATGCACTTATGCAGGGTGTCGGGGATGTCGATGTCTATTTAAAGAAGTAACAAATAAGAGCTTTAACTATAGGGGAAGGTCATGTCAGAAATAAGAGGTTTAACTATAGGGGAAGGTCATATGTCAGAAATAAGAGGTTTAACTATAGGGGAAGGTCATGTCAGAAATAAGAGCTTTAACTATAGGGGAAGGTCATATGTCAGAAATAAGAGCTTTAACTATAGGGGAAGGTCATATGTCAGAAATAAGAGGTTTAACTATAGGGGAAGGTCATGTCAGAAATAAGAGGTTTAACTATAGGGGAAGGTCATATGTCAGAAATAAGAGGTTTAACTATAGGGGAAGGTCATATGTCAGAAATAAGAGGTTTAACTATAGGGGAAGGTCATATGTCAGAAATAAGAGCTTTAACTATAGGGGAAGGTCATATGTCAGAAATAAGAGGTTTAACTATAGGGGAAGGTCATATGCCAGAAATAAGAGGTTTAAGTATAGGGGAAGGTCATATGTCAGAAATGAGAGGTTTAACTATAGGGGAAGGTCATGTGCCAGAAATAAGAGTCTCGAGTCTCGTCCATTCGGAAGTATCAAATGTAGGCTTTGGGGTCAGGAGAGAGGGGGGGTCATTGCTTAAGTAGAAACCAGATGTCAAATGGTTAAGTGTAGCCTGAACTAGAAAGCTGAGCTGGAAGATGCCATCAACCAGTTAACTGAGGCTAGAAAAAGACTTTTAAAAATGTTCTCAGGCATGGAGCCAAGATACCAAGACACTGATACATTTGGCTCAATCTTAAGTATGTTCAAAATTAATCTATGGAAAAGAAGCTTATTTTTTCTGCTGCAGATTAACTACTTAAAAAACTACAAAGTTTAGACAGTAAAGCCATAAAGATAGCACTTGGTGTTCCAGCCCATGCTAACACAGCTAATACTTATAAAGAAGCACATTTACTCTCTCTTTCTGATAAATGAAAATTGACCGTATCAATGTATGTGATTCGAAGTCTCTCTGTTCCACATTCAGTAAAAGATGAAAACGCTTATGAATCAAGACAATGATTATCCAAAACGAGAATGCAATATTTTATTTCTGCTACCAAATAAAAATTGTACACATTTAGTAATAAAAGAAATTCGATCGACATAGCAACAATTCCAAGTTTTACGATGGTTCCTCAAATGCCTCCTTGGGAACATATATCAGCTAACTTTGACATTCAATACACGATGTAAAAAAGAATGAAGATCAAAATTTGCTCACCATCGATGTAAAAAGTCACATTGAAAGTAATTATTCTAACCACTTAAAAGTGTATACTGATGGATCTGTACTGGAACCAGGAAGAAATGGGGCAGCATTTGTGATTCCCGTTTTAAAAATACAAAAATCATTCCATTTAGGAGAATATTTTTTTTGTATTTTTAAGTCTGAACTATTTGCAATCCTTATGGCCTTGAATTATTTGTCTAATACTGCTCTTGATATTTGCCACATTCTTTTCTGCGTCGACTCAAAAGAACACTGATAGCACTGAAGAATTGGCAGAGGAACATAAGGAAAGATATTGTATTTGAGATTAAATTCTTGATACATGGTATTGCAAGCAGAGGGATCCCAATAACTTTGTGCTGGGTCCTTTCTCACTGTGGAATTTATTGGGAATGAGGTGGCTGATGCTGGAGTGTTGCAGCATCACAGTGAGCACCAAGGCAAAACTCATCAACGCCATCTTCGTTCCAACACTCACATACCAGTGTCAGACATGGGCCCTAACAAAAGCCTTAGAGAGAAAATTGGTCACATGTGAAATGCGCTGCCTGAGAAAAGCTGTCAACAAGACCAGACGCGACAAGATCAAGAATGAGGTGATCAGAGACATGGTCGGACTAAAACCAATTCTCCACCATATCGAACAGCAAAGGATCAGGTGGTTTGGTCACCTCACTAGAATGCCGCCCAACCAACCAGCCCTACGGGCATACACCACCAAATACAATGGCTGGAAAGCCAGAGGTAGACCAAGGAGACGATGGAGCGACTCCGTGGCTGACACCCTACGAGCCCATGACCTGTCACTACATCAAGCCTCCCGCCTTGCTGCAGACAGACGTCTGTGTCTCCCCGCGACGCCGAAGGGCACCAGCGGAAGATGAAAGAAGAAAGAAGAAGAAGAGGTGGTTGATTCTTTAGCAAAACAAGGTGCCTCTGATTGCCGCATTGAAACGTTTGATTCCAGTCTCGTACTGTCATCGCATGACATTAATGCTAAATTGATGATTTGTATACATTCCAAAATGAAGAAAACACACTTTGAAAATATGTCTTGCTCACGAAACTAGACATTTACTTTATAAACTGAGGCTGATTGCATGGAAGACCAAATACTCTGAAAATGTGACATGGTGCTGCTCTCAACCACTTTCAATCCACCATTTATTGTTTGATTGCCCAATTCTTATTGACCTGTTTAAAAGGAGAGGAATAGATATTCATAATAAATATGCCACTGTTCAAGAAGTTTTATATGACTCTCAGCAAATTCATAACATCAGTTGCTGAGGTTATGTATTCTTACCCAGTAGGGCTTCTACTATAGTTAGTTGTGAGTAGGACCAATATCTATCTATCTATCTGTCTCTCTCTCTCTCTCTCTCTCTCTCTCTCTCTCTCTCTCTATATATATATATATATATATATATATGAAAGGCGTTGTTTGAATGCGGGTGTGTCTATATCACCAAGTAGTGAATGGACATTAAACACAACAAAACAAACAAGAGGGAGGTCATTCCAGAAGAATAGACCGGGAACAGAGAAAGAGCGACGGCCAACAGTGGATTGTTTGAATCTGGGTGTTTCAGAGCACAAGATACCTGCAGCAGAATGGAGGGAGAGAGATGGAGTATACAGGTGAAGACAGTTACAGACATAGGAGGGTGCAGCTTTGTGGAGACATTTGTAACAGAGGGAACAGATCTTATATTTCACTCTTTGTGAGACAGGCAGCCAGTGAAGAGATCACAGGAGAGGAGTGATGTGTTCAGAATTTTTCTTTCTTACGACTAGTCGAGCTGCAGAGTGTTGTGTATACGTTGAAGGGGGAGGATGGATCAGTAGACAGGTACTTTCAAACTGCTCTGATACGCGGTAATTGATGATAGTGGCTCGACTGGCGAATATGGGTGATGGTGTTTTACACAGAGTGTGTTGTCAATAATAAACCCGAGGTACTGCACAGCAGAGGATAGGGGAACTGTCGAATTGTCAAATTCCATTTGAAGCTGTTGTGATAGAATAGAGTTTGTGTTACCAGCATGGCTTCAGATTTATCTGCATTTAGCAACGACTTGTTCTGTATCGTCCAACCTTAAATAACATGAAGGTAGTAGGACATGATTATTTGTCAAGAGAGAAGGCAGATTTTCAGGAGTATCACTGCTTTGATTCCGAGCGTCATCGGCATAAAACTGATGGTTGATCTGATGACGGTTCATTATAATGATGTATGACTCTGGAACAGTGTCCAGAAGGAAGAGGACAGGGCTCCGAACAGATCCCTGCAGGACTCCACCATCCGGTTTGGCAGGTAGTGATCGGATTTTTCTCCTAGTAACAGTCTCTTGGGTTATGTAGGCTTTGCTGTTATTTATTGTAAATTAGCGGCTCCGCCCTCCCCCCTCCCAATAAAACACCAAGTAGCTCTACACATTTGCGGTATACTTTGACGAATACATTTTTGTCTAAAACTTTGTTTCTTTGCAATGAAACATTGCCTTTTTTAAAAACTATACTTTTGTTTCGGTTGTAGTTAATCTGTTGCTTTTGTTCTAGTACTAATGAAAAAACTTAAGATAACTATATTTCTACATCCTTTTATTGTACTTAAAAAATCCCTCAACATAATTGATACTTTGAGATGTGT
>CM054154.1:48809243-48831838 GCA_028751875.1 Rapana venosa
GTTTTTCAATTTTGTGTCAACAACTGCACTTCAGTCTCCTGTTCTTTGAGAGAGGGAGGGAGGGAGAGAGAGAGACAGACAGACAGACAGACAGACAGACAGACAGACTGGCAGAAAAATTTTTAAAATGCAGGATTTAAAAAAACAAAAACAACACACATACATGTGTACCAAACTAAACCTTAACAACTACCAATCACAAAAACAATGCTAAGCAGTAAACAACTTTTTTTTCAATTCGAAAGGTTCTACGATCAGGATATCCAACTCACATTTCCTGCTGCAGGTTTTGTATCTGGCACACCAGCTGGTTCTCTCTTAAAGTCTGCTCTTCCTTTATTCTGCAACACACACACACACACACAATTGCACAAACACACACAGAGTTTCTCAATAATCCATAATGATCCCGTAAAAAAAAAATTATGCAAGTGAAACAGCATTCTTTTTAAATCACACTCTGAAGAGAAAAAGAAAGGCAGGGAAAAGAGGGAAAAGGGTGGGGGGGGCCAAGTACTAAAAAACCTAACCAGCCAAACAAATCAACCAACCAACCAAAAAACACTGTCTCCAAAACACTGTCTCCTCAAGTCAAAATTATGGACACTTAATTTTCTACCTCAGCCAAGCTAAAAAAAAATTTTTTTAAAGCATCTTATGTATTCTCACCCTCAATACCACTTTCAACCCAAGATTTTGAAATCTTCACCATTTGTTTAGAAACATCACCCGCAGTACGAATGCATGCAGCATAAATACTGAATCCAATCTTGCTTGGTGGATGCTGTAGCTAAGTGGTTTAGGTTTAGACCGATTTCAATCCTGCGGGTGCATGAACTGATGAAGCCATGGGTTTGAATCTTGGCTATGGTGTCTGGTGAATTCTCTGATCTCCCTCTTCTCTGCGTTCCTCTACCCGTTGGGGCGCGCAGTGCCTGGTCGTCTGTACTTGTAACTTTTACAGGAGGTCTTGTCCACTGGCCTCAGCTGACACATGCTGACTTCAGAGCAGATCACTTCGTTGAACAGACAGCATGCTGGGTATGTTTTGCGTTTCCGTAACCCACCAAATGCCAACATGAATTACAGGATCTTTAACACACGTATTTGATCTTCTGAATCTATATATGCATGAAGGGAATTAAGACACTGGAAGGCCCACACCTGGAAGATCGAATAAAAAAAAATCCCCACCCTTAATTCACCAGATGCCGCCAAGACTTGAACCCACGACTTCATGGACCCATGTGACTGAAGTCAAACGGTCTTAACCACTCGGCTATAAGGTCAGTCTGGTGAATTACAGATGGGGATTTTTACAATCTCCCAGGTCAATCTAAGGGTGGGGATTTTTATGATTTCTCAGTTCAATTTAAACTGTAGACCTACCTGTGCCTTAATTCCCTTTGTATACATATGAAAAAGATCAAACATGTAATGTTCCTTTGTATACATGTATATGAAAAATATCAAACATGTAATGTTCCTTTGTATACATGTATATGAAAAAGATCAAACATGTAATGTTCCTTTGTATACATATGAAAAATATCAAACATGTAATGTTCCTTTGTATACATGTATATGAAAAAGATCAAACATGTAATGTTCCTTTGTATACATATGAAAAATATCAAACATGTATTGTTCCTTTGTATACATGTATATGAAAAAGATCATTACATATATATAATGTTTCTTTGTATACATATGAAAAAGATCAAACATGTGATGTTCCTTTGTATACATATGAAAAAGATCAAACATGTGATGTTTCTTTGTATACATATGAAAAAGATCAAACATGTGATGTTCCTTTGTATACATATGAAAAAGAATCAAAACATGTGATGTTCCTTTGTATACATATGAAAAAGATCAAACATGTGATGTTCCTTTGTATACATATGAAAAAGATCAAACATGTGATGTTCCTTTGTATACATATGAAAAAGATCAAACATGTGATGTTCCTTTGTATACATATGAAAAAGATCAAACATGTGATGTTCCTTTGTATACATATGAAAAAGATCAAACATGTAAGGTTAAAAATCCTGGAATTTATGTCAGCATTGGACAGGTTATAAGAAGCAAAAACATACCCAGCATGCATCCCATACCCCCCAAAATAGAGGCGCTCTTGAGGTCAGAATGTGTCTGCAGAGTTACAAGCACAGGAGAAGACCAGGCACAACCCACCCCACCCAATATCAAAGGAATGCAGAGAGAAGAGACATTGTTTCACAACATGTCACAAGAACAGAACACAGACGCCAGGCACACACACCCACAACACGAAAGATATGAAATAATACGGATGATAACCATCACCATTTCATTCGTCCAGTGTGCCCTGATCATCATCTGCACTGGATAGAACTAAGAGATCACGCTGTTGTTGTTGTTGTTGAGATCATAGGTACGTCCCAGCAGAGATTGCCGCTTTAGGGACAGTGAGGAGGAGGAGGAGGAGGAGGCGGCTTAGTGACTGGAAGAAGCAGAGAGGTCATCAGCCTGAGGAGGCAGCAGCAGCAGGACAGTCTGTGGGACGGGGCTGTCTTCAAGAGATGTCTTCAGCATAGGCTAGGCTTCTACAAGAGTCAGGGGGAAGAAGATGCAGGGGTGGTATTTATTTATTTTATTATTTTTTAAATTCTTTTTTATTTTGAGGATAATGGAATAAAAACTCATGTAATTTTTTACATCCAGTCCCCGTATGTATGCAGTTTTGTACATTTTGTCATCTGATAAGGATCTGGTAGAACGGCTGACATAAAACAAAGATTGTGACAGGACTGTCTCACACTATGTCTTCTAGACACACACACACACACACACACACACACACACACACACCACACACACACACACACACACACTCACACACACACACACACACACACACACACACACACACTTAGATACAAAAAGAATAAACGGCACACACGATCTACATATATAAGCATGTTCACATATGTGCTGTCAAGACAACACTATCTATTATCACTGATATGATAATGAACCGGGCCCTGACCAAAAAGCTGTGCCAGTTACTGATCAACTGTAAGCTCGGCCAGTACCAAAACACTGCTATGCTGAGAGGTCGTGCAGAGATTGTCTTCAGCCACGACACCCTCTTAGCAGAACAGCATGCATTCTGCAGGCTGCCTGTGTGGCAAGGTACTTGAAAAAAACACATGCAAACTTGTCATGCAGGTTGTACTTACTGTCTTGCAGAGATATTCTGAGGAATGCATAACAGCTGATAATGAACACATTTAAATTGAAAACAATAACCACCACACACACACACAACAGCGCATGTGTGCACAAACACATATGTTCTCTCAGTCTCACACACTCTCTCTCTCTCTCTTTCTCACTATAGTCTCTCACTCACCCACTCACTCACTCGTTCACACACACACTCTCTCTCTCTTTCTCACTATACTATCTCACTCACCCACTCACTCACTCGTTCACACACACACACACTCTCTCTTTCTCACTATAGTCTCTCACTCACTCACTCACTCGTTCACACACACACACTCTCTCTCTTTCCTACTATAGTCTCTCACTCACTCACTCGTTCACACACACACTCTCTCTCTCTTTCTCACTATAGTCTCTCACTCACTCACTCACTCGTTCACACACACACTCTCTCTCTCTTTCTCACTATAGTCTCTCACTCACTCACTCACTCGTTCACACACACACACTCTCTCTCTTTCCTACTATAGTCTCTCACCCACTCACTCACTCGTTCACACACACACTCTCTCTCTTTCTCACTATACTATCTCACTCACCCACTCACTCACTCGTTCACACATCTATTTCTCTTTATAGTCTCTCACTCACCCACTCAACTCATTCACACACACACTCTCTCTCACACACATTCTCTCTCACTCACTCTCACACTTACACACAAACACTCATTCACTCTCTCGCACACACACATACGCTCTCTCTCTCTCACACACTGCTTCTCATTCCCTCCATTTAGTTCCCCAGCCAAAGTTCATGACCCCCAGCTGGCAGCGCGTGGATATAAATAAACAGGCAAAAGGAAAGGCGGCACTAGCCGCTTGCAGCTGTAGCCGTGTTCAGCCGTAAACTACCCTTGTGTCTTTCACACATCCTCTTGTACAGTGAATTGTCCAATAAAGACAAGCGAAGGACTCTGTAAAATGAGCTTTAAACGAGCTTTCTTTTGACTCCAAACTCCATGTACTTTCTTTCATACTGGTTGATGTGACAGCAGTTCAAACAGACATGAAGATAAACAGGAGAGGTGCAGCAGAAACACAATCACAAAAAACAGACATTTCTAACTCTCTCTCTAAAAAAGCAGCTGTTTATATTATATAAACAATGAACATAGAGAAAACATTGAATATGTCTGCATGCAGACTAACCTTTTGAGGGGGGCTGCGACATTGAACCTGTTGGCAGAAGGAGGCCATAAGTAAACACACCTTAGCGGCTACCTCTCGTGCAGCGTGAGAGGCAGGGTGATGGAGAGTGTGGGGAGAGAGTCTGGGGCAGTCATTAGTGTCAGCTATCTGACTTCTCTATAAACACTCCTGCTGGTCAGGCGTTACAGCACGTACACAGTCTACTGTTTCATCAGCTTTTAGTGGTATCCTTGCTACAGCTGAAGGTTTGTTCATGAACCAATTCCAGTACAACTCATAATTATAGCCCCGAGAACACAGTAGAAAACAGATGTCTTGTCAGTATCCTACACTGTCATCAGACAAAGATACCTCACAAATGGCTCAGGTTTTTATTTCACTGATGTTTCTGATACTATACAAAAAGCAGTTTCTGATCCTGTTAAGAAATTGTTGTGATCAAATGTGTATCTACTTATCAGTTCTGTGTTGTGTAAAAAAGAACAAATTGCACAGAGGCCTACACTTTGACATCAAAGCAACACACACAAAAAGCATAAAGAAAACACACACAAAACGGATGACAAAATTAACAAAACTGTATATACAAGCCAAGCCTCATCGAATAAAGACAACTTCCCAATTCTACGCGAGGAAGTAGAAGTAGCAATTAGATCGCTGAAGAAAGGAAAATCAGCAGGAATCGACAACATCCCAGCAGAGCTGATCCAACACAGGGGAGAAGCAGTGACAGACATCCTTACAAGTATCTGCAACAAGATCTGGCAGACCGGAGAGTGGCCTACACCATGGGCTCAATCACTCATCATCACTCTCCCCAAGAAAGGAAATCTCCAGCAGTGCCAAAACTACAGGACAATCAGCCTCATAAGTCATGTCAGTAAAGTCATGCTGAAAGTGATCCTGAACAGGCTGAAACCACAGGCAGAAGAGATCATCGCCGAAGAGCAGGCCGCTTTCCGCCCAAATAGAAGCACCACAGAACAGATATTCAACCTGAGGGTTCTGTGTGAGAAATACAGCCAGCACCAACAAGACATCTTCCACGTCTTCATTGATTTTAAGAAGGCCTTCGATAGAGTATGGCATGACGCTCTGTGGGCCACCATGAACAAATACAACATGGGCCAGAAGCTGATCCACACCATCAAGGAACTCTACTCAAAGGCCACCAGTGCAGTACTCGTACAGGGCACGGTAGGGGAATGGATCCGTACCTCAGTTGGGGTCCGACAAGGATGTCTGCTGTCGCCGACACTATTTAACATTTTCCTCGAACGCATCATGACTGACGCCTTGGAAGACCACACAGGCACAGTCAGCATTGGAGGGCGAACAATCACCAACCTCAGGTTTGCTGATGACATTGACGGTCTGGCAGGAAATGAAGAGGAACTGGCCAACCTAGTGAAGCAACTGGACGAAATATCCTCACGATACGGCATGGAAATCAGCGCCGAGAAAACCAAGCTCATGACAAACAGTGCCCAGCCAATCACCACCAAGATCACTCTCAGCGGAAAAGAACTGGAGACAGTTGACCATTTCAAGTACCTTGGAGCCATCATAAGTGAGGAGGGATCGAAGACCGAAATCCTAGCAAGAGTGGCACAAACAGCAGCAGCAATGGCAAGACTGAAGACCATATGGAGAGACAGAAACATCCCTCTCGGAACCAAGGTAAAGTTACTAAACGCGCTAGTCACCTCAATCATGCTTTACGCATGTGAGGCATGGACACTGAACGCAGACCTACAAAGGAGGATCCAAACAGTAGAAATGAGATGCCTCAGAAGGCTCCTTGGTATCTCATACAAGGACCATGTCACCAACAATGAAGTCCGCAGAATGATCACTCAACAGGTGCGGGACTATGAAGACCTACTGACCACGGCGAAAAAGAGGAAACTCAGATGGTATGGGCACGTAACATGCTCAGAAGGACTTGCAAAGACTATCCTGCAAGGAACAGTCCAGGGGAAGAGAAGACGGGGCAGACAGAGGAGAAAGTGGGCCGACGACATCCGTGATTGGACAGGGAAGGACTTCAGTGTCACCCAGGCACTCGCCCACGACCGCGCTAAGTGGAGCCAGCTGGTCCACCGTTCGTCCACCATGCAGCGCCCCTACGACCCTGGCGGGTTACGGGACCAGTGAACAGTGAACAGTGATATACACGGGAACTAGATTTTTAAAAAAGCACATGAGTGCTTATTCCATTATCCTTGAAATAAAAGAATAATCAAAATAATAATAATAATAATAATAATAATGTATGGAATTTATATAGCGCTGAATCTTGTAAAGCAACAAATCAAAGCGCTCAGATAACATTAAAAAAAAAAAAAATTATATCGAGGATAATGGAATAAGCACTCATGTGCTGCTTTTTTTTAAGCATCCAGTCCCCGTGTGTATGCGGTTTTGTAAATTTTGTCATCTGTTCCCACCGGTACACAATGGCCTACTCTTTCGAAAAGCGGAACAGGATTTAACGTGTGCGCAAGATGTTCTGCATGCGTTCGCACACAGGGCCTCGGTTTATAGTCTCATCCGAAGGACTTCTACCATCTCTCTGCCAAACTTGCACACATCACAAAATCGTTCAAACCAAAAGCTGAGCAAGCAAGCAGAAAACAGTAAAGAATCTGATGAGGGGAAAAAGGCTGAAACAAGAGGGAAAGAATAACAAAATTCCACCCTCCAAATTTCCTGAAAATAGGGGTTCTGCTGACAGTAGAACTGCTGGCATCTCATGGGCAGGAAAAGCTTTCTGTACAGAACTGTCTACATCTATGTATTTCTAACAACTTTCTTACACATACATTCTTAACTTGAGGTACTCAACCAATTTAAAAAGAAATAGCTTTCTCGAGAAGCAAAAAAAACAACAACCCACCCCTAAAAAAGCACACAAGTGCTTATTCTATTATCCTCGGTATAAAAGAATAAAATATAAAAGAATTGTTTTTTAATTAAAAAAATAAAATAAAAAACCCAGTATTACCACTGCCAATTTTGTAAACAAGTTCTACAAATGACTCATTCCATACTTCAGCAAGACATACTGTCTTAATAGCAGCAGAATTGAAGATCTGGCATCAAATATAGATAATCATATTACATCTCAGTTACGCAGGTGCCAAGTTCACCCTAAAGCTGCCTGAGTGAATCTACTGTTTGGTAAACAGTGTAGTATAGAACTGTTGCATGACATTTTCTTCCTTGGAGCTGGTCCTAGAGTACAGGCCAGAGGTTACTAAACAGAATTCAGCAACTGTGGTTGACAGTAATATGCACTAATGCTGTTCTTAAAAGAGAGGATCAGTATAAAAAAAATTCCTGGTCCCTATCCTATGTCTACAGGTACTGACACATGAGCCATTTAATTTAAATTGTATGGTTGGTAAGAGGGGAGCAAAATGGATCCAAAGTGGACCTCTGTGTTGTTGAGCAGTTACCTAGCTTAAAATCTGGGGTCCACCCAGAAAAAAAAGTACTGTCTTTCTTGTCAAACCTGAGAATGGCTGTGATGCCATTAGAACAATGGATGAGAAGATTATGTATTGCAGTTTTTGAACACCTTGCTACATAAGCAGCTTTTACTCAACTTGATGTGTGTTTTTTTAAACCTCTTAACGGTCTCAAACAGCTTGATATCAGGTTCAATCCTATTGTGCTGAATACATCCTGATCTGCAAGAAACATGGTCAACATTCTTTTCAGCTTACTGATTTACATGTTTTTAAGAGCCTGCACAATGCATGCATGCGATAGCATACAACAGAAATTCACAACAACCTGTGCCTTGCATTTTAAATGAATTGCACAGCAGTTGGGGTTTTTTATTTTTAAAGATAGGCCTAATCTTTTAAGTTCAAAGATCCCCCTAAATTACAATTCAAATGGCCAATGTGTCAAACACAGTCATGTCAAAACATAATTTGCTTTTGGTCATTATTATAAAACACTAAAAAAAAACAACAACCACCCCCCCAAAACCATGTATTTGCAAAAATCTGAAACAGATTTGAAACAGCCACCAGAAAAGGCCCCATCTAGAAGAACACCACACACTGTCATATCCTTTGGTTTACTGTAATCCATGGGCTATAGATTGCAAACTTTTCCTCCTTAAAATTCACACTTGTGGCTTATCCTATGTTGCAGCTTATGCATTGATGAAAGTGAAACCATCAAAGAATCAAATATTGATCATAATCCATGAGAAAAAGGTTGCAACTACCTTCAGATTTACACACTTTGCTTCTTAGCACTACCAACAACTTGTTTGCTGTTACCTGGAGTTGAAGATTTTGACTGGCTCCTAAATGGTACCTGCTCCTCAGGGTCATGTGGTGTTTTTAAAGTCAATTAAGTCAAAGTATTTGTTTGCTAAATGTTCGGTGACACTGTTACGCTAAATACAAAATTAACATAAGAAAATAGTTTGGAACAAATTCCATCCACCTAAGGAAGGAAGAAGAAGACCAGCAAAACCAATCTACAGATGCCAAGCCTGCTCCACATTGATTTTTATTTTGGTGTGGTTTATTTATGAATGTGGCTTATGCTTTGGGTTTTACTTTTAGAAAAAAATTTTGCTTTAAAAATTATATCAAACAGTATGGCATGCAGCTTATATGATGAAGTGGCTTGTAGTCTGGTCAGTTCAGAACTTTTTCTCTTTGCATGGATATTTTTATTATTACTATTTAAAAAATTTTTTTTTTTTTTTTTTAATGAATCCATGAGACTTTCTTTTGTTTAACACACACAAATGCCAGTCTTTTCCTTATTTGACAGGAATAGAATTCTGAATTGTTTTCAAGAAGTGTGGTCACAGTTCTGAGGGTAAACAGATGAAATGAAAAAGCTGTCTTATTATGATTTGTCCGAAAAAGCTATTTCCAGTTTAGTTTAGTTGGTTGTTTTTTTGTTTAAATCCATCTACATTCCTGTATGGTTTTGAAATAAACATTTAGAAAATGCAGAAGATGATGAAGAAATGGATGTTCAATGGTAAAAAAAAAGAAAAAAAGTCTGGACATGACTTGTGGATAACAGAGTATGAACTTTCTTTTAGCCTTATCATGTCTGACCAAAAACATTAGAACTTTCCTTGAGCCCTATTATCACTGACTGAAGCATTAGATACCAACAGTGTGGATCCTCACATCTATGCTCTCCTATCAATATGTACAAAATTCATCTTTCAAAGAAAAGACAATTTGTGAGAAGACAACATTACACAAACTGTTAACTCAATTTCTCTACATAAGATTTATAATGATATATTACATAAATGTTAACACAATTTCTCTACATATGATTTTCATAATAATACATTACAATCTTACAGACTTGTGAAAAGGACTTTACAAAATGTACAGCTGTTGCTTTATCAAAGTTCACAACTAATATGACAGTAAAGCAAACAACAACAAACGGGCAAGGTTACAAAGAATCACCAATGCATCTCTAGTTAATGCTTGTCTGCTATACACATGAAAACAATGTACACACAAGAACGCTCTATTTACATCTGTAAAGGAAAACAAAGGCAGCAGGAGGACAACCAGAGCTCACGACCTGGATGCAGCCTGGTCCCTGTTGTGTAGAGAGTCGGAGGTGGGGGTCCTAACCACTTTCCACATAGGGGCTTTTTCCTTTGAAAAACCTTCCTTCTGCTGTCCAATTCTCCCTACACTTTTTACATGAATACAAGACCCATTAATATCGCTTAACAGTTTTTTTCATGGTAGTACGTAATCTTCAATTTTCCAATTACGTGTCTTTTCTCACATTTTTATTTCAATTTGTCAGTGACCAGGTCACCATGTCATTAAACATCCTATGTGTGTGTATAAAGAACGGATGTCTTTTTCTCAATGCGTGATAAAAAAAAAAAAATAAACACACACATGAGCGCATGTGCACACACACATACACACACAAGCAGACACACATACAAAATGGCATAAATACATGTATGCATACCCTATACTCACACATACGCGTGCGCACACACACTCATATGCGCACGTGTGCACACCACACACATGTAACTACAAGAAGATGCGCATGGCACACATGTGCTTGAGAAAACTAACAACTTGAAACTGACACACAGCCAGGAAGCACCTGGCACATGTAGGTGCTGTGGCCGATCACACAAACACACACACATTCACACATGGGCACATACGCATGCACGCACGCACACATGTGTGCGCAAACACACACCACGTGCAAACGCACACATGCGCGCCCATGCACGCATGCACACACACACACATCCCCGCACACACACTAACACACGCTCACGCATGCATGCAGGGACACACACACTCACACAAAGTAGATCTCTCTCCTCCCCCCTCTCTCTCCTCCCCCCCTCTCTCTCTCTCGTATTCAGTCTCCTATTTTAGGCTTGTCTGGGATCACTTTAAGTGGAAAGACGTTAAAATTGAAGACTTACTTACACAGGGGGCTCTGGATAGAGGTAGTACCTTTGCTGTCTGGTGGCTGCATCCTACCTGGTAGGGTGGATGGGCACTCTGGTCCTCATCCATCTCCTGAATCTCTCACGTGCTGGCTCCTAGCGCCAAACCCCGGGCAACCGCTTCAGCCAGTGGGCTAAACCACGTGAGGGTGTGGTGTTTACACTGCATCACTACTAGGCGGAGGAGCAGCTTCAGGCAGCCAACGGCTAGAGGGCGGAGGAGATCTGTGACTGATCCAACGGCCATGTGTAGGGGAGTAAACCTTTCAAATCAGGAGTGGAGCCCCGAAGGCGGACCAGCGTGCATCGCTCACTGACTCCGGCAGCTCCTGCAGCCAACCTGGTGCCAAACGTACTGCTCCGCATTCCTTTGGAATACACCGGCAAGGCCGAGAGGGGGATCTTGACTGGGCAGCCCAGGATCTCCATACACTCTGCCCAGGCTTGCACCCTGGAGAGGTCACTCCAGTGCCGCTGTTCCAGCGACAGAAACAACATGGGAGGCAGCAGTTACGAGTTATAAGTGCAGAGCGTATTGGCGTAAGCTTGGACGCTACGGGCTGTCTCCGACGGTGGGAGGGATCCTTGTGTCCCACTGGTCAGCTACCAACCGCCTCAAGCTGGGCAGCCCCCAGCCAGTAAGGTGCTGACCCGTCACAGTCTGCCTGCTTCAATGGGTGCTTGGAGCTCAGGGAAAACACCGAAGAGCAGACTGTAAATCCTGCACCAGGCAATGATAGAAGAAGAAAATCAATGCCGCCAGCGCTGAGACTGGCAACCGGGAACGTCAGGACCATGTACCCTGGCCTCTCCAACGATTTACAACAGGTTGACGATGCAAGAAAGACGGCCGTCATCAGCCGCGAGCTAAAGAGGCTCAACATTGACATAGCCGCACTACAGGAAACCAGACTTCCTTCCAACGGCAGCCTTAGAGAAAAGGACTACACATTCTTCTGGCAGGGGAAGGGCCCAGAGGCGCACCGTGTGCACGGCGTAGGCTTCACAGTGAGAAACTCTCTACTGTCCTCAATCCAACCACCCTCAGACGACACAGCTTACATCCTCTCCCTACGCCTCACAACCAACTCAGGCCCCGTGAACATCATGAGTGCCTATGCCCCCACGCTATACTCTTCAGCAGAGGCAAAGGATATGTTCTACGAGGAGCTTGAGACCGCCATCAAGAAGTTAGCCCCCTCAGAACAGTTATATCTGCTTGGCAACTTCAACGCCCGGATTGGTTCAGACCACGCTTCCTGGCCCAGATGCATCAGCCACTTTGGTGTCGGCAAACTCAACGAGAATGGACAGAGACTTCTTGAGCTATGCTCTCTTCATGATCTCTGCATCACAAACACGTTCTTCCCCACAAAACCCGGCCACAGAGTGTCCTGGCGGCATCCCAGATCTCGTCACTGGCACCAGCTGGATCTCATCATCTCATCATGGTGGATCGGTGGTCTAGAGCTAACGCGCCTGTCTAGAAAGCGAAAAGTCCGGGTCTGAAGTGTGCGGCGGTTCGTACCCCGTTTGGACCGGAAATTTTTCCCCCATCCATTAGACCATGAGTGGTGGTCTGGGCGCTAGTCTTTCGGATGAGACGATAAACCGAGGTCCCGTGTGTTACACGTAATTATTTAGCGCACGTAAAAAACCCACAGCAACAAGAGAGTTGTCCCGGGCAAAATTCTTAGAAAAAAAGCCACTCTGATAGGGAAACACAATACAGCTGCAGAAAAAAAAAAGAAAAAAAGGGTGAAAGGGTGGCGCAGCGCTAAGTGGCGATGCGTTCTCCTGCTCTCCCCGGAGAGCAGCCCGAATTTAAAGGGAGAGAAATCTGCCATGACTTAAAGTGGTATGAAATAAAATCTGAGCGCTTTGATTTGTTGCTTTACAAGATTCAGCGCTATATAAATTCCATACATTATTATTATTATTATTATTACACGCAGGCCCTTGCTGAACTGTGTCCTCAGTACTCGCAGCTACCACAGCGCTGACTGCGACACCGACCACTCCATGGTTGCAAGCAAGGTGCGGCTCCAACCCAGACAAATCCACCGATCCAAGCAGAAAGGGCGACCACGCATCAATACAGCCATGACCTCATTTCCTGAGCTTCGGGAACGTTTTGCTGACACCATCCAGGAGGCCCTCAGCAACTGCCCAACCACCAGTGCGGAAGAGAGATGGAACCACATCCGTGATGCCACATACAAGTCCGCTGTCAACACCTTTGGAAAGAGAAAATAGAAAAACCCCGACTGGTTTGAAGCCGGAATTTCTTAACTCAAGCCAGCCATCTCATCCATATGAGCCACCCTGCTCAACTACAAACAAGACCCATGCGCAAAGACGCTCGCTGCCCTTAGAAAAGCCAAAAGTCATGCTCAACGGATTGCTAGACAGTGCACCAATAGCAATGGCAGAACTTGTGTCAAAGCAGCTGTCTGCTGATTGTGGCAACATTCGTGCCATGTACGAGGGTATGAAGAAGGCCTTCAGCCCATGCACAATCAAGACCACCCCTCTGAAGTCCACCACTGGCGAAATCATCACCGACCGCTCGAAGCAAATGGAGAGATGGGCAGAGCATTATCAAGAGCTTTACTCGAGGGAGACCATTGTGACAGACACAGCAGAGGAAAACACAAGCCCCCTGCCAGTCATGCAAGAGCTTGATGACTCACCCACCATTGAGGAGCTCAGCAAGGCCGTTGACTCACTAGCAAGCGGCAAAGCCCCAGGAAACGATGGCATCCCTCCTGAGATCATCAAAGTGGGCAAACAGAGCAGCCTCCTCGGGCATCTCCACAAACTGCTGCTACAGTGCTGGGAGGAAGGGACCGTGCCTCAAGACAAGCGCGATGCCAATATCATCACGCTGTACAAGAATAAAGGCGATCGCAGCGATTGTAACAACTACCGTGGCATATCCCTCCTAAGCATTGTCGGGAAGACTTTCGCCCGCGTCATACTGAACCGACTGCAGTCTCTCGCAGAGCGTGTATACCCTGAGGCACAGTGCGGCTTTCGAGCTGAGAGATCAACGATCGACATGATATTCTCCCTGAGACAGCTGCAAGAGCAGTGTCGTGAGCAGAGACGTCCCTTGTACATCGCCTTCATTGATCTGACCAAGGCGTTCGACTTGGTCAGCAGGGCAGGGCTGTTCACACTCCTGCAGAGAATTGCATGTCCCCCCAAGCTCCTGAGGATGATCACTTCCTTTCATGAGAATATGAAAGGCACCGTCCAGCACGATGGCTCCTCCTTGGACCCTTTTCCCATCAAGAGCGGAGTTAAGCAAGGCTGTGTCCTCGCTCCGACGCTATTCGGCATCCTGTTCTCGCTGCTGCTGCGCTATGCCTTTAGACAATCTGAAGACGGGGTTTACCTGCACACCAGAAGCGACGGCAGCCTGTTCAACCTCGCGCGCCTTCGTGCAAAGACAAAGGTACGCAGAGTCCTCATACGTGAGATGCTGTTCGCCGATGAAAGCCCCCCTTGACAGCACACACTGAGGCTGCCCTCCAAGAACTCATCAACTGCTTTGCGCATGCCTGCACTGAGTTCGGCCTGACGATCAGCATCAAAAAAGACGAAATCCTGGGCCAAGATGTCAGCTCCGCCCCTTCCATCTCCATTGGGGACAGCCCCCTCGACGTCCCTGGAAAACTTCACGTACCTTGGCTCTGCCATCTCCAGTAGCCTCAGCCTGGACACCGAGCTGAACTCCAGAATTGGCAAGGCATCAGCAGCAATGGCTCGTCTGTCAAAGAGAGTATGGAAGAACTCCATGCTCACCATCAAGACAAAGACCCTAGTGTATCAAGCCTGCGTGCTGAGCACATTACTGTACGGTAGCGAGAGCTGGACTCTATACGCCTGACAAGAACGCAGGCTCAACACCTTCCACCAACGCTGCCTCAGAAGGATCCTTGGCGTCACATGGCAGGACCATGTTCCCAACAAATAGATCCTGGAAAGGGTAGGAACACTCAGCATGTTTGCCCTGCTCACCAAGAGACGTTTGCGCTGGCTTGGCCATGTCACCTGCATGCATGACGGCAAACTGCCTAAAGACATTCTGTACGGTGAGCTTGCCACCGGCTCCAGACCAACAGGAAGGCCAATGCTTCGGATACAAAGATGTGTGCAAGCGGGACCTGAAGGCAGGTGGCATTGCACCAGCAGGCCTTGAAGCACTGGCAGCAGACCGCAAACAGTTGGCGAGCCACTACCAGGTCGGCCATCAAGACAGCAGAGCAGAAGAGGGAGGAGCAGTGGGGAGACAGACGAGCACGCAGACATCGGAGAGCGGAGTCAGCACCATCAGACAACTCCGTCTCCACATGCAGCACCTGCAACAGGATCTGCCGCTCCAGGATTGGGCTCTACAGCCACAGTCGGCGCTGCAGTTCCACCACTGACTGTCTGACCCACGGTGCATTCTCCATTGTCTCCCGAGTCAGACAGATGCCAACAATTTACACACACACACTCACAGAAAACACACAAACACTCAGCCCTTCGTTTCTTGGAGACACCGTGTTTGTAAAAAAAAAGTTTAAAATTAGTTGGCCAGAGAAGATCTCCAATGAAGACCTACTACGGAGATGCAGGCAAGAAGACATGGGAACCATCATCACCAGACTACGGTGGAAGTGGATTGGGCACATCCTCCGAAGAGACCCACAGTCAATCACAAGAACAGCATTGCACTGGACCCCAGAAGGAAGGAGAAAGAAAGGAAGACCAAAAGCAACGTGGAGGAGAACTGTAGAAAGTGAGATGAAGGCCATGCAGCACTCCTGGGGATCAATGACTAGGTTGGCCCAGGATAGGCACGAGTGGAAGCGCTTTGTTGCTGCCCTACACTCCACTGGGTGTAATGGCTAATAACGATGATGACACACACACACACTTACAAAGAGGTCTGTTAAAGCACTCACCTGGCATTCTCCGCCTCTATGGCAACAATCTGGTGAGTGGCTTTCTGTAGCTTATTCATCAGGTCCTCTGCCTCTCTCTTCGCCTCCTCTCTCTCTGCCTCACTCTTCATCAGCTCTTTCTGTACAGTCCACACACCACACACACACATAATTTTATATATATATATAGGTAAAGGAGTCCCATAACCTATAAGGTCGTAGGGGAGCGAGGCGTCAAAGACCTCACTTCTCTAGGGCCAGCATATTGAGGGCAGCGCCCATCTCCTCTCCCTTGCTGCTTTACCTTCCCTGACCCTAAAGAGGGCAGGTACCCATTTACAGCTGGGTGAACTGGGGGAACTGTACTGAAGCCAAGGCGTGCAAACAGTCACCCATCCAACTGGTAACCACGCTCGACGCTGCTTAACTTGGCTGGGGGAAAGCGAGTGTTCCGACCACTGAGCTATTCCGTCCCCATATATATAAGGTGATTTAGACACACCCTCATTCATACCATCGCCCGAACAGCCCTCCACTGGACACCAGAGGGAAAACGCAAACGAGGACGACCCAAGAACACTTGGCATCAGACTGTCGAAGCAGAGCTGAAAACCTTCCAACATACCGGGGGAACCTTCAAAGCGGCCCAAAGACAGGAGTGGAAAAATTTGTTGTGCCCCTATGCCAATAAAGCAAAAGGCATTGAGATGATGATGCATCATACCAAATACCTATTTTACACCCCCCATCTCTTTCTCTCCCTTACATGCACTCCAAAACCCCTTGATAATATACCCCCAAATTTTTAAAAAATAGTACAAAAATACGTCAAATTTTTAGGCATTTTTATTACTAAAAATTTGACTTGGAATGTCCATTTTGGATACATTTTAACAAAACGAAAAAAGATTTTTTTTTTTAAAAATGGTTACCAGCAGTTTTGGGGACAAGAATGGTCCTCTAAAAATGCTTAGCAGTCACTTGTGGGTCCAAAGCTGTCTTAGGGACAAGAAGTCTTTTTTAGTGCTCCTAATTATTTTTTGAAAAAACTCCAAAGTGAGACGTAAAAACAATAAATTTGATTTGGTTACCATTCCACCCTCCACCGTAGCAACATAATGAAAGGGGGGAAAATTCCCCCCTACTAAAATACCGAAAACTTTTTTTGTGCCAAATAAGTTTAGCGCACAAAAATAAAACTTTGTTTCTAGTGAAAATAGAATGAAGCAAAAAAAAATTATCCTAAAAGGGCAAAATATTTCGTGTTTAACCTATTGGTATTTAAAGTATAGCCCTTTTTAAAATTGAACTGATCATTAGAATTAAAAAGCAAAGAAGCTTTGCCATGCTTCGTGGGAAATAAATAAAAAAAATTTTTTGAATAGAATGACTAATAAAGAAAGAACAAAAAACCCAAAAACATGGTTTTGCAGATATCAATCACTATTGAAAAATACATTTTGAAAACTTAAAAATATATACAGATGGGCCCAGTTTTAGAAAATAAGAAGCTGGTTCGCTTTTCGTCAACCCTCAAAAAAACAGAGAAATCATTATCTTGGTAAAACACTTCAATTTTTACAGCCAAAATTGTTGAAATTCTTATGCTCTTACTTTATTTTTGATTTTGTATTTCCATCTTTCCCTATCATTTTGTGTTACTCTAAGTGGGTACGTATTATCAAATCCCCAAATTCCCAAGAAAGTATCTAGAATAATTTTTAAAAATTAAATAGTATACACCTTTTTAAAGTTTAAGGGGTATTTCTGTCCCCTTTTGTTGGGTACCTTGCAAACGTTGGAGTTTTTTCAAATGAGGGGGGGTTAAGAGCTGAAAAAAGGGGGGCAAGCATTTTTGAATCAATAAACTGCATGTTTCCCCTTTTCTCTACGGAGGATACCCCTTTGTTAGAAAACATCTGGGGTAAGTGGGGGACAATAATCAACCAAGGAACGATTTTAAAGGGTTGCCAGAAAATGGGCCTATTTATGTTATCCCTTTTCAAACAATTAAGTTCGCAATACGAGAAAAGTTAATACCTAATTTTGAATAAAATAAAAGCATTTTAACAAAATTTTTGTAAAAAAAGTCGGTGCCTGTGGGGGGATATTTAACACTCACATATATTTGAGTGTCCAAATGAAAAACCTTTTTTTACCCCCGTTTTTTACAGTCTGTGGAAAAGTATTTAAAAAACCAAATTTGCCTTTGCCCTTGTTAAAAGTCTATTGCACCGCCCATTTTGAGTATTTGTTGTAGTTACTTTATGTTATTTCATGTTAACAAATTTTTTGAATTTAAATTTTTACCATGTTTAAAAAACCCCCCCCCCCTTTTTTTTTTTTTTTTTTTTCTTTTTTTTTTTTCAGAAAATTAACACACATTTACCTATCATTTTTTCCTTTTTCCCTTCCCCCCTCTGTTTTTAAATTCCATTTATTTTCCACATCCCTGTTTAAAATCCCTAAGATGAACGCTTAAAAAATTTAAGACAACAACAACAACACAATAATATTATATATATACCACACAAAGTGAAAGCGTAACAACCCTATAAAATTTCCCCAAAATTCGGCTTTCGCCTTCCTCAGGGGGGGTTTATTGACGTGATGGAAATGCGTCAATTTAATTTTACATCATTGTGAAATTTTTTGTATGACATTTAAATTGAACACCAACGAGACGATGTTAGAGAGAAGAGGAGAAGTAGGGGGGGGGGGGGGATTTTAAACCGGGGGAATTTGGGCAATAGTTTATGTTCCACACACACACACAACCACACACTTGCACACCCACGCATACCGCCGCAAATGCATCAAAATTACACGCAATGCACATAAAAATCCCTTTTTAGGAGCTAAAGCAAGCCCCCTTTTGGGAGCCCACTCAGAACATGGCCCACATCCCCAAAAACCCCTTCACCCCCTTTGGAAGAGTAGGGAAATTTGCGCCCCGTGAAAGAATTAAAAGAGTGCCCCTTCCCCTTTTCCATTAATTTTCCCCTGTAAAAAGGGCATTCTGTAATTTTTATATTAAATATATATAATCATCCATCATACATCCCCGGCGGGGGACCGTTTGGGGTACCCGCACGGACGGGGGGCAATGGGGCCGCCAAATGGTTTTTGCCCTGGGCTGCCCTTCAGGAGGTTTGGTACAGTGAGGCGGTCCACCCTTTATTTGGAATCCACTTTTTCGGGTCCCCTGCCCCTGCTCCTTCCACCAAATTCCTGCAGGATGTCTTTGACAGGTTGTTATGCCCTTTTTGTGTGGCCAAAAAAAAATTTCAATTTCCCCCGTTCGAACTGTATTACAAGGTTCCGTTTTTCCCGCCTGCCTCGTCTCTGCCAAACGTGCGTTTGGTTTTACGGTCCGTAGGTGATGTTCAGGGTCCCCTGAGGCATTCACTCAAAGGCTTGAATGCGACGTTCTAAATCGGCAGTGAGTGTCCATGCTTCACAGCTGTACAAGGCAATGGATGTGATGAGTGCCTTGTAGAGTCTGACCTTAGTGTGGGTTCTGATGTTATGGTTTCTCCACACTTTCGCCAGCTTAGTCATGGAGGAGAGTGCCACAGTAAGTCTGATCTTCAACTCTTGTGTGCTCATACCTTCTTTGGTGATGACTGCTCCAAGGTACTTGAAAGTTTCCACCTCCTCTAGTGTCTCGCCACTCATCTTGATGCTGGTGGGAGTGGTCGGTGTGGTACTGTTCACTAGGATCTTGCTCTTTTCCGTGCTGATCTCCATACCGTGGGCATTGGCTGATGTTTCCAGTCTGGTGGTGAGATCCTGGAGTTCTTCTTCACTGCGGCCCATGAGATCAATATCGTCTGCGAATCGAAGATTGCAGACTGGCCTTCCTCCTATTGTGATTGTGGTCTTGAAGTCAAGGAGGGCCTCCTGCATGATGTTCTCCAGGAACACGTTGAAAAGAACGGGGGATAGCGGGCAGCCTTGTCGAACTCCAACTGAAGTCCGGAAGAACTCCCCGATTTCTCCACCCATGAGGACTGCGCTGTGGGAGCTGTCATACAGCGCCTGGATGACTTGAATAATAATAATAATATATGGAATTTATATAGCGCTGAATCTTGTAAAAAAACAAACAAATCGAAGCGCTTGCACTCAATCATTTAAAGACATGCAACTCTCCTTAAACATAATGAACAACAGATTTCAAAAACCATGCGCGCGCACGTATGCCACGCATGCACGCACACACACGCACACACACACACACACACGCACACACACACACACACACACACACACACACATACACACACACACGCACACACACACACACACTCGGAACAACACTTAGAAGGTGAAAGATGCTGTTGAAAATTAGGGACAGATATTTGGGGGGAAAGTCTCAGGGAGGAAATAAGTGTGTTTTGAGGCTGGATTTGAAGGTTTCAAGTGAAGGCTTTTGGCGAAGTGAAAGAGGGAGGTCATTCCAGGTGGATGGACCAGAAACAGAGAAGGAGCGACGGCCAACAGTGGTTTGTTTGAATCTGGGTGTTTGAAAGCACAAAGTATCTGCGGCTGAACGAAGGGAACGGGATGGAGTGTACAGATGAAGACAGTTACAGAGATAAGAGGGTGCAGATTTGTGGAGACATTTGAAACAGAGGGTATTGATTTTATACTCCAGTCTTTGTGAGACAGGCAACCAGTGAAGAGATCGCAGAAGAGTGATGTTATAGTCTCTCATGACTTGCCACAGAGCTTCTTGCCACACTCGGTCGAAGGCCTTCTTGAAGTCAATGAAGTTGTTGTAGAGCTGTAGTTGATGTTGGAGGTGCTTCTCTATGAGCATTCTGATGTTGAAGATCTGCTCGACAGTGCTTCGACCTGGTCTGAATCCTGCCTGTTCTTCTGATAGGATTTCTTCTGCTTGTGGTTTCAGTCTGTTCAAGGCAATGCGTAGCATAACTTTGCTTGGATGGCTTATCAGACTGATTGTTCTGTAATTTTGGCACTTCTTCAGATCTCCCTTCTTTGGAAGTGGAACTATGATGGATTTGGTCCACTGTTCAGGCCACTCTTTGCTGGTCCAGATGCGTTGGCAGATGATTGTTAGTGCCTTGATCATCTCTGGGCCTCCGTACTTGATGAGCTCAGCCGGGATGTTGTCAATCCTTGGTGACTTGCCTCCTTTCAAGGATCTTACTGCTTCTTCTATCTCTTCCTCCAGCACCTGTGTGCTTTCAGGATCTGATGGTCTGGGATCTTGCTCGTGAAGTTTGTTCGGATCAGTCTTCAGCTTGTAGTTGTACAGGTCTCTGCAATATTCTGTCCATCTCTTCATGATAGTGGCGCTCTCTGTAAGGACTGACCCCTCTTTGTCTTCAATAACGGAGGTCTTTGGCTGCTGGGACTTGGTTAGTACCTTGATGGTCTGGTACACCTCCTTGCTGTCTCCTTTCGCCATTGCCTTCTCAACCTTGGCGCATTGTTCTGACATCCAGTTCCCCATGGCCTCAGTCATCTTCTTCTTGATTGACCTGTTGACTGTTCTATACTCTTCGGCCGTTTCTGGGTTTTTGTTCTTCTCTGGCTTTAGCTCCCTACGTTGATCGCACAGGTCCAGGATATCGTTGGTAACCCACGGTTAGTTCTTTTTCCTTTCTTTCCCAAGGATCTCCAGCGCTGTCTCCTGAATGGTCTCGCTGAAGGTCTCAGTGAGGTTGTTGATGTCATCTTGGAGGAAATTCAATGCTGCAAATCTGCCCCCTATCTCAGCTTTAAAGATTTCAGTGACTTCGGGGTCCTTCAGCTTTTCCATGTTGAACCGCAAACGGGGATTTCTCTTCTGGTTCTTGGTCTTCAGCTTGATCTGTAGGGTCATGAGTACCATGTCGTGGTCACTGCCGATATCAGCGCCAGGGAAAGTTCTTGTCTGGGCTTTGTTGATGCTTAACTTAAATCATTTGGGGCCAAGATGTAGTCAATCTGGTTGTGTATCTTTCCATTTGGTGAGTGCCACGTCGTTCTTCTTGATGTCTTGTGGGGGTATAAGGTGTTGGCGACAGTAAGATTGTGGCTGCTTGCAAATTCCAAAAGTCTGAGACCTCTATCGTTGGTTTCGTCCATGCCAAAACGGCCTATTGTCCCTTGCCATTGGTCATAGGCGTCAGGTCCGATCTACATATATATAACTAATTACAGCAATGGTCTTACAGGTGAAGAATATATGACTTCAGCAACTGACATTATGAATTGCTGAGAGTCATATAAAACTTCTTGACTAGTGGCATATTTCTTATGAATATCTAAACCTCTTCTTTTATACATGTCAAAATGAATTGGGCAATCAAACAACAAATGGTAGATTGAAAGGTGAATAGAACAACAACATGTTACATATTTTGAATATTTAGTATTCCATGCATTTAATCTCAATTTATGTATTAGAATTTCTAATTTCCGTGGGCAAGGAAACTGCTGATAACGATTTTTAAAAAAATCTTTGAATGTATGCATTTCATTTACTTAGAATGAATTTCATAAGACGACAATGCAAGATTAGAAGCAAACACTTCAGTACTGTATTCAGAGGCACCTTGTTTTGCCAAAGAATCAACCAGCTCATTCGAATAAATTCCACAATGAGAAGGGATCCAGCAAAAAGTTATGCTGATGCCTCTGCTTGCAATAGAATGTATCAGGAATTTTATCTCAAAAACAATATCATTCCTCATTTTACCTTTCCAT
>CM054154.1:48832338-48922338 GCA_028751875.1 Rapana venosa
AAGAAAAGAGAGGAGTGGCAGTGAACTGGGATCAGGGGGCGCAGGCTGGAATTGAGTCTATCCAGTCTGGAGCGTATGTTTCGAACTTGTCTGAGAAGAAGGCAGAAAATATGGAGGGAGTTCAGACGGGCTGTGGTGTTAGCAGAGGAGTTGTTTTTGCAGATCCAAGGAGATTTGAGGTGAGGGAAAAAAGAGATTTTATGGATGTAGCACAGAGAACTTGGGAAGAGTAGTAGTCTGTCTTTGCTGAATGGATTAAGAGTTTGACTTTGTTTATTTGTTTTCGGAAAAGTTGTTTGTTGATTTCGGTTTTTGACTTCCGCCACTGGCGTTCTAGTTGCCGGCGTTTGCGCTTCGCTATCAAGATGTCTTGGGTATACCATGGCGCACAGGGTCTGTCAGGGAGGAGATGGTCAGTAGGAGGTGCATGCTCATCAAGCAGTTGGCGGAGAATAGTGTTATAGTGATCAGAGAGGTCAGTGTGGTCAGAGGTTTGTGAAAAACGTTCGGAAGCTTGTGAAGAGAAGGTATGAATGTCTAAGGCCTTAAGATTGCGACGAGTAACATATTTCTTCTTTCTGACAGGTTTTGTGATGTTAAGATGGAAAAGAATGGCGGAATGATCAGAATGCAGTTCGTCGGTGACAGAAACAGATGTGACAAGATTAAATGAAGCATTAGTAATCAGCCAGTCTAAAATATGACCGGATCTGTGCGTTGCTTCGTTTACCAGTTGAGAGAGAGAATGGTTGGACAGAGAAAGAGAAAGACGTTTGACACCTGGAGAAGATTGGTTGTCGAAATGGAAGTTGAAGTCACCAAGAATTATAAGTTTAGTGGGAGAGAGGCTGTAGTGGTCGAGGAGTGACTGGAATTCTTGGTGAAAAAGAGATGTTAGCTGTTTTTATGGCTGGGAGGTGGACGGTAAAGGCAGCAGATAGTAATAGAGTGGCCAGGTAGGTTGAGATTGATTTCGCAAACTTCAAAAGATTCATGTGAGAATTGAAGGTTGTGACTGAAAGAAAGAGACAGTTCCAATGTGTCTTTGAGAATGATGGCAATCCCATCTCCTCGAGAGAGTCGGGGGAAAGAAATAGTTTTATATCCAGGAGGAGTCAGCTGTTTTATTTTTGGTTCATGGCCATGTGGTTTAAGCCAAGTTTCGGTGAGGAAGGTTAAGTCAATGTTTTTTTCAGAGATAAAATCAGAAATGTAGTCGGCTTTTCCATTTGGACAGACAGACTGCACATTGAACAAACAAACTTGAAGGAGATCTGAAGGAGGTGGAGAGGTTGGAGATGAAAGTGGTGAGTTTGGACAAGCATCAGAGGATGAGGATGAAGGCGATGGTGGAGATGCGGCTAGTGGAAGAACAGACAAGAGTTTGGATGGTGAATCAGGAGTAGAAGATGGTGAAAGAACTGTGCTTATCAGGGGATTCTGTGTTTGAAACACATCATGATATACATCATCATCATCAGAACAAAAACCATTATTAGAGTCACAACAACAGAACAGTGAACAGCTGAAGGGGCGGGTGGACGGCTCAGAAGACACACCGATCTTGCTGTCTGTTGCTGGATCACACAGTAGATCAAGTGACTCTGGTGTGGCCGAGGCATTCACTGCACTGCTGACACACAGCTCTGTGTACACACTGGTTTGTTTTTCTTGTTTCCACATCGAGCAGGGAGTCAATGTTACACAAGACCGGCTCTTCCAAGACACTGTCATTGTCACATTGGTGACTTGCCTGTCTTTCTTGGTGTTGTCTGCTTCTTTGGAGGTCGCGACAGATTTGACATGGGGGATTTTTGCGATAGTACTGAACTTGGGAGTTACGGTTCAGCACCGGGTCCGCCATTTCTGTTGTCACTGACTTGTCAGCTGGCTTCATTCGCAAGACGAACACAACGCTGCCGCTCTCCCCTGCGACTTTCCAACTCGATACCACGTTGTCGATCAGCAGGGCGTTTGAAGTTGTTATTACAGTTGCTGGAAGGCCAGTAACTGACATTTTGAAGCTAAAATGCAAAAATTTGCAGCAGCTTACTAACAGCACACCCGTTCAGTTCTCATCCCGTCACGTCGTCTATCCACACACGTACAGAGAGAGAGAGAGAGAGAGATTAAGTTCCCATTTTTAGACTGACAAGATAGGTAAACAATGAAGACACCATTTTTAGATTGACAAGATAGGTACAATATGAAACACTGCAATAACACACAACACACACACACACACACACACACACACACACACAACAACACACACACACACACACACACACACACACACCACACACACACACACACACACTGTTCTGGAACAAGAGGTATTTTTGTTGTTTCACCAATGCTTTGGTCAATCTCTGGTTTTAAGATATTTTGCAATAGCGCCTTTCTCTTTGTCTTCATGTCAGCAAAAGGTCTTTGCAACTGCCATGTTGTAAAATACCAATCCCTGAAGTCCCCACACTTTATTTTTCACCACTACACTACAGCTCCTGTTGGCTCTCTAGATTTCCATATGGATGGTTTCACATATCTGTGGACCAATAAAGAGTTGTTTAACAGTGACACTATTTGCAAGATTATTCTTTGAACGAAAGGCAGCCCCTGCGAGACTGTTCATAGAATGCAAGGCAGAACAGTGAAGAAAAAGTGTGGGGACTTCTGCTTCTGGTGACCAGACGACCCCTCAACACTTGCCAGCATGGAGGATCAGCCTTCCCTTGGAGCCTACGTTGAGGAGATGGAAAAGCTGGAAGCTAGGTCCACCAGCTACCATTCCAACAGATCTGGCTAATGTAGGACTCAAACATCCAGTAGCCTTGCTGCCTGTAAGAGTGCCAAAACAGAAGCTTGTGTGTGCACAGAATTCGCTCACAGAGAAGCAGAACTTTTGAAGCAAGGAGCAGTGATCGAGGGGAGAGGAGAGTTATGGAGGCCAAAGCTGAACGCCTTAGGAGAGAATGTAACACTGAGCTGAATCTGATGGCTAAAGAGAAAGAAGTAACAGCCGCTGAAGCAGAGGCAACTATCCTAGAGTACAATGAAGAAAATCTTGTGGCATCTGTCTGTCTCGGGAGACAATGGAGAATGCGCCATGGGTCAGTCAGTCACTGGTGGAACTGCAGCGCTGACTGTGGCTGTAGAGCTCAATCCTGGAGCGGCAGATCCTGTTGCAGGTGTTGCATGTGAAGACGGATTTGTCTGATGGTGCTGACTCCGCTCTCCGATGTCTGCGTGCTCGTCTGTCTCCCCACTGCTCCTCCCTCTTCTGCTCTGCTGTCTTGATGGCCCACCTGGTAGTGGCTCGCCAACTGCTGCGGTCTGCTGCCAGTGCTTCAAGGCCTGCTGTGCAATGCCACCCGCCTTCAGGTCCTGCTTGCACACATCTTTGTATCAAAAGCATTGGCCTTCCTGTTGGTCTGGAGCCGGTGGCAAGCTCACCGTACAGAATGTCTTTAGGCAGTCTGCCGTCATGCATGCGGTTGACATGGCCAAGCCAGCGCAAGCATCTCTTGGTGGGCAGGGCAAACATGCTGAGTGTTCCTGCCCTTTCCAGGATCTCTTTGTTGGGACCATGGTCCTGCCATGTGACGCCAAGGATCCTTCTGAGGCAAGCGTTGGGGGAAGGTGTTGAGCCTGCGTTCTTGTCAGGCGTATAGAGTCCAGCTCTTGTTACCGTACAGTAATGTGCTCACCCACCAGGCTTGATACACTAGGCCCTTTGTCTTGATGGTGAGCATGGAGTTCTCCCATACTCTCTTTGACAGACGAGCCATTGCTGCTGATGCCTTGCCAATTCTGGAGTTCAGCTCGGTGTCCAGGCTGAGGCTACTGGAGATGGCAGAGCCAAGGTACGTGAAGTTTTCACGACGTCGAGGGGGCTGTCGCCGATGGAGATGGAAGGGGCGGAGCTGACATCTTGGCCCAGGATGTTCGTCTTTTTGATGCTGATCATCAGGCCGAACTCAGTGCAGGCATGCGCAAAGCAGTTGATGAGTTCTTGGGGGGCAGCCTCAGTGTGTGCTGTCAAGGCGGCGTCATCGGCGAATAGCATCTCACGTATGAGGACTCTGCGTACCTTTGTCTTTGCACGAAGGCGCGCGAGGTTGAACAGGCTGCCGTCGCTTCTGGTGTGCAGTAGACCCCGTCTTCAGATTGTCTAAAGGCGTAGCGCAGCAGCAGCGAGAACAGGATGCCGAATAGCGTCGGAGCGAGACACAGCCTTGTTTAAAACTCCGCTCTTGAGGGGAAAAAGGGGTCCAAGGAGGAGCCATCGTGCTGGACGGTGCCTTTCATATTCTCATGAAAGGAAGTGATCATCCTCAGGAGCTTGGGGGGACATGCAATTCTCTGCAGGAGTGTGAACAGCCCTGCCCTGCTGACCAAGTCGAACGCCTTGGTCAGATCAATGAAGGCAATGTATAAGGGACGTCTCTGCTCACGACACTGCTCTTGCAGCTGTCTCAGGGAGAATATCATGTCAATCGTTGATCTCTCAGCTCGAAAGCCGCACTGTGCCTCAGGGTATACACGCTCTGCGAGAGACTGCAGTCGGTTCAGTATGACGCGGGCGAAAGTCTTCCCGACAATGCTTAGGAGGGATATGCCACGGTAGTTGTTACAATCGCTGCGATCGCCTTTATTCTTGTACAGCGTGATGATATTGGCATCGCGCTTGTCTTGAGGCACGGTCCCTTCCTCCCAGCACTGTAGCAGCAGTTTGTGGAGATGCCCGAGGAGGCTGCTCTGTTTGCCCACTTTGATGATCTCAGGAGGGATGCCATCGTTTCCTGGGGCTTTGCCGCTTGCTAGTGAGTCAACGGCCTTGCTGAGCTCCTCAATGGTGGGTGAGTCATCAAGCTCTTGCATGACTGGCAGGGGCTTGTGTTTTCCACTGCTGTGTCTGTCACAATGGTCTCCCTCGAGTAAAGCTCTTGATAATGCTCTGCCCCTCTCTCCATTGCTTCAAGCGCCCGGTGATGATTTCACCAGTGGTGGACTTCAGAGGGGCGGTCTTGATTGTGCATGGGCTGAAGGCCTTCTTCATACCCTCGTACATGGCACGAATGTTGCCACAATCAGCAGACAGCTGGATGCTTTGACACAAGTTCTGCCAGTAGCTATTGGTGCACTGTCTAGCAATCCTTTTGAGCATCACTTTGGCTTTTCTAAGGGCAGCGAGCGTCTTTGCACATGGGTCTTGTTTGTAGTTGAGCAGGGCGGCTCGTATGGATGAGATGGCTGGCTCGAGTTAAGAAATTCCGGCTTCAAACCAGTCGGGGTTTTTCTATTTTCTCTTTCCAAAGGTGTTGACAGCGGACTTGTATGTGGCATCACGGATGTGGTTCCATCTCTCTTCCGCACTAGTGGTTGGGCAGTTGCTGAGGGCCTCCTGGATGGTGTCAGCAAAACGTTCCCGAAGCTCAGGAAATGAGGTCATGGCTGTATTGATGCGTGGTCGCCCTTTCTGCTTGGATCGGTGGATTTGTCTGGGTTGGAGCCGCACCTTGCTTGCAACCATGGAGTGGTCGGTGTCGCAGTCAGCGCTGTGGTAGCTGCGAGTACTGAGGACACAGTTCAGCAAGGGCCTGCGTGTAATGATGAGATCCAGCTGGTGCCAGTGACGAGATCTGGGATGCCGCCAGGACACTCTGTGACCGGGTTCTGTGGGGAAGAACGTGTTTGTGATGCAGAGATCATGAAGAGAGCAAAGCTCAAGAAGTCTCTGTCCATTCTCGTTGAGTTTGCCGACACCAAAGTGGCTGATGCATCTGGGCCAGGAAGCGTGGTCTGAACCAATCCGGGCGTTGAAGTCGCCAAGCAGATATAACTGTTCAGAGGGGGCTAACTTCTTGATGGCGGTCTCAAGCTCCTTGTAGAACACATCCTTTGCCTCTGCTGAAGAGTATAGCGTGGGGGCATAGGCACTCATGATGTTCACAGGGCCTGAGTTGGTTGTGAGGCGTAGGGAGAGGATGTAAGCTGTGTCGTCTGAGGGTGGTTCGATTGAGGACAGTAGAGAGTTTGTCACTGTGAAGCCTACGCCGTGCACACGGTGCGCCTCTGGGCCCTTCCCCTGCCAGAAGAATGTGTAGTCCTTTTCTCTAAGGCTGCCGTTGGAAGGAAGTCTGGTTTCCTGTAGTGCGGCTATGTCAATGTTGAGCCTCTTTAGCTCGCGGCTGATGACGGCCATCTTTCTTGCATCGTCAACCTGTTGTAAATCGTTGGAGAGGCCAGGGTACATGGTCCTGACGTTCCAGGTTGCCAGTCTCAGCGCTGGCGGCTTTGATTTTCTTCTTCTATCATTGCCTGTGCAGGATTTTACAGTCCCGCTCTTCGGTGTTTTCCCTGAGATCCAAGCACCCATTGAAGCAGGCAGACTGTGACGGGTCAGCACCTTACTGGCTGGGGGCTGCCCAGCTTGAGCGGTTGGTAGCTGACCAGTGGGACACAAGGATCCCTCCCACCGTCGGAGACAGCCCGTAGCGTCCAAGCTTACGCCAATACGCTCTGCACTTATAACTCGTAACTGCTGCCTCCCGTGTTGTTTCTGTCGCTGGAACAGCGGCACTGGAGTGACCTCTCCAGGGCGCAAGCCTGGGCAGAGTGTATGGAGATCCTGGGCTGCCCAGTCGTCAAGATCCCCCTCTCGGCCTTGCCGGTGTAGTCCAAAGGAATGCGGAGCAGTACGTTTGGCACCAGGTTGGCTGCAGGAGCTGCCGGAGTCAGTGAGCGATGCACGCTGGTCCGCCTTCGGGGCTCCACTCCTGATTTGAAAGGTTTACTCCCCTACACATGGCCGTTGGATCAGTCACAGATCTCCTCCGCCCTCTAGCCGTTGGCTGCCTGAAGCTGCTCCTCCGCCTAGTAGTGATGCAGTGTAAACACCACACCCTCACGTGGTTTAGCCCGCTGGCTGAAGCGGTTGCCCAGGGTTTGGCGCTAGGAGCCAGCATATGAGAGTTTAGGAGATGGATGAGGACCAGAGTGCCCATCCACCCTACCAGGTAGGATGCAGCCACCAGACAGCAAAGGTACTACCTCTATCCAGAGCCCCCTACACCCCTTATGAAGAAAATGGAAGTGCTGTATCAGCTAGCATTTCTTCTTTGGTCCAACTGAACTTGCCATCCCAAAGCTGAGCTGCGAGGACTAGGCCACCACAGAACCAACTCACCAGGAAGATCAGTAACACAACCTTTATGCTGTGTACAATACTCCACAGCAAGGACTGAATATCAATGCAGAGCCCTTTTCCTACACACGTAATGCCTTCCCAGGAGAGTCCAACAACACTGCGACTGCATCTGATGTAGAGGCATTATCTAAGTATCTGCTGAAAAAAGACCTCATGTTTACTAGGTTGACCCACTTCAATGAACAGCCTGAAACCTTCGAATTAACGCACACTAGTTTCTTAAGCATCACGAGGGAATTAGATGTGACACCTCAGGAAGAACTTGACCTCCTCATGAAGCATTTGGGCCCAGAGTCCAGCAAGTACACGCTTAACTGCAAGCTTCCACCCCCCAAGAGCCCATGGTCGGTCATTACAAGGAAGGCTAGAGGTGGGCAATCCAGTGCCAAAAGATGGGCAGTGATCTTCACCTGTATGGCTACTCGGGCCATCCACATTGAAGTCCTGGAAGTCATGAGCAGTTTGTCTTTCATCATTGGTCTCAGGAGGTTCATTGCTATGCGGGGTCCACTTACATAGCTACGTTCTGATCAGGGTTCAAATTTCATTGGAGCCGCCAGAGAGCTGGGAGCGGATCCTGCTGTATCCAGCGACATGAGGGAAGCCTACAAGCACCAGTGGAAACACGTCAAAGTCCTCTCCAACACTTTCTGGAAGCATTGGCAAGAAGAGTACTTACAGTCACTGCAGCAGAGGCACAAATGGACAAGTCCAGAGGAGAACGTCAAGGAAGGAGACCTCATGCTTCGCCATGATGCAGGATCTCACAGCTGTGAATGGCCCATAGGCTTGGTGATCCGCACCTTTCCCAGCAGCAAAGACTCACTTGTTCGGTCAGCAGAAATTCGTGTGGTCAAGGACCAAAAGCCAGTCACCTATGTCAGACCAGTGACAGAACTTGTTCCTTTGTTACTCAGTGAGGAGATATCAGCTCTCCAATGGACACTAAGAAAAGTATCAGACTGTGAATGTGTTTGTTAGCATTGGGTATAGGTGTTTGGTGGGTTTTTGAAGATTTAAAGAAAGTTTGAGGTTACTCAAAGAAACTCAGTATCCTAAGACAATCTTGTGCCCTAGTCATCATTGTTTTAGCACATTGATCACCCTTTTTGTGTGTGTGTGTGTGTGTGTGTGGTGTGTGTGTGTGTGTGTGTGTGTGTGTGTGTGTGTGTGTGTGTGTGTTTTCTCTTCTTGGTGTAATATTTGTAGTGATATCAAGTAGATATCAGATGGGGAGTGTTCTGGGACGCGAGTCAATTTTGTTGTTTCACCAATGCTTCGGTCAATCTTCGGTTTTAAGACATTTTGCAATTGCGCCTTTTTCTTTGTCTTCATGTCGGCGAGACGTCTTTGTGACTGCTTGTCAAATACCAAGCCCTGAAGTCCCCACACTTTGCAAGTTGTTTGCATGGTCATAAATTCATTGTTTATTCATCGGTTCATCACATCTGTGAATGATTTCACACAGTAGTGAACGATGATTAATTGTTCTCATTTGGTTTGAGTTAGCAGTAGACATCTTCCAGTTTAGCAGGCCCACCATTTTTGATATGCTACATTCACGCCTCTACTCATTATAGATAAACAAGGTGGTGTGTTTAAAGATTGATTACCTTTCTTTATTTGTTATGCATGAACATCATAAGGATGCAGTAGCACTGAGGTTAGAAGCCCTGAACATTTTAAGGATGTTCTCCTATTGGTGCTTGGCAGAGTCACCTGTGAGTTATGCTACTGGTATTTGTATATTGTATTCCTCTCTACACGTAACGTTTATTGTATATTGAACTTCTCTTCAGTTCATTAGCCTTTTGTTCATCACTGAATCAGTCCTAGCTGAGCCCTCTCATACTAATGTGTCACTGTATGAATCTTGTTATTCATTTATGCATGGATACATATGTGCATTGGAATGTGTGGTTTAGTGGTACAGACTGAAGCTTCATAAGATGATATTTTGGTATGTTAGGCATTTTCACATGTATGCATTGGGCTTATTCTCCTTTCATATTTGATATGTACAACAGTTTCACATGTGATGTATGCATTGGGTTTGCTCTTGTTTTGTATTTCAGTCACCAATTACTGCCAGTGTTATTAGCTGTTTACTTAGTGTTCCCTCTGGGGTTTTGTTTCAGTTCTACACTACACTACACTACACTACAGCTCCTGTTGGCTCTCTAGATTTCCATATGGATGGTTTCACATATCTGTGGACCAATAAAGAGTTGTTTAACAGTGACACTATTTGCAAGATTATTCTTTGAACGAAAGGCAGCCCCTGCGAGACTGTTCATAGATTGCGAGGCAGAATATGCACACACACACACACACACACACACACACACACACACACACACACACACACACACACACACACACACACACACAGGCACACAAACAGAGTTCCTATTTTTAGATTGACAAGATAGGTACAATTTGAAACACTGCAGTAACACACACACACACACACGCGCACGCACGCACACACGCACGCACGCACACATCCCCCCTCACACACACAGTTATGTACTGGTAGATATTAAGACGTGAAATAAACTTAGTAATCTTCCTGAGAACATACAGTTAAGATCAACAAGATGTTTTGTGCTGACTATAATGTCAATAGCACCAGTAATATGTTGAGAAATGTAATGAATCAACTGTTTGCACACAAAAACACAGAAAGATAAACAGATAGATAGATAGATAGAGAGAGAGAGAGAGTTATTTTTTTTTTTTAGAGAGAGGGTATTATTGTCAATCTAAATCTGGCATCAACAAAATCAAATCAAGCTGATATAAAAAATCTAAATAGACCAAAACTGAAACAAAAAACAGAGAGATGATGATGATAATAAATGACAATGAGGATGACCTAATGATGCTGTTGTGGAGGTGCATATGCTTTGAGACTACTTGACAGGGCTGTACTCTACGCTTACTATCATAATATATCCCCTGCGTGAACTGGCCCGAGAGATACAGACACCTGCAGTGTTGGTCAGATAGTTTGAGCAACACTCTCAAACTCGCTTCCGTAGAGGATGAAGCTTGACTGTGTGGTCCCAGTCTTCCCACTGAGCCCACAGCACACTCACTCTGGGTAGGAGTCGGCCGGAGTCCGAAAAATCCCTACAGAGAGAGAGAGAGAGAGAGGTGTTTTGATCCTAATGGTTTACCATACTTATGCTCTGGGTTATCCAACACATAAGTGGCTGTGCTGCCATTCACACAAACAAGACAACAGTAGATGACTGAAAGTCACTGTGACAAGTACAACATCCTCTGCTAGAGTTACAAATACTGTTTACAAAAATCTAATACAGTAATGGTGAAATGGTGCGATTGATTAAAAGAACATTACAACAAGGAAACAGGCTGGAAGGGGGAAGGAGGCCGGTAGGGGGCGGGGTGGAGGGGATGGTTGATTAAGCCAACCAGTCAGTCAGATCTAAGTCACCCTTTGCCACTGTAGAATTGTTTATGAAGAGTATATCGGGGAATATCTACACAGTTTCTGATCCTGAAATATAGTCAGACATTATTTAAATGAATTTGGATGGTCAAAATTACGCATAAAGTAGTGTATGCTTACTTTCAGTTGTGGTATTCATTACTAGATCTAATCCTACTTGGCACGAGTAGCATCGCCATTTGCATGAAATCTGCTATGGTGCTCACACAAAAGTGGTTACCTAGTTAGGCATCTTCAATTTTAAAGTAATTTGAAGTTTTACTCCTTATTTCTATGATTTTCGGACAAACCTGGCTCCCGATTTTTAAACTCATATTATCAATCTATGATAAAAGAACAGAGATGGTTTTAAAAAATTAGTGCAAAGTTAACATCATGAAGTTCTTTTAGGCTTAGGGGGGAAGTGGAAAAGTGAAACACTGCCCACACTGTGTGTGTCAGAGGTTGGTGCATCAGTGGTTCTGGGTGGGTGGACAGCAGGAACCAGACTTATCTATGGCAAACCGAAAGTGTCAAAATTGTCCAGTTCCAGGAGTGTTGCGTAACATAATTGTTTACCATGCCTCCCAGGGGACACAGATTCATTGTTTCCCACGCGAATATTGTTCACTATGGTCTTAAGTATATGTATGCAAACTTGCTGCTCATCACTCTCTAAGACACCTAGAAAAATCTTGGCAGCTCTTCTATTTCAGTTTGTCGTTTGGGAGTTGCTGTGTAGACAGGACAGATAGCATTAATTTTGCTGCACTGAAAATCAAAATGTCTAAAAATGTTCATTCCAAGCTACTTGGTTGACTGTTAGAATTACTGTAAATGAATTAGAAGATAGATCTAGATCTATATGAAAAGCATATTGCACACTGCCTTTTTTTGTGGGGTTTCATCAAAGTTTACATCAATGGGCATAAGGGTTCTAGGCAGCATGCCAAGACTGAGAAACATTGAAAAATTTAGAGGCAGTTCGGAGACAGACACCAGAGTGTGACTGATCTTTTTTTTTTTTTTTTTTTTTTTTACTGCTTCCTCTGCATCTGTTTCTATGAACAGTAGATCTGGTTTGTCAAGCACTGTGTCTTCCAATGCCTGTAGAAGCACTAGTAATAGCAGTGCCAGCAGTGAACTTGAATCATCTGAAAAACACCAGGAGTCATAGCTACAGCGATCGAAGATTAAACCTACAAGTGATGCTGACAATGATCGTTTAAAGGCTGAAGTCATGTGGGCGTTAAAAGTTGTTGTTGACTGCCACTACAGCTATAGATTTTCTGAATAGTTCCACAGTATTTGCATGTTAGGATCTTTAAAGATTCTGTAAAATTGTGATGGTCTGGGTCCTTTTAAACTGATTTGGGGTACTTTAAAGTCCTTTAATTTTAAAGGTCCTTTTTGTACTTCATTCCCTGCACCTGGGAATCCTGCATGAATGGAAAGGGGGGCAGGAATGAGGGGGATCCTAGGGAGGGGAAAGGGAAAACAGCACCCCCCCCCCCCCCTCCCGCCCGTGATAGAGCTGTCAACACCCCTGCCTACAAACGAACTTTGACCTCTCCTGTCCCCTACTAATCACTACCACCTCCCGCTCTCAGCCTACACCATTCCAGTTCCTTTGGTCTGGTCAGTACAGTGTTTCTGCAGCTTGTCACTGTTACACACGCTCGCGCGCCACGCGCGCACACACACACACACACAAACACACACACACACACTCTCTCTCCTCTCTCTTCTCTCTCTCTCTCTCTCTCTCTCTCTCTCTCTCTCTCTCTCTCCCTCTCCCTCTCTCTCTCTCTTTCTCTCTCACACATTTGAAGTCACACACATATACATACTCTCTTTCTCTCCCTCTCACACACATTTGAAGTCACACACACACACACACACACACACACACACACACACACACACACACACACACACACACACACACTGACAAAGAAACACAGAGTTCTTTCATTCCTCACATCCTACTTTTGTGTAATGTGAAAATCTGTGTTTTAAAAAAAACCCAAACAAACAAAAACGCAGCTACAGATCATCAGAGCAGAGTGGAATGCATGTAAAAGTCATGCTGACAAGGATCCTTTTAAACTGACTTGGGGTCCTTGTAAGTCATTTAAAGGTCCGTTTTTTTGTTTTGTTTTTTGCTTCATGCCCTGCACCTGGGAACCATGAGTTGAGAAACAGCATTGTTGCAGTTAAGAAACTTGAAGTATCTGTACATGTGTGTGTGTCTAGAGTCAACACTGTGTGTTATATATAGGCACAGTCAAGGTTAAGTTCAATTTTTGACACAAAACAGTCACTCTGTAACAGCTCAAAATGGCCCTGGAAGTGCTAAAAATGACTGAAATTGAAATGGTATAAGAAAAATGTTTCCAGGGGGAGCGTGCCCCCGACCCCTGGATGTCAGAGGTTTTTTCTTCTGCCAAATACCACCCCTTAATATGTAACAAATGTGTTTCAATTTATGCAACAGTTGTTCATGATAGACTCTATCATGGGCTTTTTTTACATCCAAAACTGTGTTCAATACACTTTATTTTCTAGATAATTGTTTTTTAATTTTTTGATGAGTTAGTTTAACAAGGTGATGAGAAGTACATCTTCCTTTTCCAAAGCCAGCCTGATTTGTTGGGATGACATTATATTTCCCCATAACTTTACCCACGTAAGAAGTAAGAGCAATTGGCCTATAACTATCTATTGATGACTGCAGCTTACCTTTCTTAAGGATGGGGACTTCTATCGACTGCCTCCAGATATTAGGAAGAGTGCCATTTATCCAACAGTTCTAGAAAAAAAATTTAGAAGTTAAAATAGCCTTTTCCATTTGAGAGGCATATAGGCCAGGGTTTGATAAGATATACTATCTGGACCAACAGCTGGCTTGTTATAAGCAAACGAATCTAGTGTTTCACTAAATTCTTCATATTGAATGTGAGCATTTAAATAATCTGCATTATATGAAAGATTTTCTATGTTTTTAGTTTAGATGTTCCATAACGTTTAGTGTGCGATTGTAACTTTAAGGATGAGTTATTTTCTTAGAACATAGTAACAAAGGCTTCTGCTTTTTTTAAAATATGCTTGGAAATCTATTATTTTTAAACTTAACTACCTTCTTTGGTTGTGTGTGTGCATGTCAAGTCAAGTCAAAGTCAAGTCAATTTTTTTTTTCAGATAGTACATTGAATAAGCAATTGTTTTGCTTTTTTTCAGCAAGCCATCTATCTAAGATCAAATTTCTTAATAATTATACTGAAATACATTATTGCAAACTTTACCAATAAATTGAATCAGTAAAAGGAGGAAATTCGATAAAATAATACATTGGAAAATACAATTTCCACACATATACATACACATGCACACACATACTCATACACACCTGCGCGCATGCGTACACACACACACACAACACACTCACACACACACACACACACACACACACACACACACACACACACACACACACACACACACACACACACACACACACACACACACTTACCTAAAGAATGTTTTAAGAATTAAAAAAAGATAAAATCATAAAACGTCAAGACAAACAGTTCATACTTTAGATAATAAAAAGGCATGTTAGAAAATACTAGGCATTCATTGCGTCATTACTGACAATATTGCCTGCAATGACATCTCTCCTCTCCTCCTCCACCTACGCAAACGTGTGCTCATATGCACTCATACTCTTCAAGTAGCGCTTTTTAAATATAATGTATTTACACAATAACTATCAAGCAAGCTGACTAGGTCAAATACGACAATGATAATTATAATAGAAATACAATAATAACAACAATCACCCATCACCATGAGACAACAATATAACAAATAATCCCCTTACCATGAGAAAACAACATAACGATAATAACAGAAAAACATTGGAAAGGGTGGGGGTGGAGTATCAAAGGGGAAGGGGGAAAACTCATTCAATCAAATAGAAAAATAATAATAAAGAAACAATAATTCAAACAAGTAAAACCTCTATACAATAGAAACATCAAAAGCCCATAATCAACTGGACTATCACACTAAAAACAAATATCGCTTATAATAGTACTAATGATCTCATCTCTAAATGCAATAAGAACAACATCCACGATAAAACCTATAGAATTGGACAAGAAAAAGGGCATGAGGAGAAGAGAGAGAGAGAGATGTCACAATATCTAGGTATCAGGTCTACCATGTTGTTTTCTCCTTTCCATGTTTTTTTTTTAAATTTGTAGATTATATACAAGTTTATATAGATTACTCTTACTTCTTTGCTTAATAAGAGTGCCTCTTTCCCGCCTCCCCCTCCCTCCACACACATACAGCGGTTGACTGTAGAATTTCCAGTCACAGTAAAACATACTTGAAATTTATTTAAGAAATGCAGTAAGTGCTGATAAATTTATGGTTGATTTGCCTTATTAGTCAATTCCTAGGGATTTATGCATTAGATGGCTTTTTAGCTGTGTCTTGAACTGATTTTTGTTTCTGATACATTTTAAGCGTTTAGGGAGCTTGTTCCATAAATGACTACAAGAAGCTTGTTTTGTAAAGATTATTTCTTGGTCTCGGAAATGTTAGTAGATGATTATGTCTGTGGTCATTGATTTTGAAGCTACTGGTGATCTTTGGAGGGGCATTTCCAATGACAACTTTCTGGATAAATAGAGCTTTATTTAGATAAAGTCTGTTTTTGAAATTTAGAATATTTGTTTGCTTATAATCGTTGATGGTTAGGGAGCTTGATTTTGATAGAACAAGTTTCAGTGCTCTTTTATATAATTGATGAATCAATTTTAAATATGTTTCACTCTGTCCCAAAGACATGAAGCATAGTCAACTATAGGCAAAATATGGCCGCAAAAAAGGAGTTTGCGAGAGTGGTTATTCAGAAAATGTTTTATTTTTCATAACTGAAGTAGCTTGTAAGCAAGACGTTTTCCTAGTGCCATCACGTGGTCAGTCCAAGTAAGATTTTTGTCAATAATTACACCCAGAATTGTGTGGGAGTCAACTTCTTCAATTACTCTTTTAACTATCAACAGAGGTTGGAATTTATCTTTCATTTTTTGTCTCTTTTGTTTTGCTAGTACATAAATACACTTATTTTTTTGTGTATTTAGGGACATATGGTTTAACTATGTCCAAGTAACCAATCTGTCAATACTGTACTGAAGTTTGAGTGTAAGTCTGTGGGGGTCAGAATCACAATAGAGGGATGTGTCATCAGCAAGCATTTCACAGCTACATTTTAGAAATTGGGGTAAGTCATTTACATAGATTGAAAATAGAAGTGAACCCAATATTGACCCTTGTGGTACTCCATGTTTAATAGGTACTAATTCTGATGTTTGATTATTTGCAGTTACTAGCTGCTGTCTATTCGACAAAAAGCTTTTCAAAAAAGATTTATCATTTCTGGTGTTAGTTTATACAAGTGAAATTTTCACAATAATAGGGAATGATTGATAACATCAAATGCTTTTTCAAAGTCAACAAAAAGAAGACCTGTACATTTATTTTCATTGATATTGTGAAGGAGACTGTCCGTAATTTGTGTAAGACCTGTGTGACAGGAATAGTTTTTATGAAAACCTGACTGATCTTCATTTAATAGATTGTTGTTTACAAAGTAGGAATATACAGTTTTTTGGAAATTTTTTTCGATGGGTTATAAAAGGGACAGGCAGAATTGAAATTGGTCTGTAATTTGAAGGACAAGCAAGAATCACTTGTTTTGTCGACTGGTATGATTTTTCCCCTTTTTTAAATATGACAGGAAAGTTGTTTTTTCGCTATGCACAAGTTTTACAATATGTCAGTGGTTCCAGCTATAATTTGACCAAAAAGTTAAATTATTCTTCCATCTAGTTTTTTAAAATCACGTGTTCTGGAACTTTTTGGAGAGACGGGCCCTTTTCCAAGACGTCTGTGATTGTCATTGGCAGTATTTTAAATGGGAATTTTATTTCTTTTGATTCGATATATTGTTCTAAGTAATGGAGATCATTTTCATTTGACTTGTCATTTGATATTACTTTGGGTGGCAATGTTTGAGAAGTGGTTGTTCAATTCATCAGCTGATATATCTTTAACTGTCTGTTGTCTTTTTGATATAGGTTTATTACATAATGTATTGATGGCTTTCCATACTTGTCGAGAGTTGGTAGTTGTAATTAACAACTTTTGAAAGAAATCACGTTTTGATTTGCGTTTTAGTGAAGTTACTTTGTTTCTTTGTGCTCTGAAATGCTCTTTTGAACCGTGTGTTTTCAAATAGTCTCTTAGGTGTATTTCAGATTCTATGTCTTTTGTTATCCAAGGCGGTTTGATTTTTTCTTTAATTCTTTTTTATGAAGGGGGCATGTTTTCTGTACACTGAAGTAAATATGCTAATCCAAAATTCAGCAGCTTCATCAGGGTCCCTGATTTGATATATGTCATGTAATGGCAGTTTGTCAAGTCTGAAAGAAAACCTTGCTCGTTAAAGTTTTTAAGTTGCCTGTAAAAAATAGTTTTATGCCCTACTTTAGGTATTTTGATATGATTTTTAAACCAAGTAAAGCACACTGGATTATGATCACTGCTTCCACATGAGAGGGCACATACTTCTGTTATGTGTTGTTTTGTAGTAGTACAGATATGATCTATTAATGTTTTAGAGTTATTTGTTATCCGAGTTGGTCTATCTATAAGTTGTTCTAGGCCAAACATAGTATTGTTGTGACTCTATTTTGGTTTAGGTTTTAATAAGTCTATGTTAAAATCCCCAAGAATAATTGTTTCATTGTCTAGAAGTATTACCTCGTCCATAAGGGAGTTGAATTTTTCCAACTTGTCTCTGGTTTCTGAAGGATTTCTGAATATAAATCCTATTGATATTGGTCTATTGTGTTTTAATTTGATTTCTATCCACATGGATTCAATGTCATAAACATCAAGGTTATATATTCTTTTACAACTGAGTGAGGAGGCGATATATGTAAGTAACCCGGTGGACTTGGGTTTGTGTGGATCTTCACAGAAGATTTGATACCATGGAATATTCATGTATGCATCTGTTACATTTGGAGAAATTTGGGATTCAGCTAGGCAAAATAAATGAAACTGATTCCCACTGTTGTATAGTATGGTTGCAATGTCATGTCTTTTGTTTGTTGCACTGTTGATATTCAGGTAGCATGTATTCAGGTAGCATGTAGCATGCATGCATGCATGCATGCATGCATGCATGTATGTATGTATGTATGTATTATGTATGTATGTATGTATGTGTGTGTGTGTGTGTGTGTGTGTGTGCGTGCCAGCAAAATTTTGGATGTTAAGATTATTATTGGAATAATCTGCTTCTACGTTTGGCAGTTCTGTTGGTTTCTGTATTCCATTCAGTTACCTTGTTTCTATACAATTTACGAATTATTCAGAAAGTGGGATATTGGTAATAATGATATTGGTCTTGTTTTTCCTCTTATGACATTTTGGGGGATGCTTTTGTGGTTGCTTCTTTGTTGTTGTTTGTGGTTTGTGTGTGAGGTTTTTTCTTTCTATTTCTGTATTCTGTAATCTATTTGGGAATTTTTTAAAAATCATTTAAAGAAAAAGATTTGTTTGTTAGGTGCATGGGTACATGGTGCATCAAATTCAGAATTGTCTGTTAGGGAATTACAAGGTTCATCAAATCAGAATTGTCTGAGAGGGAATGACATGGTGCATCAAATCAGAATTGTTTGTTATGGAATTACAAGGTGCATCAAATCAGAATTGTCTGTTATGGAATTGCAAGGTGCATAAAATCAGAATTGTCTGTTAGGAAATGACATAGTGCATCAAATCAGAATTGTTTGTTAGGGAATTACATGGTGCATCAACTCAGAATGTCTGTTAGGGAAGTACATGGTGCATCAAATAAGAATTGTCTGTTAGAGAATCGCAAGGTGCATCAAATAAGAATTGTCTGTTTGTGAATTATGTTGTGCATCAAATCAAAATTGTCTGTGATAGAGAATTACATGACGCATCAAATCAGAATTGTCTGTTAAAGAATTACAAGATGCATCAAATCATAATTGTCTGTTAGAGAATGGCGTGGTGCATCAAATCAGAATTGTCTGTTAGTGAATTACAAGGTGCATAAAATCAGAATTGTCTGTTATGGAATTACGTAGTGCATCAAATCAAATTTTTCTGTTAGAGAATCATAAGGTGCATCAAATCACAAGTGACTGTGATGGGGAATTATGTGGTGCATCAAATCAGTATCATCTGTGATAGGGAATTACATGGTGCATCAAATCAAAATTGTTCGTTGGCGAATTACATGATGCACCAAATCAGAGTTGCTCGTTAGGGAGTGACATGGTGTATCATACCAGAATTGTCTGTTAGTGAATTACATGGTGCATCAAATTAGAATTATCTGTTAGTGAATTACATGGTGCGTCAAATCAGAATTGTCTGTTACTGTGTTAGTGAATTGCATGGTGCATCTTAGGGAATTACGTGGTGCATCAAATCAGAATTGTCTATTAGAGAATCGCAAGGTGCCTGAAATCAGACTTTTTCTTTTAGTGAGTTACCTGGTGCATGAAATCAGAATTGTCTGTGGTAGGGAATTACATGGTGCATCAAATCAGAATTCTGTTAGTGAGTTACCTGGTGCATGAAATCAGAATTGTCTGTGATAGGGAATTACATGGTGCATCAAATCAGAATTGTCTGTTAGGGAATTACATGGTGCATCAAATCAGAATTGTCTTTTAGGGAATTATGTGGTGCATCAAATCAGAATTTTCTGTTGGGAATTACGTGGTGCATCAAATCAGAATTGTCCATTAGGGAACCACATGGTGCATCAAATCAGAATTTCTCTTAGGGAATTACATGGTGCATCAAATCAGAATTGTTTGCCAGATAATGACATGGTGCATCAAATCAGAATTGTTTATTGGTGAATTATATGGTGGATATAGTCGGAATTGTCTGTTAGGGAATGACATGTTGCATCAAATCAGAATTTTCTGTTAGAGAATTACGTGGTGCATTAAATCAGAATTGTCGCTGATAGTCTGTTAGGGAATATTACATGATGCATCAAATAAGAACTGTCTGTGTTAGGGAATTACATGATGCATCAAATCAGAATTGTGTTAGGGAATTACATGGTGCATCAAGTCAGAAATGTCTTTTAGGGAATTACTACGTGGTACATCAAACCAAAATTGTCCGTTAGGGAATGACGTGGTGCATCAAATCAGAATTGTCTGATAGGGAATTACAAGATGCATCAAATCAGAATTGTTTACCAGAGAATGACATGGTGCATCAAAGCAGAATTGTCTATTAGGAAATTACATGGTGCATCAAGTCAGAATTGTCTGTTAGGGAAGTATATGGTGCATCAAATCAGAATTGTCTGTGAGGGAATATTACATGGTGTATCAAACCAGAATTATCTGTTAGGTAATTACATGGTGCATCGAATCAGAATTGTCCATTAGGGAATTACGTGGTGCATCAAATCAGAATGATGTTAGGGAATTGCATGGTGCATCAAATCAGAATTGATGGAACTCCAGGGCATCATTGACAAAGTTAACATGAAAGACATCCTGATCATTCAGGGAGATAAAATGATAAGGTGGGCGCTGACACACTGAAAGACTGGAGCATATTCTGTAGACCCCCCTGTAATGCGGCTACTAACGAGATAGGACTCCGACTACTGGAATTTGCCAGCTTCAATGACATGGTGCTTGCAAACACCCTTGGTGAATTTAAGGCATCCCAAAGCTGGACATGGCATGCACCCAATGGAACCCATCACAACCAGGTCAACTACATACTGGTACAAAACCGGTTCAGATCTGGCATCAATAGAGCCAAGACGAGGACATTTCCAGGTGCAGACGTGGGCAGTAACCACGACCTGGTGCTCCTGAACTTCAGAATCCGGCTGAAAAAGATCAGCAAGCCAAAGAACATCAGGCTAAAATTCAACTTAGAAAGATTGAAGGACCCTACCATCACAAAATCCTTCCAAGCAAAAGTAGGCGGAAAATTTGTGCTCTGCTTACACTCAATAAGGGTGCAGAGACAATAACCAACAGCTTCAATGCAGCGATGATGGAAACAGCAAAGAAAACACTTGGCGAGCTCTGCCAGAAAAAAGAATCAAGGATCACAGATAAAATCCTGGATATATTTGGTAAACGAAGTAAACTGAAGAGTGTGAAGTACACAACAGGAGCAAGGGACTACAGTGAAATCAGCAAAAAGATAAAGAAAGACATGATAAAGGCCAAAGAAAAATGAATTGAGAAACAATGCTCCGATGTCAAAGAAAATTTGTCTAAGAACAACAGCAGAAGAGCCTATCAAATTGTAAAAGAGCTCACACAGAGCTCACACAGCAACAGGCAAAAGTTAACAACATCAAAGACAAAGATGGGAACTGTCTCACAGAACAAAAGTATATCATTAACAGATGTACAGAATACTGTTCAGAGTTCTACAACCACCAGACTCAAGGAGACCTCAGTACTTGCAAGTCAGCACTCATCAGAGGATGATGACTTCCCTATCCTTCGTGAAGAAGTTGAGGCAGGAATCAAATCGCTGAAAAATGGGAAAGCTGCAGGCATTGACAACATCTCAGCAGAGCTGAGCAAACACGGGGGGACAACAGTGATAGACATCCTCACAAGAATTTGCAAACAGATCTGGCAGACTGGAGAGTAGCCAACACCTTGGACCCAATCACTCATCATTATGCTCCCTAAAAAAGGCAATCTACAGCAATGCCAGAACTATCGAACGATCCGCCTCATAAGCCATGCCAGTAATGTTAAAAGTCATATTGAACAGAATAAATCCACAGGCAAAAGAGATCATCACTGAAGAACAGGTAGCCTTCTGCCCAAACAGAAGTACCACAGACCAGATATTCAACCTGCGAGTTCTGTGTCAGAAATACAGTCAGCACCAACAGAAAGTGTACCATGTCTTCATAGACTTCAAAAAGGTGTTCGACCATGTATGGCATGATGCATTATGGGCCACAATGAAGAAGTACAGCATGGGACAAAAGATCATCCAGACCATCAAAGAGCAATATGCAAAAGCCACCAGCACAGTACTTGTCCAAGGCACGGTTGTCAACTGGTTCCATATCTCAATGGGAGTCCATCAAGGCTGTCACCTATCACCGACACTGCTCAATATCTTCTTTGAGCGCATAATGACTGATGCCTTAGAAGATCACACTGGCACAGTCAGTATTGGAGAGCGGACAATCATCAACCCCTGGTTTGCTGATAACATTGACGGACTGGCAGGAAATGAACAGGAACTATCCTCCAGATAACGGTATGGAGATCAGTGCTAAGAAGATAAAAACTCATGACAAACAGTGCCCAGCCAGGTCAGTGGAAAAGAACTTGAGGTTGTAGATCACTTCAAGTAGTAGTGAAGAAGGTTCAAAGACCGAAATCCTCGGAAGAACTGCACAAACAGTAGCAGCGATGGCGAAGTTCAAGACCATCTGGAAAGACCAAAACATCTCTCTTAGGATCACGGTCAAGCTACTGCATGCATGGTCATCTCCACATACCTGTATGCATGCGAATCCTGGACATTGAATGCAGATCTACAAAGAAGATCCAGGCTTTAGAGATGAGATGCCTTTGAAGATCCTTGGCATTTCATACACGGACCACATTACCAACGAAGAAGTACGACAAACCATCACCCAACAAGTAAAACACTACAGAGACCTGCTGACTGCTGAAAAAAACCATCGAGTCAGAATTGTCTGTTACGGAATTGCATAGTACATATGGAATCAGAATTGCCTATTAGGGAATTGTATTGTATATCGAATCAGAATCGAATCAGAATTGCCTGTTAGGGAATTGCATTGTATATCGAATCAGAATTGCCTGTGATAATCACTTAAAAGCATGAAAAACTTTTTTCTTCAACAGACATGAAGACTCTGCTCAATGTTGTAAAAACTATCATCGAATATGATGTGAAAAATCCTCCCTAGCCCTAAAAGGATGACAGAAAAAAATTTTTGAATGTATTTGTTCACAATACAAAACAACACAATACCATTAAGTTCAATTCAAGTACTTTATCATCTCACAAATAGATTCACATGGATCACATACAAGCCATGCTTAAAAACAGTAAACTATTTATCATAGAAAAATACCACAGTACAGTATTTGAACATTAGCAGGCACACATACATAATACCCTTACGATCTTAAGCATACAATTCAATACCCTACAAAGCACATGGTGATGGTGGTTTCAGCATCTGTTGGGCTCCCACAACCGACAAGGCACCCTACAGTTCTGGGTGTCCTACAAGAGGCAGGACTTTGTCAACGCTCAGTTCCCTGTTCAGCATGACCATTCCGTAAGTATATATATATATATACATATATATATATATATATATATATATATATATATATATATATATATATATATATATATATATATATATATAAATTTTCTCTTTTATTTCAAGGATAATGGCATAAGCACTTGCGTGGTTTTTTAAATTTTGTACATCCAGTCCCTGTGTGTATGTAAATTTGGTAGATGTAAATTTTGTTACTTAATGGCCTAGTCATGCCCAAAGCAGAACAGGTTTTAACGTGTTCGCAAGATGTTCAGCGTGGAATCGCACAAGGGACCTCGGTTTATAGTCTCATCCGAAAGACTTTTGGGGAGAATGAAGTCGGCACTGATGTTAACTCCATAGGGGGTGGGAGGAGAGGGGGAGGGGGGGTAAGTCACCTCGAACAGGATTTGAACCCAGGTCAGCAGATCACATGCGCAGTGCTCTAACCCCTAGGCTATCCTGTCCCCATGTACAGTCCTGGTAGATTTCAGATGAGCAGTAGTATACATGTCATAGTGAAGCAGTAACTGTGGCTTTAGGTCTGATGATATGGAGGGACGGACCTCCTACCAGGTTCAATTTGTTTTACTTCAACTGCCAGTGCATGAAATCCTCTATGGGTTCCATTCTTTACCTGTAAAGTCTTGAAATGTCTGTGGATGTTATTATTATTTAGGTTGCTTGTGAGTGTCGGTTGTTATGTACTATTCCTTTGATATGATTAATTAATCTGCAGAATTATATAGTTGTTTATATACAGTGACGTTTTGTTGTCGTCTGGTCAGTTAGGGCCCTTTGTCTTAAAAAGAGTTTTTGCATTTTATTCTTATTATACACGTGTGCACACACGCATACACTTGCACACACAGATACACACTCGCAGTTTGTGTTTATTTCATCTCATGCACACCTTCATGCACGCACGCATACACGCATGCATGCACACACAGAGTCACACACACCCCCTCTTAGGCACACACACATACACAAACAAACAAAATACACGCACGCACCCCTCCCCTCCCAAATCAAGCAGCATACACCACCACCACATCCACATCCACACACTTACACACAGACACACTCTCTCACACACACATATACTCATACACACACATCCTCTCAACACACACACGCACAAACACAACACACGCAGCACACACACATACCCACACACACACCCTCTCAATACCACACACACATACACTCGCTCTCACTCACACACACACGTGCACACTCACACAGAGACTCACACGCGGCGCACTCACACACATTCACACACACGCATATACACACAGGCATGCACGTGTACACACACACATGCACTAAAACGCACACACACACACACTAAAACACACATGAACTCAAACACACATGCACTCACACAAACTGAATCATACACGCTCAATCTTCCACACACACAAGCACGCAGGCATACACATTCACATACACCCACCACCACAGACTTACAGTGTGCATACACACACATACACACACCACACACATACCCTCTCATCACCATACTTCCACAAACACACATACACACACCTCTCAACACACACCCTTCTAAACACATACCTTCTACACACTTCTATACACACACACCTACACACACAAATCCGCGCGCTCACACACACACACATATACATGTGCTCACACATGCACGCACACAAATATACCACATACGCACACGCACACACACACACTCAACCACTCACACACCATCCTCCCCTGCCCCCTTACACACACACACACACACACACACACACACACACACACACTGAATCATTGCACGCTCAATCTTACACACTCGCATACACACACACACAAGCAGACTTACAGTGTACAAACACACACACAGAGTCTGATATCACCTTTTGGTGGAAGGACATTAAACTGAAGAACTTACTAAGAACTAAACACACACCTACACACACACACACACACACACCTACAACACACACACACACACACACACACACACACACACACACACACACACACACCCCACTTCCCCCAATCTTCCCCAGCCCCTGGACATATCCTGACGCTAACTGACCTGCACCCCTGCCTCTGTGCACTCGTTTCGGCGGTGGCGGCACCCCACGCCTCAGGACTACTATGTGGCCGACGCCTCGGAGGGCCAGGTGCTGCTGTGCGTGGTCCACAACGTCAGCGACACCAACCTCTACATCTCCGACGTACAGGGGGTTCGATTCTCCCTCTCCCTGAGCCGGGTCGTCTACTTCAACCCTAAAGGGGCCAACAAGGACACCTGGCTGAGGTGAGAGGGAGCGGTGGAGGGAACCCCCAAAATGGGTGGGGGTAGGTGGGTGTGGAAGGGGTAGGGAGGGTGGAGGTGAAGGGAGGGAAGGGGAAGTAGGGTTGGAGTGTTTAGTCTACTTTAATCTGTAAAGGTGACTCAAAGGGGTATACAGTGGAATGCTACATAATGCAAAGCAATGCAATACAGTGCAATTCAGTACAGTAAAGTACAATATGTGCAAAGCAATACAGTGTGATATCAAGCAGTATGATCCAGTTTAATTTGATATTATGTGATACAATACAGTGCAAGACAAGGCAAGACAGTGCAAAATGATACCAAAAAAATAAAACAAAGCAGTGTGATAAAAATAATAATAATAAATGGATTTTACATAACGCTATATCTTGCAAAGACAAATCAAAGCGCATGCATTCAACCTAATCTAACGCATTCATGCAACCAATGACAAACAATCAATAGTTTAAACAAACAGATATTACAAACATGGTATGCTGTAGACCAAAATCTATGAAATAAATTTCAATAGTCAAATGTTTTTCAAAAGCACACATAGACACACACAGGTCATATACTTTAGCAGGATGATAGGACATGGGTTAGTGAAGATGGGATAGTTCTGATATGAAACAGGAAGGGGAAAATCTTAGGTTTGAAATAAATGTCTTGAGCTTGAGGCTGGATTTAAAAGTGTCATAACTAGGCTTCTGGCGAAGAGAGAGAGGGAGCTCATTCCAGGTTTTTGGACTAGAAATAGAGAAAGAGCGGCGGCCAATGGTGGATTGGTTGAATCTAGGTATTCATAGGCGAAAGGTATCTGCAGCAGAGCGGAGGGAACGTGAAGGAGTGTACAGGTTAAGACATTCACAGAGGTAGGAGGGTGCTGTTTTTGTGGAAGTATTTGTAACAGAGGGTACAGATCTTGTAATCTACTCTCTGTGGCACAGGCAGCCAGTGGAGAGATCGCAAGAGAGGGGTAATGTGCTAAGATTTTTTCTCTCTGAGAACTAGTCGAGCTGCGGAGTTTTGTATACGTTGAAGGGAGTGGATAGATGATGCTGGCAGACCAGACAAAAGAGAATTGCAATAGTCCAGACTTGAAAGAATGAGAGAAGAGGCAAGTTTGGATGTTGCATCAGTGGACAGGTACTTTCGAATTGCACTAATATGCGTAATTGACAGTAGCACGACTGACAGGTCTGGGTGATGAATTTTTGCATAGAGAGTATGTTGTGGATAACAACACCTAGATACTTCACAGCAGTGGATAGAGGGACTGATGTATTTTTGAGTTCTTTTGAAGCTGTTGTAATGGAAGAGAGTTTGTGTTTTGGTTTTATCTGCATTTAGCTGTAATTTGTTCTGTGTCACCAGTTCTGAATATCTTCAAAGCAGTGGGCCATATTTGTCAGGAGAGAAGGCAGATTTTCAGGAGTAATACTGCTTTAAATCTGAGTCATCTTCGTAAAAATGATGGTTGATTTGATGACGGTTTATTATATGTGACAGTGAGGCAGTGTAACGAGTGAAGAGAACAGGGGCCTAGAACTGATCCCTGTGGGACTCTGCATTCCAGTTTGGCAGGTATTGATTGAATGATTACTGAAACTGTCTGGAATCGGTCAGTAAGGTATGAATTAAACCATGTGAGGGGCTGTGCCAGTAACACTGAACGTTTTTTGAAGATGGGAGAGAAGAATTGAGTGGTCTATAGTGTCAAAGGCTGCAGATAAGTCAAATAGAGTAAGAAGAGAGATTTTCCCTGAGTCAGAAGCGAGTAGAAGTGTGTTTAAGGTGTGTACTAGGGTGGTTTCAGTGCTGTGGTTGACACGATAGGCAGACTGAAACGCAGGAAGAAGACTGTTGGAGAGAAGGTGGTTGTTCAGCTGTTTGAGAACTACTTTTTCAAGGTCTTTAGAAATAAAAGGTAGATTGGAAACAGGTCTATAATTCTTCAGAATGTTAGGGTCAAGGTCATGCTTTTTTAGTATAGGTGTGACTATACCAGTTTTGAGAGCTGATGGAACATTTCCTGAAAGAAGAGATGAGTTTACTATTTTCGTGATAGTGGGTATAAGTTGTGGTAGGCACTGTGTGAAAAGAGAAGCAGGTATGGGATCAAGATCACATGATTTTATAGTCATTTCTTTCAGAATTATCGTGATTTCTTTCTCACTTGTCGGATGAAAGAAAAGGAGAGGAGTGCCAGAGAATTGGGATCAGGAAGTGTAGGCTCGAAAGGAGTCTGATCCAGTTTGGAGCGAATGTTATGGACTTTTTCAGAAGAGAATGCAGAAAATATAGCAGGAAGTTCAGAGTGGTTGTAGATAGAAGGCAGAGGGCTTGCCTTCACAGATTCAAGAAGAGTAGATGTGAGGGAAAAGAGAGATTTCATTGACGTGGCATCGAGAACTTGAGAAGAGTAATACTTTGTTTTTTCTGAAAGAATTAAAGATTTGACTTTGTTTACTTGTTTTCGAAAGAGCTGCTTATTAATTTCTGTTTTTGATTTTCGCCACTGCCACTCTAGTTGCCTGCGTTTGTGCTTTGCGACCAGGATGTCATGGGTGTACCATGGCGCACATGGCCTATCAGGCAGGAGACGGTCAGTGGGAGGTGCATGCTCGTCAAGCAGTAGGCTGAGAACATCATTGTAGTGTTTAGAGGGGTTATTGTTGTCAGAGGTTTGTGATAGGCGTTTAGCAGCTTGTGAAGAGAAAGTTTGAATATCTATGGCCTTGAGGTTGCGACGGGTGACATACTTTTTCTTTCTGATAGGCTTTGCAATGTTTAGAGAGAAAAGAACAGCAGAATGATCAGAAAGTAGTTCATCAGTGATAGATACAGATGTGATCAGATCTTGGGAAACATCAGTGATGAGCCAGCCTAAGATATGTCCTGATCTGTGCGTTGCTTCGTTTACCAGCTGAGAAAGAGAGTGGTTTGACAAAGAAAGAGAAAGACGTTTGACATCAGAAGAAGACTGGTTATCAAAATGGAAGTTAAAGTCACCGAGAATGATGAACTTTCTGGGAGAGAGGCTGTAGTGATCCAGGAGTGACTGAAACTCTTGATGGAAGATGGAAGATGTCAGATTATTCTTACGGCTTGGAGGTGGACGATAAAGACAGCAGAAAGTAATAGAGTGGCCAGGTGTGTTGAAGTTGAGTTCACAGACTTTGAAAGATTCAGGTGAGAAAGGAGGGGAGTGACAGAAAGAAAGAGCAGGTTCGAGTGTATCTTTATAAACAATGGCAATGCCACCTCCACGGGAGGGTCAGGGAAGAGAAAGATATTTATAACCAGGTGGTGTCAGTTGTTTTATTTTTGGTTCATGACCATGTGGTTTTAACCAGGTTTCTGTAAGAAATGTTAGATCAATATTCTGTTCAGAGATGAAATCAGAAATGAGATCAGCTTTACCCTCTGGGCAGACAAATTGCACGTTTAACAAGGACATGTGAAGGATGTTAGAAGGAGGCAGAGAGGCTGACGATGACTGTGGTGAATTAGGATAACTTACAGAGGAAGAGGATGAAGGCGATGGTAGAGATGTGGAGAGTGGAAGAGCAGACAAAAGTTTGGATTGAGAGTCAGGTGTGGAAGCTGGTGAAAGAACTGGGGAAGTTTGGGGATTTACAGTTTCATGCACACCATGATACACATTGTCATAAGAACACGTTTTATCAAAGTCATAAACTCAGGAAGGAGCAGGTACATACAATGTAATATGATTGAGTACAGTACATTACAATGCAATGCAGTGTAATACAATGCAAGACAAGACAGTGCAGTATGATACAATTCAATATGAAACAGTGCAGTGCAATGCGATACAATATAATGTAATGCAATACAATATAATACAGTACTACAGTATTCAGTGCAATACATTTTTTTTAAACAGTACAATGCAATACAAGGCAACAAAACCCAACCCAATCAAACCAAACCTAGCCACTCACAATCCACCGCAGCACGCCTGTATGCTATACCCTGCCCCCTCTCTGTCCCTCTGTGCACAGCTACTACTCCAACGAGACCTTCGCAGACGTGCACAAGGTGGCGGGGCTGAGGGGCATCTACATTGCCTCCCAGCTCATCGCCGCCAATGGTACCTTCTCTGTGGAGAACCAGCGCAGTCTCATCACCTACGACAAGGGAGGGGAGTGGGAGCTCCTCAACTCCCCCCGAGTCCTCCATGGCAGGCCCAACACTAACTACACCAAGGTGAGAAAGGGGGGGAAGGTGGGGGGGAGGGGGGGGCGAGGTGAAGGGGGGAGGGAAGGAGTTGTAGGGAAAGGTGGGAGAGATAGGGCACTCAAACTCAAACCTAAACTTCTCTTCTCTGTGTTCTATTTCCTATTCCACACACTTTATTATCTCAAAACAGAGAAATTGATTTAGGCTATGAGCTTAAGATGACACATCTAAGGATAAAAGAATAAATCACATGCATATCAACATCAACACATTATGCTAACAACACATGTTTCACATATTTATTAAAAGGACCTAATAACCTTCACACAAATTGGATCAATAATCTCCAAGATAATGAAAAATGGCTTAATGGAGGAGATTTCCACACCCATGCACCATTTTGGGATAAAGATTGCATTTCAGTTACCAGCAACAGGTTTGAAGAAAATGTGGTTGATTCTTGTCTATGTTTATTGAATGACGGCAGCGTCACTAGAATTCCTGATGTCTCAAGTCACAGAGCGTCAGCAATAATCTAACTTTAGTGTCACCAACACTTGTTCCTGATTGGGATTGGTCAACGCATAAAGAAACTGTAGGCAGTGATCACTTGCCTATCCTTATAACCTTTAATAACCAGTTATGTCAATGGAATATTACAAAGGACAAAGTTCCAAAGTATAATTATAAATGTGCTGACTGGGAAAAGTTTAAACATGTTTTAGCTTCTTACAATACAGAGTGTATAGGTACTCTTGACATAGATCAAATGTATTCTAGCATAACAAATATTATACTACAAGCTGCCAATATGTCTATTCCTAGATGTCACTCAGGAAAACCTACTAAACATTTAGGACATGTCTGGTGGACACAAGCCTGTGAGGAAGCTGTACATAAAAAACATGTAATGCATAAAGCTTTTCTCAAAAATAAATCGCCTAGTAACCATGTTGAGCAGAAAAAGGTCAAAAACTACTGTAACATGGTCATAGCACAAGCTAAAAAACAGTATTGGTCCTCTTTTTGTAGAAATGAAATTACAAATCATAAAGACATTCAAAAAGTATGGACACAATTTAAAGAAATGACAAAAGGTATAAACTTACCATCATGTCCAATTATTCTAGAAAACAAAGAGTTTCCATCTAGTGCAGAAAAGGCTGAGGCGTTTGCCATGATGTTTTCAAATACCATGTGTAAGGAGGGTCTATCAGCTAAACATAGAGCATTCAGAAGTGAAGAAGAAGTCAAAAATGGATATGTAGACCCAGTGCCTGCTACCACTCTTTATAGCAATGCTCCAATTATACTCCAGGAAGTAAAAGATGCTATTCTGTTACTTCCTAGTAAGAAAACATCCGTTGGAGCTGATGCGATTTCCAATGATATGATCAAACATTTACCAGAAAATTTCATTATACTTCTTCATAAACTTTTTTTGTAACTGCTGGGTCCAGGGTGTCATTCCAGTACAATGGAAACAGTCCATTGTGGTACCAATCCACAAGCAAGGAAAGCCGAAGACAGATAAAGCCAGTTACAGGCCCATAGCATTGACCTCACATACTGGAAAGCTCATGGAGAGAGTTGTTCTTGGAAGGTTACTTTACTATTGTCAGAAAAATAACATTATTGTAAACAACCAAGCAGGCTTTCAGCAAGGTAGATCTGCTATAGATAACCTAGTTAAACTTACAACACATGTAAAACAACAATTTGCACGTAGACAAAATGTTCTTGCAACGTTTTTTGACATAAATAAAGCCTATGATCAAGTTTGGCATGCAAAATTATTAAGTAAGTTGAGGACAATTGGTCTTTCCGGTAACATTTATCATTACATCAAGAGCTTTCTTAGCAATAGATCTATTCAAGTAAAGGTAGGAAATAACTATTCAGATCCTAGAATCTTGATATGGGCTTACCACAAGGCTCCGTTATAGCACCAGTTCTATTTAATATCCTGTTACATGATCTTCCCAAACATTTGTCTCAGAACGTTGTCCTAGTACAATATGCAGACGACATATGCATGTGGATGAATGTTACCATGAAACAAAACGCATCGAAAAGGTCTTTAAATCATATTTAAAAACTGTGCCAAAAAGACCTTGATAATTTATATAAGTACATAATTGAAAATGGCCTAAAATTATCCACAGAAAAAACGCATATGATGCTTTTTAACAACGGTGGCATTCCAGACAACTTAACTGTGTTCAAAATTGAAAACGAGATAATTGAATATAAGCACAGTAAAGTTTTTAGGTGTTTTTCTTTCCTCAAAGTTAACTTGGAATGCCCACATTGAATATGTCTTAACTAAAGGAAGAAAATGTTTAAATCTGCTTAAAATTGTACAAAAGCAGTATTGGGGACAAGACATGACAGTTCTGAAACATCTATTTACTTATTTAATTAGATCTAAATTATCGTATGGACAAGAAGTTTATTTTAGTACACTTAAATACTTATTAAAGAAGCTTCAAAGTGTAGACTGTAAGGTGTACAGACTTGCTCTAGGTGTACCATTTCATGCCTCTGCTCTTGATACATATAAAGAAATTGGACTGTTACCACTTGATGAGTACCGACAACTTCTATGTGCCAAATATATTCTGAGAAGCTCAACACCTGATAACTTTGCTTTAGAAGAAATAAAAATGAGGTCTGAAACAGATTTTCCCAAAAGAGCCCGACACATAAACTCTTTAATGACAATAAGTACCTACACATCAGATCTTTACGAGCATTCTGAAATTTTCAAATCTGATGTAGACTCACAAAGAGCAGTTTCAGTCTGTCCTGTTTGGGAAATGAAGCAAGCACACTTTGATGTAGATTATATCAACATGAAAAAGAATGAGAATCCAAATATCATGGCAGTTAATGTTCATTCACATATAGAACATAATTACTCTCATTGTCTTAAAATTTATACAGATGGCTCACTTTTAGACAATCATCAAGCAGGTTCAGCATTCGTCATACCAGCACTAAAAGTAGAAAAGTCGTATTATGTTGGTAAAAATCGATCTGTTTTTACAGTTGAACAGATCGCTATTCTCATGGCTTTGAATTTCATTTTAGATCACCCAAACGGTTCTTTCACATATTACTTTCTGTGGATTCAAAATCAGTTTTATATGCCTTAAAGTCTACAACTTATAAGCAATCTACTAAACTTATACTAAATATCACTACTTCATAAATCTTCTGCGTCTAAGAGGAATTCATGTTTCCTTTTGCTGGATTCCTTCAATATAGGATTAAATTTTTTAATGAGTGGGCTGATTGGGCTGCGAAGAAAGGTGCACTTAATATAAAGGGGTCTATAGTACTGCATGTCCCTCTATCCATTGCAGAGGGTTATCAGTTGTTAGAAGAAGCTTCCTTAAACAAATTCATAGAAAAGCATCGGCAAATCAAGCGGCTTTCACATTCAACTCAGAGTGGGAAGAGCGTAATTGAATACATTGATCACTTAGAGATTCATACAAATGCTTTCAAAGAAAGACAACTCAAGGCATTATTTTTCAGGATAAGATTAAATTCATTCACAACCAAATTGAACAAGGATGTTTAATGCTTATGTGGTGAATATATTTCAAGTACCCATATCATACTGGAATGTGAGAATTTAAAACCTTATCTCCCTGCCTTTTCTGAGAATACCATTGAGGAAGTTTTGAACAATGTAAAGCTAATGTTTGACATTGCTAAAAGTTTATTGTTAAGTCCTATAGGGCACTTATTGTAGTTGTAGTTCTCTTCAAATTTCAATTTTTTGAAAAATGTTGTTCACACACACACATGCACGCACGCATGCACGCATGCACGCACGCACGCATGCATGCATGCACCACACAGAGTAGATCTATCTATCTATCTATCTATCTATCTATCTATCTATCTATCTATCTATCTATCTATTTATCTATCTATCTATCTATCCCATCCATCCATCCATCCATCCATCCATCCATCCATCCATCCATCCATCCATCCATACATCCATACATCTTTTTCATTCAGTCTCCTATTTTAGGGCCGTCTGGTATCACTTAAAGTGGAAAGACGTTAAAATTGAAGACTTACTTACTTATGTATTTCACATAATCCTACGCATTTTTATGGAGCATTGTTATGCAGGCGCTCCACACAACCCCCGATTTAAGGACCTGCTTTCACATTGCAAGTGTGCATGATGTGCACACACACACACTCATGAAAATTCAGAAGTTTAATTTTTTTTATATTAGTACACATGATTATAAAATTGCATCTCAAATTGAAAAGTCACTTGAAGTAATACCTGCGATTTCACACACCTAGTCAATGAAAGGAAGCAATAGGAGGATCAGTTGAGGGACACAGGAAGACTTTAGACATCCGGTCTATGTGACTTCTTGTTGTCTTCGATTTTATGTCTGTTCACTCTCAGTGATATTAGACGAGAAAAAAACAACATATATTAATAAGGAGTGTGTGAGAATAGAGGGGGTGGTGGAGGTCTTTCTGAAAAATGCGCGGGGGAAAAAAGTAGTCTAATCATGAAAAGAAACTGTGCAAAGCAAAAATTACAATAAAAAAAGAAAGAAAGAAGTCACTAACGTTAATGAAACTATAATAAATGTCCTGTGGGACTGTGCAAGAGACCTTTTGCAATATCAAATGCCAAAATCAAATTATTGAATGTGCTTCTAAGGGAGTTTTCAAAAAATTGGAGTACAAAAGCTTTTGTATTCTTAGATTCAAATATTATATGAGTATTAGAGATATTCTCACCACACAGACATTTACTGTTTCTACTGAATTTGGTTACAAATGCATTAAGCTCTATTCTATAAAACAAACTATTCACTCTTCTTGCTGTGGAGATATTTGTGCAAGCCTTAGAATGGCTCACGACTCTTGCATTATCAGTTTTTATGACAAATCTGTTTAAAAATCTTTTAGGTGATACGTTTCTGTGACCTTTTCCCTTGATGTTTGTACTAAGTGGTAGTCCTCTTGTAATGATAAAGGCCCATGCAATTCTTCTGATTCCCGTCCATGCTTTGCACCTCTTTTAGCAGCTCTATCAGCCCACTCATTTGGAAATGATCCACCGTGTGAAGGCACCCAACAGAATGTGACACTTGTGGCCTTTAAGTTTAAAAGGTGTATGAAGTGATTAATCTCTAATGCAATGTTTGAAGTGTTCTTGTAGAATAAGGATTTTAAAGTATACAATACCGATTTAGAATCAACACAAAAAAGGATTTGAAATATATACAACGGCAAATCAAGAACATAATTTTGAGCCATTAAGATTGCTACTAGTTCCCCTATAAAAATTGAATGATGTTTACCATCATAGAATGATTTTTTTAATTTTTAAAGATGGTATAACAAAAGCTGAACCTGTTTCTTGATTATCTAGGTGTGATCCATCTGTATAAATTTGTAAATGATGAAAATACTTATGATGGATGTGGGATCGAACATCAAGAAACCATAGTATTCAGATTCAGAAAATTAAATATGGCCCACTGCCTTCTAGACATTCAAAACTGGATGACTCAAAATAAGTTACAGCTAAATGCCGATAAAACAGAAGCCATGCTCATGGGGACCAAACATAAACTTTCCTCCATCACAACGACTTCAGTGGAATTCAGTAATACCAACAGTTGGTTCCTTTGTCCAGCTCTGTGAAATATCTAGGTGGGGTTCTTGACAACACACTCTCTGTGAAAAAATTCATCACCCAGGCCTGCCAGTCTTGGTACTATCATATCAATTACGGCGCATAAGTGCAATTTGCAAGTATCTGTCTACTGAAGCAACATCCAAACTTGTCACATCTCTCATTTGTTCTCGACTGGACTACTGTAATTCTCTCTTGGCTGGTTTGCCAGCATCATCCATCCACTCCCTTCAACGCATACAAAACTCTGCAGCTCGATTAGTCCTTAGAAAGAAAAAATCTGAACACATCACTCCTCTTTTCCAATCTCTTCACTGGCTGCCTGTCTCACAAAGAATAAAGTATAAGATTAATACCCTTTGTTTCAAATGTCTCCACAAATCTGCACCCTCTTATCTCTGTAACTGTCTTCACCTGTACACTCCATCACGTTCCCTTCGTTCAGCCACAGATACTATGAGCTTTCGAACACCCAGATTCAAACAAACCACTGTTGGCCGTCGCTCTTTCTCTGTTTCCGGTCCCTCCACATGGAACGACCTCCTTCTTCCACTTCGACAAAAGCCTTCATTTGATTCTTTCAAATCTAGCCTCAAAACGCACTTATACTCTACTTGAGATCTTCCCCTGTTATCTGTTCCTACTTTTCAATAGCTACCTTCACCTCCACCACCCCCACCTAAGTGTGTTGTGTGTATAAATTTGATATTTGTTTATCTTGATATTTGTGGACGGTTGCATGTGTGTGAATGATTTGAATGCAAGCGCTTTGATTTGTTTACTTTACAAGATTCAGTGCTATATAAATCCCATACATTATTATTACTAGTAGTAGAAGTAGTAGTAGTATTCTCATTCTCTAATTCTTTTTTACATTAGTTACTTCTATGTTGAAGTGTGCACTATTCATCTCCCACGATGGGCAAGGTAATATTGCCTCTTGTTTGTCCATTCTATGTTGATTGACATTGGAATTTTCTACTAGATCGGAAACTTATGTGTTAATGGGCATTAAGGAAGATATATATTTTTCTCTTTTAGGAAACTGTTTTTCAAATTTTACTTCTGCTTCCTCAGAAATGAAATTTTCAGTCGTTCTGTTTCTAAGAACATATTTAGCACATGCTAGTTGATGGTAATTATCCAAAGGCAATGTGTCAACTTCATTGTACGTTCCCAGAGCTAATGCATGATAAGGAACACCAAGGGCAAGCCTGTAAGCTTGCAGTCTACACTTTGTAGCTTTTTAAGTAAAGACTTTTGAGTACTGAAAAAGATTTCTTGTCCAGTGATAATTTCCAACGAACAAGAGAACAAGAAAACATTTAAGATTGAATGTGTCTTATCCCTAGAACTGTTTACTAATCATCTTCAGTAAGTTAATGCCCTTTCTTGCCTTTGTTAATAACTGCTCAATATGTGTATTCCAAGGTAGCTTTGAAGTTAGAATAACACCTAAGAACTTTATCGTATTTTTGTATTCAATTATTTCAGTCCCAATCGCAAATCTTGGTAGTTCCTCCGGATTACTGCCATTATTAAAAAGCACAACATGAGTTTTTTCTGTGGACAAAGTAAATCCATTTCCAAGCAAATATTTGTCGATGTTATCTAGCTGGCTTTGATATACCCATTTTATGTAACCTAATGCTCTTTTTGGTGTATTACGTTTCATAATAACGTTCATCCACATGCATATATCATCTGCCTATTGTACTATGATGATATCCTTTGATAAATTCATTGGGAGATCATGCACAAAGATATCAAATAGGATAGGAGCTATCGCAGAACCTTGGGGTAGTCCCATATGAAGGGACCTAAAACTTGAATATGATTTAGCTACTTTTACTTGGATTTTTCTGCTTGTTAAAAAAACTTTTGATATAAAAATGCAAATGCCCAGAAACACCCACATTCTTCAGTTTACATAATAACTTAACATGCCAAACTTGGTCATATGCCTCTCTTATGTCAAACAATGTTGCAAGAACATTCTTTCTTCTTGCTAACTGCACTTTTATTTGTGTTGATAGTTTAACCCTCTTGTCCCCGATCCGGCCGCAGCCGACAGTAACGGAGGCTGCCGCTAGATTCCAATACGACCGCAGCCGACAGTTGGTGCTGCACACGTGGGCAGTACTTTTCCATCACACACAGACCTCGTGGTTTTCACACAATGTGTCTGAAAATTGGTGGGGCGATGCAGGGAGGGTGTCAGAGGGTGCCAGTGATAAATTTAGACCACTAACATGCGTGTAGTGGGGAGGGAAGGAAGAAATAACAGTCAGCGACCGGAACGCTTTTCAATGGTGCAGCATGGCGGAAAAAAATGGCGTTTTCTTTAGTAGAGACGATTCTCTGATTAGCGGTGAAAAATTTTGATGTTATTGTTTTGGGAAAAGAGAAACATTTGAAACAAAATTGTTAAGTGAGTCTGATTAAACGCTTCGAGGAAGGGAGGAGGAAAATGCTCGTTGGGGAAAAGAGTGACCCAGAAAAAAAGTGTACCGGCACTTCTGACTGTGCTACAAACTGAGTGGGAAAAATTTGACCTCCCGGCCAGTCGCGGGCCCCCCATAGACGCCGGGAAAACGTTTCCCTTTTGACTGTTTTTTCATTTTACCCATTTTGCTTTAAAAACTGAAAAAGGCAAAAATTGAAAGTATGTGATAATGAAAACAGCAAGGGGGAAAGTAAATTTAGGTTTAAAGTCTGCAAGGTTGAAGGTTGAGAGCAATGGGGTACCCCCCCCCCCCACTAGAACACCCATAATTTGTGCTTTTTGTGAGGATGTGACCCTGTGCCCATTTACGACTACTTTAGAGATACCCATTAAAATTTTGTAAGTTTAAGAATTCTGTGTTGTTTAAATTTTGTAACCCCTGTGCTGTGAAAATGGTGACAGTGTGACAGCATGTCAAATTTTTTAAAACTTTGTCCCTTAACAAAATTTGGGGTAGCACAGAGATTGATGCAGTATACAGGCACTGTTATTGATATGATTTTTTTCAAAAGAAAAAATAGTTAAACCAAAATTCTTTTCCCTCGGGGACTCCCATAAAAAACGGTGCTATGGGGCTTTGTGTAAACACCCTTGAAGATTTGCAATAACTATTGGTAAAAAAATCGCGGGGATCCCCCCTTTTGACACTAACATGTTGAACTATTGAAAAATCCATGCGGATTTGCGTTTTATCTATAAACCATATTTTTCCCTTTTTTTTTGGGGTACAAAAAAAGGTGCAATGGACAAGACACTGGTGCCCAACAATAAATTGACCTAAATGCAAGTACAAAAGAATACCTAGCTTGTGACAAATTCCCGTTTGATAGTTGTCAGCACACCACAATTGTTTTAGGAGTAAAAGAAGTGTTCAGGGTGAAAACCCTTCAAAAAATTTTAAAATCTAAGGCAGTTTAGCTGGTAAAATCCAACAAAAAGGGGTTTAACCAAGTTATGTATGGCAGACCTTTTTTTTTGGGAAAATTGTTTGCGGGGATTTTTTTATTTTTAGGTAGAAATACATCACCCTTTTGTTTAAATTTTTCCCATAGCTTGCCAGTGTGAGGGGGTCAAAAGAAAATTGGTCTTTTTTGCTGGTTTTTAGATTTAATTTTTCCCTTGTTTATGATTAGAATGACAATGGACTGCCCCCATTTACGGCTCCCTCTCTCGCCCAAACTTTATTGAAGAATTTTGTGGGTGGAATGGAAGTTTCCCGGAAAAAGTTTCAAATGTCATTAAAAAACGATCTAATCCGACAGATGTTTTTTTTTTTTTATTTTTTTTTTTGGCTGCCTCAATTCGTGACGTTCCCCCCCTGCTGTTCCACGCGTCATTTCAATCCTCCCGACACAGCCACACGAGATTTGTTTGTTTATCCGGGGGGTCGAAGTCCCAGGGAGCCCTTTCCTTCGGCCCCCTGGGGGAAAAACAGCCAGTGGGGCCTGCACTGCTGCGGGTCATTTGGGGTGTTCAGTGGTGCTATTTGAGTTTAAATACCCGGGGACACCCCCTACTAAGCCCCCTACTAACGACAGTTTGTCAGTCGCGGAAAAAGGGACTGAGTGAGTTGCCCACCCCAGGTGGCAACCACCACAACATCCCTCAACGACCGCCCCCCCGCGAACCCTCCAACCCCAAAGGTTTTGACAAAAATCACCACAGGCAAGAAGTGTATGGGCAACCGAATCTGAGGTCCCTGAGTCAGGCAATGGGCCCCCGAATCGAGGTTTTTTTTTTTTTATTATTGCATGGATAAATGACAATGGGATGACGTAGTTATGCTGTGTGGAAGTGCATTGTTGGGACTCTTGACCAGGGTTTGACTCTACCTTCTTATTTTTTTATCCAGCGTCAACCGGGCCCGAGAGATACAGACACCTGCAGGTTGGTCGGGTAATTTTGAGAAAACACTCTCAAACCGCATCCTTTTTGTGGATAAAGCTCGACTGTGTGGCCCCGTCTTCCACTGAGCCACCCGCACACTCACTTGGGTAGGAGCCGGCCGGAATCCAAAAAAAACCCTATGTTCTTAGGGGAATCAAAACCCGCGCCTTTCCGCCGTAACCCAAGGAAATAACCATCGTCATGGGTGGTCGCAAGATATTTTTTTAGAAAGAGATAATAAAGCATTTTTTACTTTGTCTAGTGTTTGGAGCATTAATGTGAATTGTAGAGACTGGGTCGTACATTCTGTTTTATTTTTCTTCCCTGTTTGTAGTTCCTGTGTTAAAGTGCAACCCTTCAAGACGCATTGATTCAGAAAAAAAGTCTGCAAACACCTCTGCTTTTTATTTTTGAGGGGGAAATTTTTATTCTTGAAATTGCAGGACAATTGGTAAAACAACCCTTTTTTTCATTTCATGTTTTTTCCCCAAAACCTTTTTAAGGTCCTTTTTTTTGAAATCGCTTAAAAATACAAAAAGAAGTCCAAAGTTGTCTCTTACCCCGAGAACAAGGCTTACAGTGTTTTTTGCTTGTTTTGCTTTAATTTTTTTTAGATGTTTTACTTTTTTTAAATTTATTATCATTAAGCTTTGTTTTTGTGCTTCTTCCATGTGGGCCCCAAAAAAAATGATAGTGATTTTTTTGCCCTCTTTATCTGCCCAAAAAAATGGTAAAACCCCTTCACGGTTTCGGCAGTGGTTTTTTGTGGGGGATATTGGAGGAATGTTTCTAAAAAAAAGTTTCTTCTATCGTTTCAGAGATGGGGGTCACCAATCTGGTGTTATAATCCATAGAAGAAGTTGAAAATTTTTCAAAAGTACGTATCGGGGAAAACTATTTTTTGTCCTTTTTTAAACGGGGTTAAAGTGCACTATTGTCAAAAAGGGAAAAAAAGTTGTTTTTCAAAGGAAGTTTCATTTTTTTTTTTGTTGCAAAAAATTCTTTCTTTTTTTACGGTCTTACATAGAGGTTTTTAAAGTTTTGTTTATCTTTTGGTGCAACAACCTTGTGTTAAACAAATAGTCTTCAGAAAATTGTTAGAATTCCCAAAATTTTTGGAAAAGAAAAAAAGAGCCCTCAAGTCTTTCTGCAATAAGCGTTGTAGGGGCAAAGCGATCCATTTGGTGGCCCTTTCCCAAATGCTAGTTTGGAAATTTCATTGTTGTTCGGCTTTTTTCGGTGCTCCAACAAAAAAAAACAGAAAAAAAAATTCTTTTTTTTCCAATGTCTTTGGGAAGTCTAAATTCCAACAGCATTGACAAACGTTTTACATTTTTTGTTTACCTCCCCGATTGTCTGGTGTGTGTGTGTGTATGTGTGGTGTGTGTGTGTGTGTTCGTTATTTTCAGATTTTTCCTCTTTTCATATGTGATATAGACGAAAAGGGGGCATGGAAATGAAGGAAAGCGATGCTTGTGTGGACTGAAAATTTGTGGGTTTTTTCAGTGTGTGTGTGTGTTTCGGGGCGGGCGCGCAAGGAGAGAAAAAATCGAATGGGAAAAATTCACAAAAAAGGGCCATTGAAAACATACATGAAGGGGGGGGTTGCCAAATGCTTTGATTTTAGTGGAAATAAACCACCCAAAACCAAAAATGTTAATTATCCATGTCCACAATAAAAAACGTTACAAAAAAAAATTTATTAAAAAAACCAAGATATCTCTTTTCTAAAGGCTTTACACAAATTAAAGCAAGGTCGCCCCAAACTCAGGGGAAATTAGATGCCATGGTGACAGATCTAAAATAAAAATTTTTGGATCTACTATACTTTACCCAAAGTAAATTTTGTCTTACATTTTAAAATGGGCGCCGCCAAAAAAGAACTTACTTCCATGTTTTCTTAATTTAAAGGGCATAACAACCCGAGGTCATATATCCCTGTTCTATATATCTAAATTTATGAAAATTTATGCTGATCACCCCAAATCTAAACTTGAAAAAATTCTTTTCATGTATGTCCAAAAAGCTTTAGATAAGGGTTTGCATCGTGTGAACCTAGAAATTGTCTGTACATTTGAAATCTTTCACTGTTTTTTTGTTCTTTACCATCCATGTGCCAAAGGCAGCAATCGTCTTGGTGAAAACTTGAAAACTTCTAAATTTCTGAACTTTTATTGAGCAAACAAACCCAAAGCCAAGTTTCAATACAGGTGGTTTTGTGAACCCCGGTGCTTTTCCCCCGCATTTAGACAAAAGCTTTTGTAAGACTTAAAAGGAACTGCATCATCCATATGAGAATTTAAACCAAAAATCTAATGCATCTTCAGAGCATTAACGGAGAGTATTCTATTGGTTTCACTATAAAAAGATCATTTTTGGTGTACATTATTAAGCCCAAACTGCTTTAAGCAAAAAAGGTGTATGATTACAAAGTGTTACAGCGCATCAGTCCCAAATTTTTGTGCCATATAACACAGTGGGTTTTATTTGTGCATAAATTCTTAATCAAAAGCCCAAAAACATTATTATTCAATAATCGTAGTTTTTTTTAAAAACAATTAACAAATTTTTTACCTTGCTTGCCCGATTTTTACATGCAGTTGTGAAATAAGCTTTTTAGAAAAAAAAGTTCCTTGTATTAATAAAAAAAACAAGGGAGGCTTTTCCCTTTTACAGCATTTTTTTGTGAGCGCTAAATAAACCCCCTTTTTGAATACAAAAAAATATTCTCTTATTCAGATTAACCTTAAGATAAGTGCGTTGCAGCACTGCTTAATATTTAGCTGCTGTTTTAAGCCTACAACGTTTCATTTACGGATGAATTCGCAAGCAGAGAAAAAAACATTTTTTGGGAAAACTTGGGGGGAAAAGGGAACCCTGTTTTCCTTTTTTAATTGATTTAGGCTAATCTTGGAATGAAAGGAAAACAAAAAAAGGGCAACATCACCTGTTTTCTCCGTGGTGCGTATTTATGCCCTCGTTGTCCAAAATTTTTTTGCTTTCGAAATTTGAACCCTGCTCTCAAACAACGTAAAAATTTTCCCTTCCACCCTTTTTCAGGAGGATAGGCCATAAAAGTTTCTATTAAAAAGAATCAAGCCCTTTTCAAAATCAATAAAAGCTAATAGGCTTACGGGGTTTTGAGGGGAAAATGTTTTTGGTTACATTTAAGTAAAAATAAAATTGTCTATGTGGGTACCCTCTTTAAAACCGTTGGTGTTCCCTGTAAAGTTTTTTTTTTTTTCCCCTTCCCCGTAACTTATTATTTTGTGGTTCTGTACGCTTACTATTATATCATAAGAGAGATTCCCTGTAGTTATTGGGTTGAAATCATTTTTTGTGTTTTAAAAATTTAAAAGATAGGTTCAGTCCGTTTCTGGAAAAAAAGATTTATCAAAAATTTTGTTGAATAATTTTGCATAAAAGTTAGCAGAAAAAAAAAATAATTTTCACCCCCATTTTTTAGGGAAATTTACAATGATTTGTCAGGACCGCTGTTTATCTGTTTAAATTTTCAAGTGCCAATAAAATTTCATCTTTAGTATGGGCGACAAAATTTCCCCGTTCCTTCATAGTACCCTCAGAGTTTGGGGTTGTCTATGGAGTCTTTTCTAGAGGTTTTGAAGTGTGCAACCATTTGTTGACAGATATATTTTCTTTGGCTGCCCCTTTCTAAATGAGCCCTTTTTAAAATTCTTCCGAATGAAATTGAAAGTGATGGAAACATCATATTTCAAGTAATGTCTTTGTTTACCCTTTTTTTTTTCTTAAAGAGTATTTATATTCCCTTTTGTGAAACAGTAAAGTTTTTTGGCTTCATTTTTAATGTTTTCGGTAAGACTTCAAAAAATTTTTGCCCTACATTTATTCTTTTAATTTCCTTTCAAAAACCCGTATCATTGATAGATTTTTTGTTGAACCCGTTTTTCATACAAACAGCACTGGTTTTTTTGATCATTTAAAAAATCTAGAGCTTCATCAATATTTCATCAAAATTGGAAAGGGATTTAGAAATTGTTCACAAGTTTCTTAAAGATTTTTTTTTTAAACGAGGTTTGTTTCATCCCCCACAAACTTTTCCAACCTGCTGGGCCCCCGTTTTGGTCATTTTCAATATGGTTTTTGTAATTCAACAGGAAAAGGTGTCAGGATAGAAAAGCTCAGCAACAAAAAAGAAGAGTCAAAAATTGAGAAAACCAAAAAAAATTTCAAGAAAAAAAATTCATTAAAAACTGCATCCTCCCTAGAAAAAAATGTATAGCGTCTAGGGTCACCATTGCATATACCATTTATAATTTGTAACCCAAGAGCAGTGCACATATTCAATAATAATTTACCATAATTATTGATACCAGAATCTTCAGAACTACGATTACTACTGAGAGACATGCTTTTACTATGGGAATCTGAATTAAAGTAATTTGCTACATGATAAGAAGAAAAGTTTGATGTCCTGCTGTTTAAGTCTCCACATAGTATTATATCTACTTCATCCAGTGTCACCACACAATTGACTAAACATTCTTCCAGCATAGCAATTCCACTATCATTGTCAAACAAGTTATAAAATGGTGAACCTTCAGGTGGTATATACACACATACCAATAATATATTCCTTGAAGTACCTAACAAAGATTTGTCAAAGAGAAATACACAAATGTTAGAATAAGGAACATCCAAACATTTCACAAGGATAGCTAACTCATACTTTATTAATACAAACTAACCCACCGGATTGTCTCCCTTGATAACTAACTTTAATTGCAGGCTTACAAAAGGCCTTATAGCCACTAAAAACATCTGGCTGGATATTTTCCAGGAACATTTAAACTGCACACATAAGATACAAAATCCTGTCAGTTTGTTTAGAAAGCAACCCATTTACGTTCCAAGATAAAAAAGGAAAACGTTTTATTTGTTTCATTTTTATTGCTATGATCCAATGCCTCTACATAATCTAAACTGACACTATCACTATTTATATTGATGAGACTAGAAACCAAGTTAATGTTATCATCAGTACTGCTATCATCATTTATTAACACAGGCTCTTTATTGGAGGGCAGCCTACAACCAGACAAATCCTGGGGGACAGATGTTAGTCCTAAGCCTAGTACACCTTGGTCAGACCTGTCTTTGTCTTGCTTCTTAAGGGGAGGTGAGTGTCTGTCACCATCCACAGCACAAAGCCCTATTGCTTCAGGCTCTAGGCCTACAGCACAAAGGGGGATTGTGTGTGTGACTGACTCTGGCCCACTTATGACTGGTGTAGGTTTACTTTCTGGCTTAACCTGTGAATTTCGTCTAGGGACAGATGTGTGTATGGGCCCACCAAACTGCTATTCCTTTCTATGGAGATCATTGAGGATCACCTTTTCTCTGTTTATTATCAGATGGTCAAAAACCATTCTTACTTCTTTCCCCTCTGCTCTAGCACTCTTTAAATATGGGGTCATTTTATGCCTAATTTCCCTAACAGACTGAGAAAAATCTTCATCTACAAAAGTACTAGAGCCTTTCATACAAGATTTTGCCTTCATTATTCTAATCTTATCCTGATAAAAACAGCATCTGGCAATAATAGGAGAGTTACCTTTAGAATTGATACGGGCCACTCTATCAAACTTTACATCCTTGACATCCATTTTTTCAGAAAGAAGATTTTTCACAGCCATCTCACAGTCAGCACCACTCTCATTTGATTTCTTCTCTAAGCCATGAATAATGATGTTGTTCTGACGTGATCATCCTTCTGCTTCATCAGCCCTCTTTTCCAGCTTATCCACTCTGTTCGTCAAATCTGTATTTGTCTGTCGTAGTTCTATGTTTTCAGTTTTGAGATTGTTCATGTCTCTTCATAGGTCACACATTTCTTCTTTCAAAACACCAACACTGTCTGTCAACACCCGAATCTCTCTTTTGAAACTGTCCACTGTAGACTTCAATAGGTTTTCCAGCTTCTCTATTTTGTCTGTCATCGTGTTCAGCGTCAGTTCCTGGGGTGTTGCTGCAGGAGAGGAATCCTGTCTGTGTTGTATGGTCGTAGGTGTGTTGGCAGACACCTCTGCACTGGTTTTGGTCCTACGAGAAGGCTTCCCTGCGACAGTTTGACCACCACCCGTTGTCAAGCTCGTTTGACTCAGCTTTCGTCCTTGGCCAGTAGATTTAGGGGGGGTGGGTCCAGGGTTGGTCTCCACGTCACCACACAGCAATAAAAGCTTTCCCCCACCAAAATAGATAGGTGAGGGTCAGTCCTAACATGACACCGTCTCACTGGCTTTTCAGCGTCAGGATGGAGGTAAGCATGGCAGATTTGAATTCTGCCCGTTTGGACATGAAACAGGCAAATACTGCCGCGAATGTCCCACAGACAGCCCTGTACAGTTGCATTGAAATTCCCATCCTCCTGATCTAACTACCTGCCAACAATGAGAAACTAAAACCACTTAAAACTAGTTACTATTTCACAAAAATACCGGAGCAATTTCAGTACGTCTTTCCTTCACATCACATGATGCCCCCCTCCCTCCCAGAGAGAGTGAAAGAGCGAGTGTGTGTGTGTGTGTGTGCATGCATAAAAAATATCAACTGAGTAACATCAAATGGAAAAGCCAATTGAAACAGAATTGCATCAACAGTTAAAATTTAAAAAAAAACATACAAAATCCTCCAGAAACAACCAAAACTCCCCTCCCAAAACAAAACAAAAATCCTCCTTCTTAGCGGTCACTATATAAACCTGAAAATGGGCTTATGTACAAGGGATTGAGCTATTTCAATCAAAAGAATCTGATCTGACAGTAGATTCTGAGAAGTTTGTTCAGAAAAATTCAAGTCTTTGAAACCTTTCGGAAGAAACTGGAGCCCTTACAATTGTACAATATATGGCTCAAGCTAAACTGTTGGCCACAAATACACTTTACGTTTTTACAATATTTAGTTTTGATAGCATCAAGTCGAATTTGGCAGATCATACTAGAAGTTACCCTCGAATAGAAGCTAGAATGATTTGACATCAGCTACCTTGTAAGCCCTATAACAGATCCTGGGTTTTTTTTCGCAGATAGTGAATGGATATTATCATGTTTAAGGAAATGTGCCCATGATGTTGACTGTAACAAATGGTAAACCCCTTTAACTGAAGGAAGAATGTTTACTATTTGGGAGTAGTTGATATTCTGAGCTCCATTCTTGGCTGATTTGTAGGCTAACTTATTATCCCATAGACCACAATGGGGAGGTACCCAACAAAAAGTTACATCTGTGCCTTTGATTCTCAAATAATGAATTAAATGAACAATGACCATGTCAGGACATGTATTCAAATTAAGACTCTAGGACATTTGATACTGATTGGAGTCAACAAACAATACAACTTTGAAAATGATTTTTGGAAGATTTAATAAATAATCTAAAGCTTTTAAAATGGCAAGAAGCTCAGCAGTAAATACTGACAATTGTGTACCCAGAAAATATGATTTTCGGACTTTAGGAGCTGGGATTACAAAGGAAGCTCCTCCAGATTTCTCTTCTGTAACTGATCTGTCTGTACTTGAAGGCAGTCTCTGTATTTATTATAGATGTGTTCTCTAACGGAAGTTGTTAAAATATTGACATTTTTCATATTAATGTAGTTCATGTCATATGTTGCTCTAAGTAACTCCCAACATCGAATGGGTGAATATGATGGTTGTATGGCTACATCTGCTGGACTAATTTTTGACCTTTTAAATAACTCAGAAGCATAAGTAGCAATAATTTTTTTGTGATGAAACAGATTTTGCTTAGGGAAGTCAAGCTCAGACTGCACTGCTATTTCTCCATGTACAACATTTTCCCTTGAGCTACTTCTGATGATACATTTTGCTGCTGATAATTCTCGAAAAGTATCTATTGGTAAAACACTAGCTTCTTTTTATTATTCTTGACTGGAAGCATGGACTGGCACACCAAGAGAAAGTTTAATAGCTTTACTGTCTATGCTCTGAATCTTTTTTAACAGGTATTTTGGAGCGATGAAGAACACCTCTTGTGCATAAAATAGTTTAGACCTAATTAGGGTAACGGAAAGGTGAATTAAACTATGAGAGTCCACTTCCCATGGCAGTCTGCTTATGACCTGTAAAAGATTTAAACTCTTTCTAGCCTTGGTGAGGATATGATCGATATGAAAATTCTAAGTGAATTTCGATGTGATATGGAGTCCTAATAATTTGATCATTTGTGTATACTCAATTATTTTTCCTTGTAACTTAAATATTGGAAGATTATTTTGAATACTTCCTGAATCAAATAACATCATCTTTGTTTTTTCTGTCGAAAGAGATAAACCATTTTCCATCATGAAGTTTCCAAGTCTGTCCAACTCAGTTTGATATAATCTTCTAAGATAGTTTTGAGCTCTTTGAGGAGTTGATTTTTCAATGTGGTGTTCATGCACATGCAGATGTCATCGGCATATTGAAACAAGACAACATTACTTGACAGAGCTTCAGGAAGGTCATATATAAGTGTATTGAACAATATAGGAGCTATAATTGATCCCTGAGGTTTACCCATTTCAGTATTGTGGGAAGCAGAATAACTTGATCCTATTCTCGTTTGAATAGTTCTCTCTCCTAAAAAAGATGATACATTACCAGACAAACCAATTGATTTTAACTTAAATAATAAATGCTTGCTAAAACACCTTTTCTACGAGCAAATTGCCGCTTTATTTGTGTGGACAGTTTATCTAGATGTTTAGTTATAGATCTGCCTTTTTGAAATTCTGCTTAATTAACAGGTATGATTTTGTTCTTTTCACAATAATAATTTAATCGATTCAGTACTATTTTCTCCAACAGTTAACTAGTGTGAGATGTTAAAGCAATTGGTCTATAATTCATTTTGTTGTATATTAATTTTCCAGTCTTTAAGATTTGTACAACTATAGAATTTTTCCACAAATGTGGTAAAAATCCAGTTTCCCCGGAAAAATTTCACACAATTGTCTGGAAGATTTTTCAACATTACCTTGGAAATGACGTCAGAGCCAGCAGAACATTTTTGTTTTGTTTTGGTGAGAGAACCTATTGCAGATTTTAATTCTTCCAAAGTAATGGAAGAATTAAACCACAGATCGTCTTGTGAAAGAGAATCTGAATATAGGGGATTATTAGAGCTCTGTTCTCTGTGACTTGCAAAATAAAGACAAACCTTCCAGCCTGCTATTTTTGGTGAAGATATTGGCAAAAGTTTCTGCTTTTTCAATGTCACATGGAAATTTATTGTTATCAATTGTAATTGGCCATGCTGGAAGGGCTGTGCCATTCTTCATCTGTTTCAGCTTCGTCCAAACCTTTTGGGAATCTTTAAAATGAGGAACTTATGTCATGCAGAAAAAAGTCCAGTAGGACTTCTTAGCAGCCTCTATAGTTCTGGTGCACTGAATATTTGCTTTTTTCATTTCTCTGTGATTTTCAAAACCACCTGTCTGTGACATAGAGTTTAAATCTTTCTTTTTTATGTTGCACTGCTTTTTCAAACAAATCTGACCCCCATACTTGCCAATGTGATTACTAGACTTTCAACCATTCAGTCTGGGAATAGACAAGTCAGTAGCTTATAGAAATGCATCCTTGAATTTAGAGAATAAAATTATCTACATTATTACTTTTGATGCTTTCAAAGCTATGATTACAAAGAATTCTTTTAAACTTACTCCAATCTGCTCGTCTATAGTTATATTTATGTATTTTATCTGGAATGGATCTTTCATGGTCTTTCATGGTAAGCGGTTTCGTCACAGATAGTGATTTTGATAGGCAAATGATCACTCCCTAACGTATCATGGGTTTCCCACCAGCAAGTAGGAGATATTAAGTAGAAATCAATTGCCCTTGCCCTGTGTCTGGAGACGTCGGGAAAACGTGTGGATGTACCATCATTTAAGAGATAAAGCAAACTGTCAACAATGTTCTCTACCAAAGGATTACTCGTTACAGACGGACAATTTGTTTCCCAGAAAAGTGCATGGACATTAAAATCACCTGAAGCAATCCATTTACCATGATGTTGTTCTTGAATTGAGCGTTGCCATTCTGTATTTGGGTCGTTTGGACCTTTGGGTAAATAAACTGAAAGAATATTCAATACTAATGATTTGTTACATTGTAAGGTACCTCCACTGACATAAATATCTAGCAAGTCTTTGGAAGTGGGTGTTGTTAACTGATGATATTCAAGCCCTCTAAGTAAGTATACGGCAGTATAGACCTTCTCCTTTTGCTGTTTTACATGTATATATATATATACAGGAGGATAGTAACAAGTTGTTAATTTCAGTAGTTGGTCAGGACTGACATTGAGAGACTGGAGGATTAATAGTCTTTTGATTTTGTAGTAACCATTACAAAGTTTGGGTTTTTTAAAAAACAACTTTCTTTAACAAAAGTTGCTCCAGAGTAGTGTTTAAAACAATGTTCTAACACTATTGACAAAACACAGAAAATTGCTCTAAGCTATATGTAACAAGACGATATAAACACAGGGGTAAAAAACGATTTAAAAAATGTATATAAATATCAAATGTGAAAAAAAAAATCAGTGAGAAACAGATAAGTTAATCGGAATATTAAAGAAGAATCTGAAAGAAGAATTCTGCAAAGTGCAGATGACTAATAGATTACAACACCTCTTCAAGTAATTTTGACACACAAATTTCAAAGCAGAGGGCAGGAGTTGCTAGAATTTACGGAAAAGAGTAGTGGCATAAACAAGAACACCTCATTATCAGTAGTTTCTAAACCACCATGGCCCTGGAATTTCTGTTAGACGAGGATGGGTTGGAAGAGGTGGATGGAAGGGTCGAATCTGAGGCTGAAATCCTGGTCTTGGTCTTGCTGTTTTCTTGGCCTTTCCCACAGCAGGTCGCGGAGGTGTCTTCCGATGTTTCTGGCGATGACACTGGCGCCGTGTGGACTAGGTTGAATGGCATCCCTGAAGTAAGGCTTCCTGGGGAGCAAGTTATCATGTGAAACAGAAGAAACGTGTTTAGTATTCTCCAATTCAGCAGCGAGCAGAGCATTACAAAAATTTATGCAAACTTCTTTTTTCTGGTCTTTCACAGGAGCTACTCTGCTAATCACGATTTTTGTTGAAAGGAATTCTTGAGCTATGTTGGCTACACAGCTTGCCAGACTTTTAGTTGACTGGGTCAGGTGCTTGTCATTCACTCCACAATGAATAAGAACAGCATCCAATTAGCTATTCTCCTTATAAGCTGTGGAATTTAGAGTGGTCGTGAACTGCCACAACTAGGAGAAGAGAAGGGTCTTTCCATCTTTGTGTTCTTAACTGTGCTTTCAGAGACATTACAGGGTTTCTTTTTCTTGAAACATACTCATTTTCTTTTCTTTCAGATGGGGTATGTTTTTGATGAAGACTCTTGATCCCTTTTTGTTTTATATTTTGCTTTCATTTGGGAGTAAGTTTATAACTTTCATCTGGTGTTTTTTCGTTGGCCTGACTTCATCAGCCTAGGTGGTATTGCTGTTTGTTTTTTCTGTCTGTGTTTGGCTGTCATGGAACACACTGACCTCTTTTTCCAGAGTGGTCATTGCAGCTGCTGTCTGTTCAGATCTGGATGTCTCTCTTTCTTCAGTTAACCTCTTTGCCAAGGAAGATATCTGGTCTAATAAAGAAACGATCAAGCTTTTCGTTTTTGAGATTTCGTCTGTAAGGTCAGCTTTGGGTAGGTTTTTTTTTGCTTGTAGATCTAGATCTGGGTCAGTAGATGTAAAGATGCTTCTTGTGGTGACAAGCATTCCCAGGTTTGTTGCATTTTTTCTTGCTGTCTTTCACAGCTTTGTTGACTTTCCAAATAGGGAAGTCTTTATCCACTGTTTGCAAACCACCATGCCTTCTTGTTCCTGCCATTTCCAGCTTTTCTTGTCAATTCTAATACTCTCTAGCTATCGTTTGATTTTCTTCTCCGCCATCTTGATGATATGTGTGTGTGTGTGTGTGTGTGCTCCTGAAAATAAGTACTGGTGTATCTTATTTTTGGCTTAAATGATGTTTGAATTGTGTGTGTGTGTGTGTGTACGTGTGTGTGCCCGTGCGTGTGTAAGTTTGTTTTACAAGTCAATGGTGCTTATGTGTGTGGGGTGTGTGGGGGTGTGCGTGGGTGTGCGCGCTATGTAAGTTTATGTATATACTAGTTAATTTATGTCTTTATTATTGAATGGTTTTTATAAAATTGTTCTCATATATTAATGTGTGTGTGTGTGTCTATGGGTGTGCGCATGCATGCGTGCATGTGCTTTCGTGAGTGTGTGTGTGTGCGTGCATGTGTAAGTAATAAGTTTATATTTCTTTTCCAATCAATGGTGTGTTGTTTTTTATAACATTGTATCCCTACATTGGTATGTGTGGGCATGTGTTAGTGTGTGCGTACGCGCGCGCGCGTGTGTGTGTGTGCGCGCGCATGGACCTGTGCCTCTGTGTGTGTGTGTTTTGTTTTTTTAAAGTTATCTTGTAATATTCGTACCAATTTGAAAAGTAGCTTTCTTGTATCTTTTGAAATAATTATACATATCAGTGTGCCTGTTGGTATTGTAATTGCCCTTCATTGGATAATGAAAGTGTTTTTGACTTGACTAGCCCAGATATTTCCCTGATGTTTATTTGTTTTTAAGGGTATTTATTTTGGGGATAGACAAAGTGGCAGCATGAATAATTGTCTCAGTAAAACTGGAATAGAAATGGTCTATGTTGCTAGCGCCATAGCTGTCTGTGTTGTAGGTTTCAAGGATGCTTTCAAACTTTTTCCAGTCTGCTTTTTTGTAATTAAATTTTGCAATTTTGTCTTCCTGGGTGTCACAGGAAGCTGTTAGTCCACTAATCGTTGTAATGACAGACAGCACTGCTTCTCATTCCCTCTGTTTAGTTTCCCAGCCAAAGTTCATGACTGGCAGCTGGCAGCTCGTGGATATAAATAAACAGGCAAAAGGAAAGGCGGCACTAGGGGCTTGCAGCTGTAGCCGTGTTCAGCCGTAAATTACCCTTGTGACTTTCACACATCCTCTTGCATAAATTACCCTTGTGACTTTCACACATCCTCTTGCACAGTAAATTGTCCAATAAAGACAAGCAAAGCACTCTTTAAAATGAGCTTTAAACGAACTTTCTTTTGACTCCAAACTCCATGTACTTTCTTTCATACTGGTTGATGTGACAGCAGTTCAAACAGACATGAAGATAAACAGGAGAGGTGCAGGCAGAAACACAATCACAAAAAACAGACATTTCTAACTCTCTCTAAAAAAGCAGCCGTTTATATTATATAAACAATGAACATAGAGAAAACATTGAATATGTCTGCATGCAGACTAACCTTTTGGGGGGGGCTGCGACATTGAACCTGTTGGCAGAAGGAGGCCATAAGTAAACACACCTTAGCGGCTACCTCTCGTGCAGTGTGAGAGGCAGGGTGATGGAGAGTGTGGGGAGAGAGTCTGGGGCAGTCATTAGTGTCAGCTTTCTGACTTCTCTATAAACACTCCTGCTGGTCAGGCGTTACAGCACTACACAGTCTATTGTTTCATCAGCTTTTAGCCCTATCCTTGCTACAGCTAAAGGTTTGTTCATGAACCAATTCCAGTACAGCTCATAATTATAGCCCCGAGAACACAGTAGCAAACAGATGTCTTGTCAGTATCCTACACTGTCATCAGACAAAGATACCTCACAAATGGCTCAGGTTTTTATTTCACTGATGTTTCTGATACTATACAAAAAGCATTTTCTGATCCTGTTAAGAAATTGTTGTGATCAAATGTTTATCTACTTATCAGTCCTGTGTTGTGTAAAAAAAACAAAAACAAATTGCACACAGGCCTACACATTGACATCAAAGCAACACCCAAAAAAAAGCAGAAAGAAAACACACACACTCAAAACGAATGACAAAATTTACAAAACTGCATATACACGGGAACTAGATTTTAAATTAAGCACATGAGTGCTTATTCCATTATCCTTGAAATAAAAGAATAAGCAAAATAAATAAACACACACACATGTGCACACACACATACACACACAAGCAGACAAACATACACTCACACACAAAATGGCATAAATACATGTACGCATACCCAATACTCACACATAACACGCGCGCGTGTGCGCACCACACACATGTAACTACAAGAAGATGCGCAGGCACACATGTGCTTGAGAAATCTAACAACTTGAAACTGACACACAGCCAGGAAGCACCTGGCACATGTAGGTGCTGTGGGCTGATCACACAAAACCACACACACACACACACACACACACACACACACACACAACACACACACACACACACACACACACACGCTCACACATGTATACACGGGCACATACGCATACACGCACGCACACACGTGTGCGTGAACACACACCACATGCACACGCACGCGCTCACGCACCCACGCACACTCACATCCCGCACACACAATAAAACACACACACACGCATGCATGCAGGGAGCACACACACACACGCACTCACACAAAGTAGATCTCTCCCCCCCCTGTCTCTCTCTCTCCCTCTCTCTCTCTCTCTCTCTCTCTCTCTCTCTCTCTCTCTCTCTCTCTCTCTCTCTTATTCAGTCTCCTATTTTAGGGTTGTCTGATATCACTTTAAAGTGGAAAGACATTAAAATTGAAGACTTAATTACTTACTTACTTACTTACACACACACACAACACACACACACACACACACAACACACCACACACACCCACAACACACACACACACATACACACACACACACACACACACACACACACACACACACACACACACACACACACACACACACACACACACACACAGAGAGAAAACACACAAACACTCAGCCCTTCGTTCTTGGGAAACACCAGTGTTTGTAAAAAAAAGAAGTTTAAAATTAGTTAACCAAAGTAGCTGTACAACCGTCACCACAAACAAGTAAAGCAGGTATTAAAGTTTTGTTCACTAAATTATGAGTACTGTAAAAATCAAGTAGGACATCCAGCAGCGAATGATAAATAAGCCTTTCAAATAAAAATTCGCCCAGTCGCTAATAGACAGCAAAGAAGGAATGTGTGCTGGCACCGCGAGACGCTGGACTTGGACCCCTGACCGCGCGGTGCCTAGATAGCAGCCAGATGGTATTTAGGTTACGGAGTGAAAGTTCCAGCCGCCAACTAAAGAGTCGGGTTTTTCCTGTTTTGAGCAGCCGTGACAGGTGATCGCTGCCAAGGGTGTCATTGTGCGTTGACCACTCACATTCTGGAGCTAATGCAGGAGATATAAGCGACAGATCTAAGGCTGATGCTCTGTGACTAGCAATGTCGGGAATTCTGGTGACACTGCCATCATTTAGTAAGTATAGGCAGGAATCAACTATGTTTTCTACAAAGCGATTATGAGGGTTTTTTCCACATTCTTTATCCCAGAAAGGAACATGAGCATTAAAATCTCCTGCTATAAACCTCTTTTCATTATCTTTAAGGTTGTGTATCCATTCAGTGTTCATATCATTAGGTCCCCTAGGTAGGTATACAGATACAGTATTTATTATTAAATTTTCCCCAAATTTTACGTGTGCTGCATATGAGTGTATATCTAGGACCTGGTTAGGCACTGGTGAAGGACATGTGCTCCACTCCTTCAATGTATATAGCTGCACTGATTTTGGTAGCAGCATCCACCTGTTGATGGACAGGGGGATAATAGTAACCAGGCAGCTTAGGTAGCTTACTCCTGGTTACATTCAGGGATTGTAACACAAGGACTTGGTATTTATTGTTGGAAAGATGTCGGATTAGATAGTGCAAATGCTGTACGGAAGTAGAACGTTTTTTAGGGTAGGAGGCCCATTGGCTCAGTGTGTAGAATATGGCACATTTGCTCTGAGGGTCATGGGTTTAGTTCTGTCAGCACCAAATTCTCTCTGGAGCCAACACATTGTCATGGAGTACTTCTGTGTGTTGCATGGTGGTTGTATAGTGATTGCATAGTGATTGCATGGTGGTTGTATGGTGATAGTGTGGTGGTTGTATGATGGGTGTTTGGTGATTGCCTTGTGGTTGTGGCACTGAATGGGTAACAAGGGAAGGTGAAGGGTACATGGCTATGTTGTTACATTTAACTTGTAACATAGGCAATCAAACAAACTCTGTTGCTGAAATTTGTAGTTTGATTGTCTTATTAGGCATATATTACGTTTTTTTTGGGGTGTTTTTTTTTTAAAAATAGATCATTCTGTCTGTCTGTCTGTCTGTCTGTCTGTCTGTCTGTCTGTCTGTCTGTCTGTCTCTCTCTCTCTCTCTCTCTCTCTCTCTCTCTCTCTCTCTCTCTCTCTCTCTCTCTCTCTCTCTCTCTCTCTCTCTCTCTCTCTCTCTCTCTCTCTCTGAGTCACTGTTGTTTAATCTGATCATTATTAGTATTTGATAATGACGATCATTTTATTAATATTTTTTGGAGATGTTTGACATTGTCGATGATTAATTGTTCATGTATGATTTTTAACAAATTATTTATTTTTGTTTTTGAGAGTGTGGTTTAAAGAAGTCCTGTGCTTATAAGTTTATTCGCAATAAACAGTTAAAGTTAAAGTTTGAGTTCTCTCTTCTCTTTGTGAGCTTGAATTAGTTTGGCAACCTGCTTCATAAATGGGCCAATGGCCTTTTTGTGAATAAATCATATGAGTTCAATTTTGAGGCATTTTTCCCTCATTCTCTCCCTTTCTGTCCTCTGTCTCCCTGTCTGATTCTGTATGCGACATATAAATACTTACTTACTTTACTTTACTTTTTCGTTCGCTTGTACTCTGTGGAGTCGCGGGAAGATATAACTGTCTGTCTGCTGCAAGGCGGGTAGCTTGGAGGAGGGACAGACAATCCATGGACTTTCAGTGTTTCTGCCACGGAATCACTCCAGTGTCGCCTGGGTCTACCTCTGGCCCTCGTGCCAGAGAACCTCAAGCTGTAAGCACGCAAGGCTGGCTGGTTTGGCGGCATCCGTGTGAGGTGTCCGAACCACTTGGTTCGTTGTTGTTCAATATGGTGTAGGACAGGTGTGGCTCATACCATGCCTCTGATCACCTCGTTTCTTATCTTATCTCTCCTGGTCTTGTTGACGGCTTTCCTCAAGCACTTCATCTCACACGTTACCAGTTTTTGCTCCAGAGCTTTTGTCAGGGGCCATGTCTGGCACTGGTAAGTGAGAGTTGGCAGCAAGATGGCGTTGATCAGCTTTGCCTTGGTGCTTATAGGGATGTTAGGATGTCGCAGAAGTGGGGCAAGTTGATAGCTGACTGCGTTTGCTTTTTGACAGCGGGTTTCTATTTCTCTGTTCAGTTTTCCATCTTCTGTGAATATACTGCCTAAGTACTTGAATTCAGTCGTCCACTTTAGTTGGGCTCCGTTGATGTTGATTTTGAGCTTTTCTGGAGTTCTACTGACTGTCATGGCTTCGGTCTTGCTTATGCTGATTTTCATGCCATAGGTTTCACAGCATGTATTGAGCTGGTCTGTGTGCTCTTGCAGCTTGTCTTTGTTATCATTCATCGTGACTTGACCATCAGCAAACAGAAGTTCGCTGAGTGCCTTCAGGTCTGAGTTGGCTTCCTTTGAGATCTGGTCCATATATATGATGAAGAGCAGAGGGGAAAGGACGCAGCCCTGTCTCCAGACGTCACAGGGAACCAGTTGGAAAGTCCACTTGGAGTGCGAACTTCGCTCTTGCTGTTGTTGTATACAGCTCTGATGTTATCTAAGAGCTGCCCCTTGATGTCATACTACTCCAGGACCCTCCAGAGCTTATCTCTGTTTACTCTGTCAAATGCCATTTCTTGGTCGACAAATACTAGGTGGCGTGCTTGATTGTACTCAAGAGCTCTCTCACTCAGTTGTCTCAGTGCAAAGATCGCATCAGTACAGCCTCTCCCTTTCCTGAAGCCAAACTGGGCGTCACACAGTAGGTGTTCTGCTTTTGCTCTGGAGCACTGCTCTAGGATTTTTGCGTACATCTTTCCTACATGGCTGAGGAGGGAAATGCCCCTGTAGTTACTACAGTCTTTTTTAGTGCCCTTCTTTTTCCATATTGGCACAACAATAGCGTTCTGCCAGTCTTCTGGAACTCTTCTTTCCTCCCATGCCTTTTGGAAGATGGCTGTGATCCATTTGACTCCAGTCTCTCCTCAGGCCAGGATGGCTTCTGTTGTTATGCCATCTGCACCTCCTGCCTTTCCTTTAGGGCTAATCATGATGGCCCTTCTTACTTCACACTCCAAGATGGTGGGTTCGGAGTGGTGTGGGTGGTTGGGAGTGAATTGTGATTATGTGTCAGTCACCCCTGATGGGTTTAGGTCTTTAAAGTAGTCCTCCCATCTCTGTATGATCTCATCATCTTCCTGCAGTGGCTGTCCGTTTGCATCGTTGATCGCAGTGGTGGGGTGAAAGGGTTCCTCCCGTATTCTCATGGTTTTTACACTTTTGTAGAACTCTCTTGGGGAGTGTTTACACATTTCGCTAAGTTCTTCACCATACTTTTTCCATGAAGCCTCCTTTGCTGCTCTCACCACCTGCTTGCTGTTTCTTCTTGCGAGTCTGTAGTTAACGAAGTCATCTTCTTGATTTGACTTCAACCACATCTTGAAGAGTCTCTTCTTTTCTTTGATGGCCTCCATGACTTCTTCATTCCACCACGCTGTTGCCTTTCTGGTTCCATTTCTGTCCTTCCTGTTGCCGCATGCCTCTTGCAAGGTGTCCAGGATAGCTGTTTTAAAGGTACTCCAGGCCTCCTCAATATTCATATCTGTAGGGTCCACCCCGTTCAGCTTATGAGCTACAGTGTTGAGGATGTGGTCCCGTACTTCAGCATTTTTTTAGCTTTTTCATGTTGATCCTCTCTGTCTGTTTCCTTTTGCCTGGTGTCCTCTTCCCCCGTGTGTTGTGTTTCAGGATGACTGGGTCTGTGGTCTGAGTCTAGGACCGCATTTGGAATAGTCCTCGCATCGGTAATGTTGTTTCTCATGCCAGTTCTAATTAGAATGAAGTCAATCTGTGATCTTACATTTGTGTTGTTCCTCTTGTTCCAGGTGTAGATTTGGCTGGGTCGATGTTGGAAGAAGGTGTTGGTGATCAGTAGTTCATGCTCTGCGCACAGTTCCAACACATGGTTGCCGTTGTAGTTGCAGGGTGTTCGATGGTCACTGTGCGGGCCAAGATGCGGTGTCCATGGCATTCTCCTCTCACCTACTCTGCCGTTGAAGTCTCCCATGACATAAAGATCTTCAGTCATACACCCCGTTGATAAGGTCTGAGAGGTTTCCAAAGAAGTCATCGTTTTCTTCGTCCGAGTACGTGTCATTACAAGACGCATAGATCTGTATGTAGTTTGCGATCTTCTTTCCTTCTCTCACTCTGATCTTGATGAGTCTCTCCGAGATGTACTCGGTGTTCAAAATGTTTTTTGCTTTATTTGGATGCAGAATAAATCCCACACCGTGTACTGCTCTCTGATCTTTGGCCACTCCGCTCCAGATGAGAATAAAGTCAGAGTCAATTATCTTTGTCCCTGTACCTTTCCTTCTGGTGTCTGCTAGACCCATAATCGAGATTTTGGGTTGGGTCATAAATTCCACTATTTCTGGTTCTTTGTCACATATGCCACAGATGTTCCATGTGCCAACCGATTCGCTATTTGAATGTTGTTGTCCTTGTCCATAGCCGTCCGTTTTTCGTTTTGATCAGTCCATTTATATTTCCTTTGTTTCTCTTGAGCAATTTTTTTTATCCACTGCCGGCTAGCTAGGCCCGCCATAGTTTCACCAGAGCCCCGTTAGCCAGCATGACCTGTTTCCACCTCCTACGACGGGGACGAGGGGTTGGGCTTTAGGAGGCGACATATAAATAAAGAATAATAATAAACGAGCAACCAAAGTAAATGGAGATAATGTGGTCATTGCTGAACACCAAATTACCTTATGTAAGCAACAATGCAGATTTGCTTGTTTTCCTGTTCTGCCAAAAGTGGATGTCACTGTTATGTAACAGAGCGTGTCGATCATTGTCATGTAACAGAGCATGTCGAAAAGCCCGCAGGGGCAGGTAATTATGACCAGCATGGGCTGGAACCCAAACTGTGTGCATGGTGACTTGACTGCAGTGGATTTCAGTGTTGAGGAGTCGCTGTGTTAAGCCTCTAACCCAGTTGTGTGTGAAACTAAAAGACTGTGGACAGGAGCTGGTTGTGCAATAGCCAGAGTCTGGGTGGATGTTGTGTCTTTGAACCAAGGGTCACTGATTGGAATCTCACCTTTATCAGACAAGAACCACTGCTCACAAATCCAGCATCACTCAGTCAAGGGTCAGGGCCCAGTGCTAAAATTAGCGTGCTCCTTTCCTTTTACCAAGTCTCAAGTGTGGCCAGTTCCTGCTGTAGTTAGCACCAGCTGGGCTGAGATGGGATGGACTGGATAGCAGCTGAGAGCAGCTGAAAGTGGGGGAAACTGACAGCTGAGAAGTTTAAGTGGAATCTCATGTGTGAAGATATTCATAGTCATCAACAATCTTCTCTTCTTCTCTCGGAGGGCTCGTTTGAGCAATGCATTGGCGTTTTTCAAGCTGTGTCTTTTGGGCAAGTTCAACTTGGCTGAGTCTGCCCCTAACCAGATACAGGGTGCATACTAGGTATGTTTGTGTTTCCTTAAGTCCATTGATGCTGATGTGAAATATTGGATCTTTGGATCTTTTATGTGCATGCTCAAAGTTATTTTGAATCGACTCAAGAAGGAGGCAGAAGAACACCTTGCAGAGGAACAAGCTGGGTTCAGGGCAGGCAGGAGCACAACCGAACAGATTTTTAACTGCCACATCCTGATGGAAAAACATCTTCAACATCAGAGAGACCTGTTCCACAACTTCATCGACTTCAAGAAGGCTTTCGACAGAGTATGGCATGAAGGCCTGTGGCAGGTCCTCAGAATGTTTGGCATTGAAGAAGAACTAGTGCAAACCATTCAAGCACTATACAACACCGCAAGCAGTGCAGTCCTGAACAATCAGGTCGGAGACTACTTCAAAACTACAGTTGGGGTCCGACAAGGATGCCTGTTATCTCCAGTCCTGTTAATCTGTTCTTGGAAAACATGAGAGAGACCCTCCATGACTTCTACTCTACCATCTCCATTGGCGGCAGACCCCTCAACAACTTGCGGTTTGCCGATGACATTGACCTCATGGGCGGAAGTAACACAGACCTGCAAGATCTTACGACCAGACTTGAGAACAGAGCTGGAGCATATGGGATGGAGGTGAGCTCGGAGAAAAGTAAAGTACTTGTGAACAGCACAAGCAACGCCACTGCTAAAATTTACATGAACGGCCAGCAACTGGAGGAGGTAGACGCTTTTAAATACCTTGGCGCTACACTCACAAAGGACGGGCGATCGACGACAGAAATCAAAGTCAGACTAGCCATGGCAACATCTTCCATGACAAAACTCACCACCATATGGAAAAGTAAAGAGATCAGTTTCCCAATCAAACTAAAGCTCTACAAAGCCCTAATTCAGACTATCCTGCTGTACGGAAGTGAAACCTGGACATTGACTGCTGAAACAGCAAAGCGAATCCAGTCATTTGAAACAAAATGCCATAGAAAACTGCTGGGCATATCCTGGAGAGAACAAAAGACCAATGAATTTGTCAAGAGCCAAATAACACGGCTGGCAGGTCCACAGGAACCCCTTCTCACCATCGTCAAGAAGAAAAAGCTGACATGGTTCGGCCACGTCACCCGCCACAACACTCTGCCAAAAACAGTACTGCAGGGAACACTCGAAGGTGGCAGAAAGAGGGGAAGACAGAACAAGTCATGGATGGACAACATCAGAGAATGGACCAGGATGAATGACTCGGCACTACTGCACAGAGCCGAGGACCGAGGTGGATGGAGGAGGCTTACCACGTCATCATCTCTCGTGTCTCCTCCACGACCGCCAAGGTCACGGGACTGATGATGATGATGATGTGCATATTTCATTTTGTGTGTGCGCATATTTATAAACAGGAAGGTAATGAAGGCACTGGTTGGTCTACACTTGATATTAACTCAGGAGATTCTTAACTCACCAGAGAGATTGGTGATGGGGTTTTTGCCCCATGGACAAAAACCCCTTGTCTTCAGCAGAGACTTCAGTCACCATATGCCTGTATAAAACAGTCTATCATCCATATTTGTACCATCTTTTCACACTTTCATACAGAGGTGTAGGTTTTGTTCTCTCTTTCTCTGTTAATATTTACTCCTCTCTCTCTCTCTCTCTCTCTCTCTCTCTCTCTCTCTCTCTCTCTCTCTCTCTCTCTCTCTCCTCTCTCTCTCTCCTCCTCTCTCTCTCTCTCTCTCTCTCTCTCAAGCCATATAGGCGTAAGAACCAGGTAATTTGTGTAAATCCCCCCTCCCTCTCTGTCTCTGTTTGTGTAATGTGATGTGCCTTGCATTCCCCCTATGTGTGTGTGTGTTTCTGTCTTTTGGGCTGTTGACACTTTCCACAGCTTGAAGACACTGTGTTTGGTTTCAGATTTCAGATAATTTGCTTGCCCTTGTTCTTATTATGATAGTTTCCAGGCATGGTACATCTCCCCGAATTTGAGGAAATCCGCGAAAAAGAAAAATGTATTTTAAAAAAATTTAAAAGGAAGAAAAAATGAAGCCCACGAAAACCCAGTTAAGGGATGTAACTCTTCCATGCGGATTACTTCCCTTCTCTGTTTGACATCAGGAGTCATCACTAGGTAGCAAGTGAAGGGGGCCAACAATGAGTATCAGATTTCATGAAAGGGGCGGACTAGGCCTGGCAGAGGAGTGAAGGGGGATGGTAGGAAGAGGGAAGGGGTGGTGGTGAATGTATGGGGTGGGGGGCTTTCACTAGCTGTTGCACTTTAGCCCTGACTGGTCAGAGAGCCCTGCTTGTAAACATAACAATCAGCAGGCAGAGCAACCTCCCCCTTCTTTTTCCTGGAGAGCCCCCCCTTCCCCCCCCCCCCCCCCCCCCCCCCCCCCAATCTCTCTCTCTCTCTCTGTCTGTCTGTCTGACTGTGTCTGTCCTTACTTTCTTCCTCTATCTGTGTAAGAACACCTTTGTCTAAATATGTCCTCATTTTTGCTATGTGATTACTTGGGTATAAAACCTCCTTTGGGTTAAGAAATGACTGATTCAGTCATTCTAGGAGAGCTTATTTTAGGGCAGAAATTGCTTAGTATGAAGAACTGAAATTAGTACCAAGAAGAGGCTTTTTTACAGTCTAAAACTGCTGAAAAGCCTTCAGCTTCAGGGGACAATGCCCCCTGAACGCTACAAGGGACTATGCCCCTTGACCCCGCCAGGGGGCAATGACCCTGGACCCCAAAACCATTTCAGGGAAAACTTTTTTTCTCCAGTACCATGCCTAGTTTCAGTTAAATGGTTGCATGGAAATATTGAGTCTTTTTGTGGTTTAAAAAGATTTTTGTGTTCGATTTTACCTCTCATATTTATCGTTTTTTTTAACGATTGATTTAATTAATTTTTTATTTTGATTTTGTGGTGTGGTTACATGTTGCTGTTGTTTCTTTTGGTTCAACTGCAGCTTTGCAGTGGGTTTGGTTTTTTATGTGATTGGTGGGACCATTGTGCCACATTGTTCGAAGGACTGATGTTACAAATAGTCCCTAGAATTGTCTGAAGACAAAAGACTTGTTTTACAGTTCTGAACATCATACAGGCACTATTGAAAAATTGATAAATCTGTGGTTCTCTCATTACATGGTGGCAGTCTTTGTGTCACCTTAAGTTGATGGTTGGTTGTTGGTACAATGCAGGGAGGACTGAAGAGATTGCTTTGATCTTGGTATTTTATTCTCTGTATGTTATTTCTCTTTATTCTATTGTATACCACTTAAAGTTATGGTAGATTTCTCTGCGTGAAGTTCCAGCTGTTCTGCCCGGTGAAAGTGCGTCACCACAGCTTGCACTGCACAGTTTATTTTTTCCTCTGATCCTCAGAAAAAGCTCTGTGGTTCTCTAATAGTGAGATTTTGTGATTGCGACTGCCCACTATGAAAGCAGCTGTATTCCGACTTCGGGAATGATGTTTAAACACGGAAAACTAACAAAAACTTGTTGGCTGTTCCTACCTGCATGCAATGGCCTACTCTTCTGAAAGCCAGGATATGTTTTAACATTGTGTGCAAGATTGTTCTGCATGCTTTTGTACATGGGACCACAGTTTATAGTCTCATCTGAAGGACTGAACTGCACAGTTGTAATATGAGCTTTCTTTTCACAAACTATCTCCCCCCTTTTTTCTTTATCATTGATAGTGTGTGTATGTTTGTGTGTGAACGCTGTACGAAGCTGGAAAGACAGCGCAGGCCGTGAAAGAGATGAAGAAATATAGGCTTAACATCCTTGGAATCAGCGAGATGAGGTGGACGGACTCTGGCATCATGACCCTTGGCTCAGGAGAGACAGTGTGCTATTCTGGTCGCACGGATGGGCAACATCAGGACGGAGTGGGTATCATCATGGACAAGGAGGCCAGAAAGAGCTTAATGGGATGGGAGCCAGTCAACTCGAGAATCATCACAGCCAGATTCTTCTCCAAATATACCAAGACCACCATCATACAGTGTTACGCACCAACAGAGCAAGCCACGGAGGAGGAGAAAGACTTGTTCTACACCATCCTACAGGAACAAATAGACAGGACACCACAGCACGACATCCTACTTCTTATGGGAGACTTCAATGCGAAGGTTGGAGTGGAGAATACCGGGTACAAAACTTGCATGGGAGAGGAGGGAGTGGGAAATAGAAATGACAATGGACAGTGTTTTGCAGATACATGTCTTGAAAACGGTTTGGTGATAGGTGGTACCATCTTCCAACACAGAACCATCCATAAATTGACATGGGTATCACCAGATGGAAGAACCAGCAACCAGATAGACCACATTGCCATCAACCAGAAGTGGAGGAGCTCCATGAAGGACGTGAGAGCCATTAGGGGAGCTGACGTTGGCAGCAGCGATCACCATCTTGTGTTGTGCAGACTCCAGCTAAAGCTCAAGAGAACACAAAAAAAGAAAAATGAGCAACTCTTTGACTCAAGGAAACTCAACAGTGAGGCAGTGAAAAGTCAGTTTACTGTTGAGCTTTCCAACAGATTTCAAGTCCTGGACAACACACCTGCAAACGACATCAACGCCCTATACGGTAACGTACAGATAGCTTTCATAGACACCAGCAAAGTTGTACTGGACTACAGAAGAAGAGAGAAGAAGGAGTGGATATCAGACACCACATGGCAACTCATAGAGGAGAGAAAGATCGCAAAACTTGGCATGCTCACTGGAACGGGAAACGAAAGACAAACATTCGCCGAAACATACAAAGAGAAAAACAAAGAAGTGAAGAAGAGCACAAGGAGAGACAAGAGACAGTTTGCAGACAACTTGGCAGCAGAGGCGCAAACCGCAGCAGAGAAAGGAGACTCTAGGACCGTCTACAAGATCACCAAGACCCTAACAGGTGGATTCACCAGCAAAACCACTGTAGTGAAGAACAAGACCGGGAAAGTTTTGACAAAAGACATAGACCAACTCAACAGATGGGCAGAACACTTTAGAGAGACTTTAAACAGACCAGACCCAGATGAGGAAGCAACCATCGAAGACAAGGGTTTCAAGATAGAGATGAGACGTGGATGCATCACTCAGCAGGAAATTGTGGAGGCCATCAGGCAAACAAAGGGCAACATGGCACCAGGTGAGGACAGAATCACGGCAGACATGTTGAAGGCAGACTCCAAGACGAGCGCAAAAGTCTTAACGAAATTATTCAACAAAGTTTGGGAAGAGGAGAAGGTTTCGGACACATGGAAGAAAGGCATCATAGTGAAACTTCCCAAGAAGGGCGACCTCTCAGAGTGCGGCAATTGGCGGGGAATCAACTTGCTCTCTGTCCCCGGGAAGATCTTTTGCCGTGTCCTTCTACAGCGTATGAGGCAAGCCAACGAGAGAACCCTACGAGAAGAGCAGGCAGGGTTCAGAAGCGGGAGAAGCTGCACAGATCAGATCTTTGTTCTACGAACAATTGTGGAACAGTCCATCGAATGGAATTCATCACTGTACATCAACTATATCGATTTCCAAAAGGCTTTTGACAGCATCCATCACCCTTCGCTGTGGAAGATCTTGGAAGCCTATGGATTTCCTCTGAAAGTCATCAACATTCTACAGGACATGTGCGCAGATAACCAGTGCTGTGTGCGACATGATGGGCAGCAGAGCGAATGGTTCCACGTGCAGACAGGGGTCAGACAAGGTTGCGTGATCTCGCTGACAATTTTCCTTGTTGTCATCGACTGGGTGATGAGGAGGGCCACCAGCGATAGGGCGAGAGGGCTGGTATGGGGACTGACAGCCAGGCTTGAAGACTGTGACTTTGCCGACGATATTGCACTGCTGTCGCATGCACAGAAAGACATGCAGGAAAAAACATCACGAGTTGACCAAATAGCCAGCAGCGTGGGACTCCAGATTCACCCCGACAAGACCAAGATCATGAAAGTGAAGACAAAGAGTGCAGAGAAGACCAGTGTGCGAGGCTCAGCTCTAGAGGAGGTAGAACACTTCAAGTACCTCGGCAGCTACATCTCAGCCGACAGACCACTCCGCATTTGGAGGACAGTAGAGGAGGAGATGAGAGAGGCGGGCAAGACCTGGAATGAATTGAGCTGGCTTGCCCAAGACAGAAAAGGCTGGAGGGATTTTGTTGGCGCCTTGTGTCCCGGCACATGGGATGAAGAGGATTAAGTAAGTAAGTATACCCTATACTCACACATACACACACACACACACACACACACTCACACGCGCGCACACGTGCACACCATACACATGTAACTACAAGAAGATGCGCACGGCACACGTACTTGAGAAAACTAACAACTTGAAACTGACACACAGCCAGGGAGCACCTGTGTATATGTAGGTGCTGTGGCCCATCACACACACACACACACTCGCATATACGCACGCACACACGCAATCACGCACGCACACACGCGTGCGTGTTCACACACACCATGCGTAAACACACACCATGTGCAAACACACTCACGCGCGCGAACGCACGCACAAACACACACCCCTACACACACACACACACACACACACACACACACACACAAACACACACACACTCAGAAAATGCACTGACCCACGAATATATTACAAACATACACAGTTTGCTGACGCTCAGACAAGTACTGATACAAAGTAAGTGAACTTAAAAAAACTTCAACAAAGCACAAGCAAACACAGTAGCACTCAAACAAATAAACAAACTGTTAACAAACTACACCATCAAGTAGAAGTTTCACACAATACAAACAGCACATACAAAAGAGAACAGTCTGATTAAAAGAAAAATCCACAGAATTCTTCACAGAGAAAGATGCTTTGCCTCTGAAAATCAGGAACAAGCCGACACATAGCCCGTTGGGAGACAATGTTTGTAAAAAAAAATTTTTAAGATGTTTAATAGTTAACCAAAACAATTGGTACAACCGTCACCACAAACAGGTAAAGCAGGTATTAAAGTTTTGTTCTCTGAAGTATGAACACTGTAAAAAATGTAGGACATCCAGCAGCGAATGATAAATAGGGGCCTAAGCCTTTCAAATAAAAATCCGCCCAGTCGCTAATAGACTGCAAAGAAGGAATGTGTGCTGGCACCGCGAGACGCTGGACTTGGACCCCTGACCGCGCAGTGCCTAGATAGCAGCCAGATGGAATTTAGGTTACAGAGTGAAAGTTCCAGCCGCCAACTAGAGAGTCCGGTTTTTCCTGTTTTGTGTGTTTATTGATATGAGTTCGTATGCTCATAGCATGCATTGTATCTGTCTGGCTTGTGATGTTGATCACACACACAGCTCAGTGTTTGTCTCAACCTCAACTCTGCATGTGGACACAAACTGCCAGCTTGGTTTATTTTACTTGATTTCTGTTCTCTTTGTCTCTGTTTTTGTTTCTGTCTCATTGCCTGACTACCTTCTGTGTGTCTCTCTCTCTCTCTCTCTCTCTCTCTCTCTCTCTCTCTCTCTCCTCTCTCTCTCTCTCTCCTTCTCTCTCTCTCTCTCTCTCTGTGCCATAGAAGTCATTAATAAGGGTAAACATGGTGCCACTTTCCCCCAAGATTTCACAGAATTGTTTATTCTTCTGCTTGCTGATGATGTCATCCTGCTATCTGAAACTGTTATAGGCTTACAACAGCAGTTGAATAGCTTAAGCAGTGCTGCAACAGCACTTGATCTTAAAGTTTATCTGAATAAGAGTAACATTGTTGTATTCAGAAAAGGTGGTTATTTAGCTGCTAATGAAAAGTGGCTGTACAATGGAAAAGTCATGCCTGTGATTAATGTATATAAATATTTAGGAAACTGCTTTTCTACAAAGCTCAGTTTCACAACTGCATGTAAAGATCTGGGAAGTCGAGGTAAAAGAAGCTTGTTAATTGTTTTGAAAAAATTACGATTATTGAATAATAATGCTTTTGACTTGTTGATTAAGATATTTGATGCACAAATACAACCCACTGTGTTATATGGCGCGGAAATTAGGGGACTGGATGCAGCTGTAACACATTGTGAATCAGTACACCTCTTTGCTTTAAAGCAGTTTTTAGGCTAGATAGACGTACACCTAATGATCTTGTTTATAGTGAAACCAATAGATATCCTCTCTCTATTAATGCTGCTGTAAGATGCATTAGATATTGGATTAAGATTCTGCATATAGATGAGTGCAGGTTACCTTTTAAGTCTTACAAGATGCTTTATGATCTAGATGTCAAGGGGAAAAGCACCTGGGCTTCACAAATACCTACGTGAACTTGGCTTTGGGTTTGTTTGGCTCAATCAAGGTGTCAGAAATTGTAGAGAGTTTATCAAGGTTTTTAGGCAAAGACTGATTGACTGCCGTTGGCAGCAGTGGAGTGGTCATGTACAAAACAGTGAAAGATTTCAAATGTACAGACAATTTCTAGGTTCACACGATGTCAAACCTTATCTAAAGCTTGATATGGACATACATGTGAAAAGAATTATGTCTAAGTTTAGACTTGGTGTATTAGACATAAATGTTCATAAATTTAGATATATAGAACATGATGATGATGACCTCAGGTTGCTATGCCCATTATGTAAGCCAACAGTGGAAGATGAAGTGCATTTTGTGCTGTGCTGTCCAGTATTAGAAGATGTAAGACAGAATTACATTCAGGTAAAGTATACTAGACAACCTAATGTATTTAGATTCTGTCTACTCATGGCATCTAGTCACCCTGAGATTGTGCGCAGCCTTGCTTTATATTTGTGTAAAGCCTTTAGATTAAGAGATATTTAGGTTTCTTAAGTCATATTTTTTGTAACTGATTTTTATTGTGGTGGTTGTGGGTATACAATAACATTTTGGTTTTTTGTTACTTTTTTTCCCACTAAAATACTAAGCAGTTTGGCAACCCCCCTTCATGTATGGGTCAATGGCCTTTTTGTGAATAAATCTTTCGAGTTCGAGTTCGAGTTCTCTCTCTCTTATAATTCTCATCTCATCGTCTCATCTGCTCCCATAACCCCTCCAGAGTTGTAGGGGCACTGCAGTGACGAACGTTGCACCAGTTGGCTCCATTTGTGGCTGTTGTGGGCAAGTGCTTGGGTTGTGGAGAAGCTTTTCTGGGTCCATTCAGTGATGTTGTCTGCCCATTTCTTCTTCAGCCTGCCTCACCCTCTCTTCCCCTTCACTGTTCCTTGCAGTATGGTCTTGAAGAGTTCATCTGATTTTGTCACATGTCCATACCATCTGAGCTTCCTTTTCTTGACTGTGGTCAGCAGGTCTTCGTACTGTTTTACTTGTTGGGTGATGGTTTGTCGGACTTCTTTGTTGGTAATGTGGTCCGTGTATGAAATGCCAAGGAGTCTTCTGAGTTATCTCATCTGCATAGCCAGATCCTTCTTTGTAGAACTGCATTCAATGTCAAGGATTCGCATGCATACAGATATGTGGAGATGACCAATGCATGCAGTAGCTTGACCTTGGTCCTGAGAGAGATGTTTCGGTCTTTCCAGATAGTCTTAAGCTTTGCCATTGCTGCTACTGTTTGTGCAGCTCTTGCGAGGATTTCGGCTTTTGAACCTTCTTCACAAATAATAGCCCCAAGGTACTTGAAGTGATCTACAACCTCAAGTTCTTTTCCACTGACTGTGATCTAGGTATTGATTGGCTGGGCACTGTTTGTCATGAGTTTTCTTTTCTCGGCACTGATCTCCATGCCATATCTGGAGGATGTTTTGTCCAGATGGTACTCTAGGTTGGCTAGTTCCTGTTAAATTTCCTGCAAGTCTGTCGATGTCATCAGCAAACCTGAGGTTGGTGATTATCCGCCCTCAATACTTACTGTGCCAGTGTGATCTTCTAAGGCATCAGTCATTATGTGCTCAAGGAAGACACTGAACAGTGTTGGCGATAGGAGACAGCCATGACAGACTCCCACTGAGATATGGAACCATTCTCCACTGTGCCTTGGACAAGCACTGCGCTGGTGGCTTTTGCATGTAGCTCTTTGATTGTCTGGATGATCTTTTGTCCCATGTTGTTCTTCTTCATTGTGGCCCATAATGCGTCATGCCATCCACAATTGAACACCTTTTTGAAGTCTATGAAGACGTGGTACAGTTTATGTTAGTGCTGGCTGTATTTCTCACACAGAACTGGCAGGTTGAATATTTGTTCTGTGGTACTTCTGGAGGAATTCGGCTGTGGTCTGGCATGGAGAGGGATGGGCTCTGCCATGCAACATTGCCCAAGACAAGCCAATGAAAATGTCAACTACAAGAAGAATCATACCGGATCGGTTGTCGCCCTGATTCAGGACCGCCTCTTCCACTGGCAGGAGTCACCAGGGCGGGAGAGGAAACTATGCTGCTGGCGATCCAACTAAGACCATTCGTGCCAGAAACAATATCGTCATCAGCACATGGAATGTTAGAACCTTAAGAGAGGCAGGAAAACTGGAAGAGCTGGAACATGAAATGAGATATCGTGGAACATCCTTGCATATGTGAAATGAGATGGAAAAACTTTGGGGAAATAAAAACGCAGGAAGGTCATACACTTTACCATAGTGGCAGAGAAGACCGGCATGAACACGGAGTGGGAATCCTCGTACACAAAGAAACTGCAGATGCCGTCATGGGATGCCGTCCCATCTCAAGCTGACTCATGTCAATATGACTCAAAGCATCACTTTTCAATATTACAATCATACAGGCATATGCTCCAACAGACCATGATGATGAAGAAGTTGAAGAATTCTACAGCCAACTTGAGGAAGTTATTGATGATACACCAAAGAAAGACATCTTGATAGTTCAAGGAGACTGGAATGCGAAGGTAGGGGAAGATGCGTATGAAAACTGGAAAGGCACTTGCGGGCGACATTGTAACAACAGCACCAACAACAGAGAATTTGCCAGGTGCAATGATCTTAAACTCACAAACACCTTTGGAGCGCACAAAGCGTCTAGGAGATGGACATGGCACAGCCTAGGGGGAGAATACCACAACCAGATAGATTATATCTTGGTACAACGCCGTTTCCAGATAAGCGTAAACATTGCCCAAACCAGAAGCTTTCCAGGTGCAGACATCGGCAGCGACCATGAGCTAGTAATGATGACATTTGCATTACGCTTAAAGAAGAACAGAAAACAGGGAAGCTTCCCAATGAGGTTCAGTCTAGATAAGCTGAAGGACCCAATCATACTAGAATCATTCCAAGCAAACATTGGTGTGAAATTTGCACCCCTCTTGGCACTGGAAGAAGACATCGAAATAGCAAGTATGATCAGCATATTCAATGACTCCTTCAATGAAGCAGGAAAAGAGCTCCTAGGAAGAAAGAGGATAATAAAGAAACCATGGGTTTCTGAGGAAGTCCTAGAGCTTTGTGATAAGCGCAGAGAATTGAAGAGTCAGAAGCAGAGTGCAGAAGGGGCAAGAAAGTATAAAGAAGCAACCAAAAAGGTGAGGAAAGGAATGGAAGATGCTATGGAAAAATGGATAGAGGAGAAATGTGAGGAGATAGAAACCAGCATGGAAAGAAATGACAGTAAGAAGGCCTATCAACTGGTAAAAGACCTAACTGCAACAAAATCATCAAGAACCTCCACCATAAAGCGGGAAAGTGCTTGACAGAAGAGGAAGACATAATGAACAGATGGACGGAATATTGTGAGGAGTTATACTCGCATGGAGATACTGAAGTGTTGAATGTCCCACCATCATCTGAAACAGCCTCATGTGGTTTACTGAGAGAGGAGGTTGTAAAAGCAATCTCATCTCTAAAACTGGGAAAATTTGCAGGTGTTGATAATGTCCCAGCTGAAATGGTGCAAGCAGGAAGTGATCCATGTATAGACATACTCTATCGTATCTGCAACAGGATCTGGCAGACTGGAGTATGGCCAACAACACTTCCTAAAAAAAGGTAACCTCCAACAATGCCAGAACTACCGCACCATTAGTCTCATCAGTCACCCTAGCAAAGTGATGCTGAAGATCTTACTGAACAGGCTCAAACCACAGGCTGAAAGAATCATCGCAGAAGAACAAGCTGGTTTCAGACCTGGATGCAGTAGAACAAAGCAGATCTTCAACATAAGACTCATAATGGAAAAATATCTCCTGCCTCAACAGGACCTCTACCATGTCTTTAATGATTTTAAGAAAGCATTCGACAGAGTTTGGCACGCTGCACTGGGAAACTATGAACCTCTATAACATCAACGCCAACCTAATAATAGTCATACAGAGCCTCTATGAGAATGCAACAAGTGCAGTGTTTCACAACAACAACATAGGTGATTGGTTTCGGACGACAGCCGGTGTGCGCCAGGGCTGCCTGCTCTCCCCTACTCTCTTCAATCTTTTTCTTGAGAGAATCATGGAAGAAGCACTAGAAGAACACGAAGGAACAGTGAGTATTGGAGGGCGAACAATCACAAACTTGAGCTTCGCTGATGATATTGACGGATTAGCTGGTCATGAGCAAGAACTAACAGACTTAGTAAACCGCGTAGAAGAAAAACCAACAAAATTTGGTATGAAAATCAGCAGGGAAAAAAACAAAAGTGGTGACAAACAGCAACTTCACATCAGAAATAAAAAACCAGAATCTTGAAAATGTTCACAGATTCAAATATTTGGGATCTATTGTGACAGACGAGGGATCAAAACCAAAAATACTGTCAAGACTTGCCCAGACCACAGCCACAATGACCAAGCTCAAACAATAGAAACATAGCCATCAGTTCCAAAATCAGACTGTTGTGCTCTCTGGTCATGTCAATCTTCTTATATGCATGTGAATCCTGGACCCTCACAGCGGACTTAGAGAGAAGAATAAGAGCTGTAGAAATGAGGTGCTTCCGAAGACTCTTAGGCATCTCATACAAAGACCACATCACGAATGAAGAAGTCAAGAGACACATCCGCAATGAAATCGGGCCCTGTACTGACCTTCAAACACTCGTCAGACAATGCAAACTGAAGTGGTTTGGTCATGTGACACGCTCCTCTGATCTTGCTAAAACAATCCTACAAGGCACAGTGAGGGGAGGAAGAAGTGGCAAACAGAGGAAGAGATGGGAGGACAACATTCGAGAGTGGACAGACATGGAGCTGAGAGACACCCTGAGGGCGGCTGAGAGATGAGAGGACTGGAGAAAGGTGGTTGACAAAGCTTGGAAGGCGCCCCAAAGGATTCGGAATCTGAGGGATCGTTGGCGGTGACGGTGACATCTGTTTTGGCAGAAACCTGCCTGTTCTTCGGCAATGATCTCTTTCTTTCTGTGGCTTAAGTCTGTTCAAGATGATTTTTAACATTACTGGCATGCCTTATGAGGCTGATCGTTAAATAGTTCTGGCATTACTGTAGATTACCTTTCTTGGGGAGCATAATGATGAGTGATTGGGTCCAAGGTGTTCCCCATTCTCCGGTCTGCCAGATCTTGTTACAAATTCTTGTGAGGATGTCTGTCACTGTTGTCCCCCCATGTTTGATCAGCTCTGCTGGGATGTTGTCAATGCCTGCAGCTTTCCCATTTTTCTGTGATTTGATTCCTGCCTCAACTTCTTCACGAAGGATAGGGAAGTCATCATCCTCTGATGAGTCCTGACTTGTAAGTACGCTGGGGTCACCTTGTGTCTGATGGTTGTAGAGCTCTGAACAGTCTTCTGCCCATCTGTTAATGATATCTTTTGACTTCTGTGATGCAGTTTCTGTCTTTTGTCTTCGATGTTGTTGAGTTTTGCCTGCTTCTGCTGTGTGAGCTCTTTTACAATTTGATTGGCTCTTCTGCTGTTGCTCTTAGCCAAATTTTCTTTGATATCTGAGCATTGTTTCTCAATCCATTCTTCTTTGGCCTTTTTCATGTCTTTCTTGATCTTTTTGTTGATCTCTCTGTATTCCCCTGCTCCTGTTGTGTACTTGACACTCTTCAGTTCACTTCGTTTATCCCACATACCCAGGATTTTATCTGTGATCCACGGTTGTTGTTTTTCTGGCGTTGTTTGCCAAGTAGTTCATTTGCTGTTTCCGTCATCGCTGCATTGAAGCTGTTGGTTATTGTCTGTGCATCCTTATTGAGTGCAAGCAGTGCAGCAAATTTTCCGCCTACTTTTGCTTGGAAGGATTCTGCGATGGTAGGGTCCTTCAATGTTTCTAAGTTGAATTGTAGCCTGATGTTCTTAGGCTTGCTGATCTTTTTCAGCCAGATTCTGAAATCCAGGAGCACCAGGTCGTGGTCACTGCCCACGTCTGCACCTGGAAATGTCCTTGTCTTGTCTCTGTTGATGCCAGATCTGAACCGGTTTTGTACCAGTATGTAATCAATCTGGTTGTGATGGGTACCATTAGGTACATGCCACGTCCATCGTCGGGATGCCATGTGTTCCCCAAGGGTGTTTGCAAGCACCGTGTCGTTGTAGCTGGCAAATTCCAGTAGTCTGAGTCCTTTTTCATTAGTAGCTGTATTACAGGAGGGTCCACAGAATTTGCTCCAGTCTTTCAGTGCATCAGTGCCCACCTTAGCATTCCAGTGTGAATTCCAGAGACTAGAATGCTAAGACTGGAATGTTCTCATAATTTAGTTCATACCTTACAGGCCGATTCCACACAGTTGCAGTAAACAAGATTCAATCAACACCTACCAAACTGGAATGTGGAGTCCCACAGGGATCAGTTCTCGGCCCTGTTCTTTTCACTCTCTACACTGCTCCTCTTTCACATATAATAAATCGTCATCAGATCAACCATCACTTTTATGCACATGCTCTCAGATTCTTAGCAGTGATACTCCTGAAAATCTGCCTTCTCTCTTGATTAATATGTCCTACTGCCTTCAAGATATCCAAAATTGGATGATACAGAACAAGCTACAGTTAAATGCAGATAAAACCGAAGCCATGCTTGTAGGGACCAAACACAAACTCTCTTCCATCACAACAGCTTCAATAGAATTCTGCAATACGTCTGTCCCTCTAGCCACTGCTGTGAAATATCTAGGGGTCATTATCGACAACACACTCTCCATGCAAAAGTTCATCACCCAAACTATTCAGTCGTACTACTATCAATTACGGCGCATCAGTGCAGTTCGAAAGTACCTGTCCACTGATGCAACATCCAAACTAGTCACGTCCCTCATTCTCTCACGACTGGATTATTGCAATTCTCTTCTGGCCGGTCTCCCAGCTTCATCTATCCACTCCCTTCAACGTATACAGAACTCTGCAGCTCGACTAGTCCTCAGAAAGAAAAAATCTGAGCACATTACCCCTCTCTTGCTATCTCTGCACTGGCTGCCTGTGCCACAGAGAGTAAACTATAGATCAGTATCCTCTGTTACAAATGCCTCCACAAAACTGCACCCTCCTACCTCTGTGAATGTCTTAACCTGTACACTCCTTCTCGTTCCCTCCACTCTGCTGCAGATACCTTGTGCTTAAGAATACCTAGATTCAACCAGTCCACTGTTGGCCGTCGCTGTTTCTGGTCCATCGATCTGGAATGACCTCCCTCTCTCCCTCCGCCAAAAGCCTTCTTATGAAGCTTTTAAATCCGGCCTCAAGACTCATTTATTTCAAACCTAAGATTCTCCTCTCTTGTTCCACCTCATTTGTGTCCCTGCCCTCAACAGACAACCCCCCACCACCCTGTATGTGCGTGTGAATGTATACATTTGAATTTGTAAAAACTATTGATTGTAACTGGCTGCATGTGAATGAGTGGGATGAATGAAAGCGCTATGATTTGGTTGTTTTTTTTTTCAAGATATGGCGCTATATAAATTTCATGTATTATTATTATTATGATTAATAAATTGATATTGTGAATTCAATAGTGACAATTTCAGAGCTGCCTCTTTCCACGTTGTGTTAAGAATGATGACAAGGTTGGTCTGCTAGTAGTAATTTGGTGTAGGAAAACAATCTGTCTGCTTTTTTACAGTAGATCATAAGTCATTTAAAACACTGGTAGTTTTCTAGTGATACTGTTAGTGTAAACATTGCAGGGTAAAGTAGAGACAGAGTAGCAGTTAAATGTAAAGAAATTGTGGAGTTTTGTTTGTTTTCAGTTTTAGAATGTTACTATATCTCATTGTGAAAGTGCAATATGTGTTAAATGATCCAAGTTATTTATTTTTTATTTATTAATTCTTTTGTTAGCATTTGAAGCTTTAAGGTTTATTATAAGCAATCAGAAATCTTTGGATTGAAAAGCTAATTATCAGTCTTCCCCAAGTTTGATCTTTTTTTTCCGAATCGATCCTTTCCATATTTGATGAGTATTTTTGATGTGGTTGTCAGGTGTAAAATTTCTGACACACATATATGTGATAAGAACTTTAATGTCTTTTTTCCCCTAACCAACCATAATTATAGTCTTGTATAAGCTGAGAACCTTTTATAAAAAGTAGTATTGGTACAATTTTACCCTGAAGAGAAATACCCATATGAATTTTTAAGATGGTGTTGGATATTTTGTGGGAATGTTGTATCATGTTCACATGTGTTTGTAAAGTATTTGATGAAGAGTTTGAATGATTGATGTCACTATATAAAGACAGTCACATTCTCAGTTTGTCATTTCCTGCAGTCTATCATTTCAATTTGTTATAAGTTTTCATAGAATTGTCTGTTTTTCAAACCATTTTTTGTTGTATTGAGATGCCTTTAAAAAAAAATGTTTTATATTATTTTTTAAATTTTGTTATTGCATATTGATCACCTGTCAACAACGAAGACCTGGCCTCTGATGCAGCATTGTGACTGCTGGTGCTGTGGAGCGTGACCGTGTCTTGCTGTCTGTGTGTGTGTGTGTGTGGCAGAGTGGGGACTGCTCGCTGCACCTGTCGCAGGAGGTGAGCCGTCTGTACCCGGGCAGCCAGGTGCAGCCCATCCTCAGCCGGGCGTCGGCGCCGGGCATCCTGGTGGCCAGCGGCACGGTGGGCAGCAGCCTGAAGAGTCACCAGGACCTCTTCGTGTCCCGCGACGCCGGCTACACCTGGTTTCAGGTCGGTCTGTGGCTTGCAGGCTGGCCTGCCTTGCCTTGGCTGGGGGTGCCCTGTCGGGGTTTTTTTTGTGTGGGTTTTTTTGGTTTTGTTTTGTTCCTCAGCTAGAGTTCTGAGGTTCACCAGTGGTGAGATTTTTGCAAGTACATACAATCAGTTTTTTGAGGCGCCTCGACAAGGATAGAAGCCATGTTGACAAGGATAGTGTATCGGTAACATTACTGGGTTGCCTTTGGGTTTCTTTGTTGTTGATGTTGTTGTTCCTCAGCCAGAGCTCCAAAGCTCACCAATAGTGGGACTTTGTATGTACATGCGACCCGTTTTTTGCTCCATGATGAAGATAGGGTAGCTGCAGTCTGACTTCAGGGATGTATGCTGGGTATGTTTGCGTAATGCACTGAATACTGACATGGGTTATGGGATCTTGAACGTTACATATTTGATCTGCATGGTAATATACGTGAAGGCAATGAAGGCACTGGGAGGACTGTACTTGAAGCTGACCTAGGAAATCATAAAAATTCCCACCCCTAATTCACCAGCTGATGCAACTGAGATTCGATATCCATGACTTCATGGACCCATGGGATTGAAGTCAGACAGTCATGAGTAATCACTCTGCTATAGCATTCGTCATATTTCCTATTAATTAATCTGTCTGGGGAGGGGAAGGTGGGTGGTGTGGAGGTGGGACATAGATGGGGGTGATGTGTGGTGGTGGTGGTGGGGGGAGGGGGGGGGAGTATGGGAAATGGGTAGGGTGAGGTTAAAGTGAGGGGGGTGTGGTAGGGTGGGGGTGGGAGCAGAAATGGGATTTTGGGAAGACTCAAGAGGGGAGGTAGGTGGGAAAGAGGGGGGGGATGAGGGGTTGTAGTCATTGTGTTTATTTGTTTTGTCAGGCTGCTATTCCTGAGGAGAGTGTGTCACCACAAGAGTAGCACCACCCTATTTTTTGTTGTTAATTTTCAGGTCTCCGTGTGTGTATGAGAGTGGCTTTTTTCTACAGAATTTGACCAGGGACATTTCTTCTGTTGCTGTTGGTATTTTACATGTGCTGAAGGTGTTGCACACAGGAGCATGGTTTATTGTCCCTTCTGAGAGACTAGCACCCAGACCTGCACTCCAAGATCTTGTGTATCTGTGGAAAGTTTGGGGTTTGAACCTGAACCTCGCTTTTTATGCAGGAATGTTACCGTTAGACCACAGATCTGCAGTTACCAAATTCATTACTATGTTTTAAATGTGTGTGTGTGACGTGATGTGACATGTGATGTGATATGTGATATGTGATGTGACATGTACGATGTGACATGCAATATGACAAGTGGCATGTAATGTGTGACATGCGATGTGATGTTTGGTGTTACGTGTGTGTGACACACAGGTGATGGACGGCAGTTACCAGTTCTCGATGGCAGACCATGGAGGAGTCATGTTGGCAGCTCAACAGTTCCAGCCCACTCACACAGTGTAGTATGTACACCGCTCCCTTCACTTCACCACACATAATTCTAGTTTTGATTCACACAGTTTTGAACGGACCGTAACAAGGAAAAACAAAAGATGCTGGTTATACATTTCTCTGTCTTTTTGTTGGTGGCTCTCTCTCTCTATAATAATAATAATAATAATAATAATAATATATGGAATTTTGTAAGAAACAAGCAAATCGAAGCGCGTGCACAGAAATCATTTACACGCATGCAACTCTCCTTAAACATAATGAACAACAGATTTCAAATCCATGCGCACGCATGCACGCACACACACACATTCACACACACACAAACATACACTCACACACACAAACACACTCGCGAACACACTTAGGAGGCGAAAGATGCTGTTGAAAATTAGGGACAGATATGTGGGGGGAAAGTCTCAGGTAGGAAATAAGTGTGTTTTGAGGCTGGATTTGAAGGTATCAAGTGAAGGCTTTTGGCGAAGTGAAAGAGGGAGGTCATTCCAGGTGGATGGACCAGAAACAGAGAAGGAGCGACGGCCAACAGTGGTTTGTTTGAATTTGGGTGTTCAAAAGCACAAAGTATCTGCGGCTGAACAAAGGGAACGGGATGGAATGTACAGGTGAAGACAGTTACAGAGATAAGAGGGTGCAGATTTGTGGAGACATTTGAAACAGAGGGTATTGATCTTATACTCCAGTCTTTGTGAGACAGGTAGCCAGTGAAGAGATCGCAGAAGAGGAGTGATGTATTCAGATTTTTTCTTTCTTAGGACCAGTCGAGCTACAGAGTTTTGTGTGCGTTGAAGAGAGTGGATAGATGATGCTGGTAGGCCAGCCAAAAGAGAATTACAGTAGTCTAAACGTGAAAGAATGAGAGATGTGACAAGCTTGGAAGTTGCATCAGTGGACAGATACTTGTGAATTGCGCTTATGCGCCGTAATTGATAGTAGCAAGACTGGCAGGTGTGGGTGATGAATTTTTTCATAGAGAGTGTGTTGTCAAGAACTACTCCTAAATACTTCACAGAGTTGGACAAAGGAACTGACGTATTGCCGAATCCTATTGAAGTTTTTGTGATAGAGGAAAGTTTATGTTGGGTCCCTATGAGCATGGCTTCGGTTTTATCAGCATTTAGTTGTAACTTGTTCTGAGTCATCCAGTATTGAATGTCTTGAAGGCAGTAGGACATATTTGTCAGGAGGGAAGGCAAGTTTTCAACAGTATCACTGCACTGAAGCTGAGTATCATCGGCATAGAAATGATGATCAATATGTTGATTATTTATTATATGTGAGAGTGGAGCAGTGTAGAGAGTAAAGAGAACAGGGCCCAGGACTGATCCCTGCGGGACTCCACATTCCATTTTGACAGGTTTTGATTGAATTTTGTTTACAATAACTTTCTGGAATCGGTCTGTGAGGTATGAAGTAAGCCAGGTGAGGGCTGTGCCATTAATACCAAACGTATTTTGGAGGCGAGAAAGAAGAATTGAGTGATTTTTAGTATCAAAGGCTGCAGATAAGTCAAGAAGAGTGAGGAGGGAGATTTTTCCTGCGTCAGAGGTAAGTAGAAGTGTATCCACAGTGTGGACTAGGGTGGTTTCGGTGCTGTGTTTGGGGCGCTAGGTGTTGTGTTTGCTGTTGTTTATGTAACTTATTAAAATAGACTTAGAGACATGGATAAGATGCTGCTGACATCTCCCAGTGCAGTTCCTGAGTGGCCTCCCTTGTCATAGAAAGTACCCCGAAGACAACAATGCCTAATTATCTGATTGGTCAATAATGCATACCATTATTCTACATCCCCCGTTTTCAGATTATTGAAAAGTTTAAAAATCTCCTTTCAAACTGATAAATATTTAAATCAAATTATTGGGCATCTCTCGCACATCCCAATATACTGTCCCTGTGAAAATTCCTTGCCTTCAGTATTCAACTTTCACTTTCAGTTTTGTTTTTCTTTTTACACATCAACAAAACACTTTTAAGCCTTTTTTTCTTTTTTTTATATCAGCATAGCACTAAGTGCGTTGTGTTCTTTTTTTAAAGGTTTATCATTTTTCGAGGTTTCACAAGTCTTCCTGATCTTGTATATGTGCCAGACTGGGACTGTTCATCAGATGGTGTTCTGGTCATCAGCTGTTCATCAGGAGTAGGGTTTAACTGCACAGTAACTGGTTCAGGTTCCTGTTGCAGTTCTGGTACAGAACGCTGCCCCTGTGGTCCTGGAAGCCTTGACGTTTTGTAGGGGGCATCCTCTGTTGAAGATTGCTGGCTGCTCCGTGGACACAGGTGATGAAGACGATTTCTTCTTTGTTTTCCCCATATGAATTTGAACCGTGTATGATGATGGTGAGGCAGCATCCACGATGACTGCTTCCTCGTCTCTTGGCGTCTTCACCCACACTTTATCTCCTTTTTGAAGTTTTGGAAGTGTCTTAGTTTTGTGACGACGGTCAAACTGTTCTTTTGGTTGCTGTTTGATGTGAGCATCTATCTGCTGAAATCTCTGTAGATTTGGTGTGACAGGAACATGGTGTGATGGCAAAGAAGGGACTTTTGTTCTCAGTTTTCTTCCCATCAGGAGCTCTGCTGGGCTCAGTCCATGGTGGAGGGGTGTTGCTCTATAGTTCAGAAGTGCCATGTAAGGATCTTCTGCCTTTTTCAACAATTTTTTCACAGTTTGCACTGCTCTTTCGGCTTCTCCATTTCCTTGAGGATGAAAAGGGCTACTTGTCAAATGTGTGAAACCATATTTCTCAGCAAAATTACTGAAGTGTCGTGAGCTGAACTGGGGACCATTGTCTGATACAACAATTTCAGGAATGCCCTGTCTTCCAAAATAGCTCTGCAATGATCAACGACAGATGTTGATGTTGTAGATGACAGGTAAGCAATATCAATCCATCTTGAGAAGTAATCCACAACAAGCAGATATTTGTGATTTCTGTACTCAAACAGATCCATCCCCACACGTTGCCATGGATAGTCAGGGGTTTTCATTGGTTTCAGTGGTTGAGGATGATGTATGGTTCCTGCTCACAAATGCTACACTGAGTGACTTTCTGTTCCAGTTGTCTGGACAAACCTGGCCACCACACACTGTTTCTTGCTAGCGCCCTGCATTTCACAATGCCCTGGTGACCTTCATGAAGGCGCTGCAAAATTTCTTCCTGGAGGTCTGTTGGAACAATGCAACCCTGAAACAGCAGCAGCCCCTCCTGAATTGAGAGATCATTACGGACGCACCAGTACTGCTTCAACTGTGCATCTCGTGGTGCTGTCTCAGGCCATGAGCAGAAATTTATAACATGACTGCAGACTTTATCTTTGAGTTGACTGATGCGAATTTTCTCTCTGAGTTGATCAGTAACAGAAAGACTCTCAACTAAGCAGCTGACTAACATGTTTGTCTCGACCTCCATCTGGTGACCCTGTTCAGCAGGAACACTCCCAGGAGCCCGAGACAGTGTGTCAGCTGTCACAGTGTTCTTTCCTGCTGTGTACTCTATCTCATAAGAAAAACACATGATCCTCATCCTGAAGCGCTGGATTCTTGGAGTCAACTCATCCAGGTGTTTCTTCTTCAGTAAGGCAAGAAGAGGTTTGTGGTCTGTTTCTATCATGAACTTCTCCAGACCAATCAAGAATTCTGCAGACTTTTCACAACACCACGTAACCGCCAAGGCTTCTTTTTCAACTTGGGCATATCGTTGCTCAGTAGAAGTCAGCGATCTTGATGCATAGCAAACTGGCTTCCAGTCCTGACCTTCTTTTTGAAGTAGCACTCCTTCCAGTCCATAAGATGATGCATCTGCAGACACTTTGATCTCTTTCTCTGGTTCATAGTGTGCCAACACTGGAGTCATGCTCAGTTGTGTTTTGAGCTTTTGAAAGGCCTCTTCTTGTTGCTGGCTCCACGTCCATTCATTCTCATGTTTGAGTATATCTCGCAGGGATTTTGTCTTATCTGCAAGACTTGGGATAAATTTCCCTACATGGTTTACCATGCCAAGGAATCTTCAACGCTCTGTGATATTTCCTGGTCTTGGAAAATTGCTGATTGCCTCTACTTTGCTGGGATCCACTCTGATACCATGAAATGATGTGACCCAGAAATTTCACAGTTGCCAGTTGAAAAGACACATTTCTCATTTAACCCTCAAGCGCTGAGGCCTACAGATATGATAAACCCAATAAGATCCCCCCTGTTGCCCATCTAAGTGGACACTGCCCCTTCCCTCCCAGATAGCCACCTCTAGACAGGCCAGATGTCCAGCTGTGCCAGGGACCCAGTCCTCAGCATGGTGCCGTTTTTTCTGTACACTTCACTTTCTACAGTGACTGCAAGCAAGAAGCAACCACTTCACTTTCTACAGTGACTGCAAGCAAGAAGCAACCACTTCACTTTCTACAGTGACTGCAAGCAAGAAGCAACCACTTCACCAACCCCTGTGTTCCAGCCTCTGGTATACACACATGTGAGTATTCATTTTCTTTTATTTGGGCTTAATGAAATCACTAGTATGTGTAGAATGACAGCATGTAATTATTTCATGTGATGCAGAATAATGTTAGTCAAGACAAGGCATTAAATTTGGTTTATCATATATGATATGATTGGCTTTTGTGGAATCTTCAGGGAAAGATAACTCCTCTAACATTTATCAGATATGATAAGAATGGTGTTAGTGGTTGCAAAAGCTCTTTTTAAAATAGTGTATTAATTACCTTTAATGACTGTTTTGAAAGAATATTTTAATATCAAACTTACTTTATGATGTTTCTTTATTATTGTTTCCTATGTTTTGGAAAAATGTTACTGTTTTTTGCTATGATTTTTTGTGTGTGTATGTATGTAGTGTGTGTGTGTGTGTGTGTGTGTGTGTTTATAACTGTTTGTTATTAATTCTGGATAATAGGTGAAGAATATGAAGAAAAGTAACATAATTCTGCATGTTTTGTCTGTTTTCAGCCTGGCGACATCAGTTCCTGTGACCACTGTTTTCCTGTTTGTGACTGGTGATGACAAGTGATTTTATAATATCTGAGAGCAGTGAGGATGAGTGGATGCCAGCAGATGACAATCCTGAAGAAGGAGAGGATGAGGAAAAGCTCATCAGAGGCCGAACAAAAGTGGTGAAGAAGGCAAAGCAGTGTCAGGGGCACAAGCAGCAAGAAACACCATCAATAAGTGCGTAGATCTACGAGTGACGTGGAGGATGACACCCTCTGGCAAGTCTTCAACGAGCAACCCTAGCAGAAGATGACATTGCTTTAGCCCAGCTTCTAGCCACAGACAGAGTGGTGACAGTGCAGAGGATCATGTTCTGCTGGCTGATTTCCTTGGTCAGCGTCTTGTTGAAGTCACTTCAGAAGAAGTGGAGAAACTTGCTTCATCATTGACCACGACTCCCAGCTGGATGGATATGCCATTTGACTATGCCATTTGACCCCCCTGGTGACAAGAAAACACTTGAGTAGAAGTGAATGCTGTAGAACAGTCATTTGTACATAGTCTTTTCAGTTTGTCCTCAATAAACTGCTATTACTGAGACAATTTATCATATATGATAAAATCAGCCGATGTACCCTCAAAAGCCGCTCATCAAATATGATAATTTTTCTAACTTCACCATTTTTTCATTTTTTTCAAAACTGACAACAGAAATGTGCTAATTTAGTGTATTCAACATTATTTTTTCACAGGAAATAATTTTCATTAGCCTGGAAGTACATTCAGGCGCTAGAGGGTTAAGGTGATGTTTGCCTCTTGCATTCTCTCCAAAACAGCTTGCAGTCTCTCATCATGTTCCTTCTGATTTTTACCACTGACAAGAACATCATCAATGTCGGCAATCACTCCTGGAATTCCTGTTAGTATGTGGGTCATTTCTCTGTGGAAAATTTCTGGCCCAGAGTTGATCCCAAATGGAAGTCTTTTGTAACAGAATCTTCCAAATGGTGTTATAAATGTTGTCAACTCATGCGACTCTTCATCAAGTGGAATTTGATGGAACCCATTGTTGCTGTCAAGTTTGGAGAACACCTTTGCTTCTGATAGCTCAGCAAGGAGCTGGTCAGTTGTAGGAAGGGGAACATTCTCACGTGGAACATTCTCATTCGGTTTGGTGAGATCAATGCAAAGTCTCACTTTCCCGTTTGCTTTTGGCACCACAACTATTGGGGCACACCAGTCACAGGGTTCGTACAAATCTTAAAAGGCCCTGATTTTTGAAGATCCAAAATAAGGCCCCTAAAAAGCCCTAAAAATGAGACTTATGGCCCTGGAGGCCCTAAAAAGCCCTAAAAATAGGAACCATGAGTGAGAGTTTCTGTTGACATGTAGATTAAACAGATATGCAAAATAAAACTTATGAGAAATGAAAGCAAGAAGGGTGTCTGAAGATCGTATTATCGCTGATAGAATGCCTGTCCTCTGCTATTCATGTCGCGCCATCTATTTTGCCAAGGGAGGTAATTTGCCTTCATTGGAAGTGCATATTCACTTTGCTTTCACCAGTTATTTTTTACATGCGGACTATCTACCTCTATGGTATGTCCGTAATTTGTTCAGAAAATGATGTTTAACTATGGAACTGCGATCCTGAGTAAAAAAAATACCAGTTTTCTGTTTACTGTGCTTAAGTCCTTCTCTACAAGATTTTTCAATTTTAGCACAGCTGTGTTGTGAATAGCAAGGCCTATTGTTTCTCCTGTGCGGATGTGCAGTTTACAAAATGATAGTCAGTGATACAGTCACGTGTCAGAATGGGAAAACAATAAAACCTGTAGCCAAATCTATTCTTTATTTGAGGAGATTATCCCACAGATTTCCTGCAGAACGCATACAGAAACGAATCTAGTTGATAAGGCAAGTCAGAAATGCCAGCACTTTGCATATTTTCCACCACTCAATGTGGTCGATTTAGTTGACTTTACTTTAAAATTTGCAGCTTGTTCAGTTATTGGCAGACTTGATCCGAAGATTCTTGCTTTAAAAAAAAATTACTATGGGGAGAGGGCGTGGGCATCCTTCTCAAGCCAGTGTTAGGCCTACCACTCGGTCTGCATTGACAATACGGGACTTGTACATGTATTCATAGTGAAGAGAACTTGTGTCCAGCAACATCTGTCTCTGTCTCTCTGTCTCACTCTCTTGTGTATGCGTGCACGTGTGTGTGTGTGTGTAAATGCCTGCATGTACACATGTGTGAGATTGAAATAAAGGAGCAGAATTTGGAAGAGGCACTGTGACTGTGTGAGGGTATTGTTATTACCAGTTCTAGTACCGGGTAACCATCTGCATTTTTGGTAAGGCAAGGAGACTAGTGACTAGTTCACATCAGATGAAGTTTGAGGGATAGTGTCTGAAGTTCACTTTGCTAGTTGTTTGTGAAAAAAGCCTATTAAAATCAGAGACACTTATTTCAGTTTTCACTTTGCTTGGTATTTCAAGACATGGAGACTTCCCATCATAATTTGATGTTTTACTGTGTGAAGATTTAATTCATTGTGGTATCTATGAATGATTGAAAGACATTTTATTCTAGAACTTAACTTGGATTTGAGTCAATAATCAATATCGAACATGCAGTTTTAGACGAGAAGACTTTGCTTACATGAGTTTGAGATTTGTTTATGAAAGTAAACGAGTACACAGCTTGATAATTATACTTTTATGCCTCATGGCTAGGCCCTAAATTTGGAAATAATGGCCCCTAAAAAGCCCTAAAAAGGCCCTAAATTTTCCCCCACCAAATCTGTATGAACCCTGAGTCAGTTGGAGTTGTAACAGGTCTAATGATATCTTGCTCCTGCAGGTGAATTAATTCTTCCTGTACTTCTTTCTTCATGGGGAGTGGTAGACGTCTGGGTGCAGCAATGGAAAATGGTTGTGCATTTTCTTTCAGTCTGATTTTGTAGACAGTCTTCATTTTCCCAGTTCTTGAAATAACTGTGGAAATGTTGATGCTGGACTTCCTGATTGCTAGCTGTGTCGAATTCACTCTTTCCATCAGGTGGAGTGCTGCTATGGCTGGACTGCCAAGTAGTGGTTCATGAAGGTTTCCCACTATGTACAGGTCCTGTACTGTCTCCTTCTTTCAGTCGTGAGAGTGGCAGTATACTTTCCCACTACCTTGATTTCTGTCTTCCCTGGACCTAACAACTTCTTGTTGGTCTTCTGTATTACAGGAGAATTCTTCTTCAAAAATCGTCGTGGAACAACAGAGACATCTGCCCCTGTATCCACTCGACTGATTTTCCATTGATCAGTACTGTTGCATGCCAAAGATCTTCTGTTACTGCACTGAGAATAATTCTTTGCCTGCACCTTCAATTAAGTCGAGTACTGTCTCTTCTTCTTCCTCTTCATCAATGTTGTGCACCTTCTTAGATCTACACATGACTGCATAGTAACCTTTTGAAAAACATTTGTGGTACTCTGCATCTTTTGCTGGGCAGTCTTTTCTTCCATGTATAGGTACTTTGCCACAACGTGAGCATTTCTTTTGTGCTTGAGAAGGGAAATGTTCATGCTTTTCAGTTTTTGCTGCATGATATTTTCTTCCATTCAATGGAATTCTGTTCACGTGTGAATTCTCATAGTCATGGCTTGCCATTATGTGTGCCTGCTGTCTTGAAGTTTCATATGCTCTTCCAATGCACAAACATTTGGCCAAGTCTAACTTATTTTTATCTTCCAGCATTTTCTCTCTGAGCGCATCTTCTCTCACTCCCATGACGACTTGGTCTCGAATCATCCTGTCTTCTTGTTGCCCAAAATTATGGTGTTTGGCTAACTGATAAAGAGCTATGATGTATGCTTCAACTGATTCTGAGGCTTCTTGACATCTTGAGTGAAACTTGTATGCTTCAAATGCTTCATGTGTTTCTCCAACACAGAATTCCTGACATTTCTCTAGAATTTTCTGCAAATTCTTGCTATCATCATCACTGTCAAAATGAAATCCATCATAAATGTCCATTGCTTCTTCTCCAATGGTGGCTAAGAAAACAGCAGTCTGAAATTCTGCATCTTCTTTATTCAGTCTACTGGCTATGGAATAATTGTCCCACTGTCTTTTGAATTTTCGCCAATTATTTGGCAAACCGCTTCCACACTCTAGTTTGACTGGAGCTGGTACACCAGCAGTGAACTGCTTCATCTGGCTTGTTGAAGATACTGCCATAAGGTCTGAAAGCTTTCTAGTTTACTACCAGTCTTTGTTTTTGCCTTTTTTGCTTAAAAATTTTTTTTTACAGTTTCTTCCACCCATACATTCAGTTATCAGCTAATGTTTCCATTGTGTCTAGTTTGATCCCACTTGTGACACCATATTGTGTTTGCTGTTGTTTATGTAACTCATTAAAATAGACTTAGAGACATGGATAAGATGCTGCTGACGATCTCCCAGTGTAGTTCCTGTGTGGCCTCCCTTGTCATAGAAAGTACCCTGAAGACAACAATGCCAAATTATCTGATAGGTCAGTAATTTGTACCATTATACTACAATAGGCAGATTGAAAAGAGGCAAGGAGATCATTGGAATGAAGGTGACTGTTGAGCTGTTTGAGAACAACTTTTTCTAGTACTTTAGAGACAAAGGGTAACTTTGAGACAAGCCTACAATTCTTCAGAATGTTGGGATGGAGGCCATGCTTTTTCAGCAGAGGTGTGACTATTGCGGTTTTAAGAGCTGATGGAAAATTTCCTGACACAAGAGATGAGTTTAGTATTTTAGTGATAATAGGTACAAGTTGTGGAAGACATTGTGAGAAAACAGGAGCAGGTATGGGATCAAGGTCGCATGATTTTATAGTCATTTCCTTCAGAATTGTCATGATTTCTTTTTCACTTGTGGGATGGAAGGAAAAGAGAGGAGTGTCAGTGTACTGGGGATCAGGAGGCGCAGGCTGGAATTGAGTCTGATCCAGTCTGGAGCGTATGTTGCGGACTTTGTCTGAAAAGAAGGCAGAAAATATGGATGGAAGTTCAGACAGGCTGTGGGTGTTAGGCAGAGGAGTTGTTTTTTCAGATCCAAGGAGATTTGAGGTGAGGGAAAAAAGAGATTTTATGGATGTAGCACAGAGAACTTGGGAAGAGTAGTATTCTGTCTTTGCTGAATGGATTAAGAGTTTGACTTTGTTTATTTGTTTTCGGAAAAGCTGTTTGTTGATTTCGGTTTTTGACTTCCGCCACTGCCGTTCTAGTTGCCGGCGTTTGCGCTTCGCTATCAAGATGTCTTGGGTATACCATGGCGCACAGGGTCTGTCAGGGAGGAGATGGTCAGTAGGAGGTGCATGCTCATCAAGCAGTTGGCGGAGAATAGTGTTATAGTGATCAGAGAGGTCAGTGTGGTCAGAGGTTTGTGAAAAACGTTCAGAGGTTTGTGAAGAGAAGGTATGAATGTCTAAGGCTTTAAGATTGCGACGAGTAACATATTACTTCTTTCTGACAGGTTTTGTGATGTTGAGGTGGCCAAGAATGGCGGAATGATCAGAATGCAGTTCGTCGGTGACAGAAACAGATGTGACAAGATTAATTGAAGCATTAGTGATCAGCCAGTCTAAAATATGACCAGATCTGTGCGTTGCTTCGTTTTCCAGTTGGGAGAGAGAATGGTTGGACAGAGAAAGAGAAAGACGTTTGACATCTGGAGAAGACTGGTTGTCGAAACGGAAGTTGAAGTCACCAAGAATTATAAGTTTAGTGGGAGAGAGGCTGTAGTGGTGGAGGAGTGACTGGAATTCTTGGTGAAAAAGAGAAGATGTTAGGTTGTTTTTACGGCTGGGAGGTGGACGGTAAAGGCAGCAGAAAGTAATAGAGTGGCCAGGTAGGTTGAGATTGATTTCGCAAACTTCAAAAGATTCATGTGAGAATTGAAGGTTGTGACTGAAAGAAAGAGATGGTTCCAATGTGTCTTTGAGTATGTACCGGCAGCCCTTCTTTCAGCCTGCGGGAAAGTAGCGCTGATGGGGGGAAAATGCTTGTTTTTGACAGGCCAGATCTTGGGAACTGTCTAAATAATTGGCATAAAAATTATGAAAAATTAAACATTGATGTTTACTTACGTGCTCTGAGTTGTTCGTTTGTGTTTGTCTGCCATGGTGTGACAACAAAACAATTCCA
>CM054154.1:48927338-48970021 GCA_028751875.1 Rapana venosa
ATCAACCAAATACATTTGTGTCATGGAACTTATTTATCTTAAGAATATATGTTATAAAGATTTAAAGTACTCATTTTCAACTGGGTATGTATGTTTAGTACAATTTTAATGAGGTTCAAACTTGGACGATTTTAGAAATTGTCAAGGGCATCAGCGTACCCCATTTTTAAACAGCCATATCTCTGAAAGTATGAAAGATAGAGACTTCATTTTTGTTTTGTTTGTTAAGTTTGATCATTATCTTTATGATTATATAGGTTTTAAATACTAAAAGAAATAATCTAATTTTGGCTGCCGGTACCTACGAGAATGGTGGCAATCCCACCTCCTCGAGAGAGTCGGGGAAAAGAAATAGTTTTATATCCAGGAGGAGTCAGCTGTTTTATTTTTGGCTCATGGCCATGTGGTTTAAGCCAAGTTTTGATGAGGAAGGTTGTTAAGTCAATGTTGTTTTCAGAGATGAAATCAGAAATGTAGTCGGCTTTTCCATTTGGACAGACAGACTGCACATTGAACAAACAAACTTGAAGGAGATCTGAAAGAGGTGGAGGGGTTGAAGACGCAAGTGGTGAGTTTGGACAAGCATCAGAGGAAGAGGACGAAGGCGATGGTGGAGATGCGGCTAGCGGAAGAACAGACAAGAGTTTGGATGGTGAATCAGGAGTAGAAGATGGTGAAAGAACTGTGCTAATCAGGGGTTGGTGTGTGACACACATCATGATACACATCATCATCATCAGAACAAAAATTATTATCAGAGTCACAAACAACAGAACAGTGAACAGCTGAAGGGGCGGGTGGACGGCAGCATGGGGAAGAAGCGTTGTCAGGGGTAACAGAAGTGACGTCAGAGGTGAGGGGGGAGACACGGGAGAGGGAAGCCCACCACTGGCGATGACGTCGGCCTGCCCGTGTTCCCCGTCTGGTTTTGCAGCGATGAATGCCTAAGTTTGTTATGTGCTGCTTAATCTCTAAACAATATGTATGACACAGGAGAGATTCCGACAGATATGAAGAAGTCCATCTACATTGCGATCCCTAAGAAACCGGGCACAGCTGAATGTGACCAACATCGTACAATCAGCCTGATGAGTCACCTCACCAAAGTTCTTTTACAAATACTCATGAAAAGAATGAGAAATAAAATACTCCGAGAAATATCAGAAACGCAATTTGGATTCATTGCAGACTAAGGCACCAGAAATGCAATCTTCGCATTGAAAACTCTCATGGAAAGATCCATCGAGGTCCAGAAAGACCTGTACCTCTGCTTCATTGACTACTCAAAAGCATTTGACAAAGTACGACACTCCGATTTTGTTTGATATTCTGGCAGGGCTATACATCGATAGGAAAGATCTTCGAGTCCTCAGAAACATATATTGGGAACAGGAGGCAGCCATTAGAGTCGACAATGACATCAGTCAATATAGACCAATCTGCAGGGGTGTGAGGCAGGGCTGCGTGTTCTCACCTGATTTATTTAATGTATTTAGTGAAATAATTCTACGAAATATTGAGAATCATGAGGGAATTAGTGTAGGTGGCCACAACATCAACAACCTGAGATATGCAGATGACTTACTTGACTTGACTTATGCCTCTTGGTTCCTTGGGGAACATAGGGCTGCAACAACACCCCTCCAACGAACTCGGTTTTGGGAGATCCTCTTCAGCTCGGCCCATGTCATTCCGGCTGCCTTCATTTCTTTGTCAACACTTCTGCGCCAGGTCTGTTTTGGTCGACCAACTTTCCGCTTCCCTTGTGGATTCCAGTCAAGGGCCTGTCTGGTGACATTTGACGCAGGCTTGCGGAGTGTATGGCCGATCCATCCCCACTTCCTTTGTTTAATAATGGACTCGATTGGGGTTTGTCTGGTCCTGTCCCACAGTTGTTTGTTGGATATGACTTCCAGCCACCTGATGTTGAGGATGTACCTGAGGCATTTGTTGGTAAAAGACTGGAGTTTGTGGGTGTTGGTTTTTGTTACCCACTAGGTTTCTGAGCCATAAAGTAGGACTGATTTGACATTGGTGTTGTAGATCCGAATCTTGTTTTGAAATGAGAGGGCTGTTGACCTCCAAATTGGCTGAAGGGTGTTGAAGGCGTGACGGGCTTTGTTGATTCGGCACTTGATGTCTTCATCTGTTCCCCCATCTTTACTGACGACACTGCCCAGGTAAATAAACTTGCTGACTTCCTTGATGGTTTCTTGCTGCAGTCGCACTGGGTCATGTGTTTTGTTGTTCACCCTCATGACCTCCGTCTTCCCAATGTTGATTTGGAGGCCAGTCTTTTCAGCTTCATCAGCAACACGACAAAGCTTCTCTTGTGCGTCTTGTGAGATATGCAGATGACACAGTCCTTATCGCCGACTCTGAAGAAAAACTGCAAAAGATTTTAACAACAGTAACAGACGAAAGCGAAAAGAAAGGATTACAGCTCAATGCAAAGAAGACAGAATGCATGGTGATCTCGAAAAAAGCTGTTATACCACAATGCAACATAGCCTGTAAAGGAGAGAGAATCAGACAAGTAAACACCTTTAAATACCTTGGTTGTACTATCACCCTGGACGGCAAGTGTGACACCGAAATCAAGAAGAGAATCAGTCAATCTAAGGCAACTTTTAACAACATGAAATGCATTTTTACCAACAGTAAGATAAGCCTCAAGACAAAGATCCATGTTGTGAGAGCCTACGTATGGTCCATTCTTCTGTACGGATGTGAGTGCTGGACCCTAGCCAAGGACACAGAACAGCGACTAGAAGCAGTGGAGATGTGGTTCATCCGGAGAATCATGAAAGTCTCATGGACAAAAAGAAAAACAAATGCAGAAGTAATGGAAATGGCTGGGTACAAGAGATCCCTTCTCAACACCATCAGAGAAAGACAGCTCAAATTTTTCGGCCATATAATCAGGGCTGACGGACTAGAGAAACTGTTATGGAGTGGCAAAATCTGTGGAAACAAGAGCAGAGGAAGACAACGCACAAAATTCACAGACAGCTTAAACAAATTCACAACGAATAAAGAGGGCACCAACAATGAGCTCATGAGAGGGACGAGAACAGGGAAGAATGGAGAGCCATGATCGTCGATGTCTGCAGAACCAGACCGGACACTTGAAGAAGAAGAGAAGAAGAATCTCAGGAGCAAGCGTGTATTGTTTTTGACTAAACTCAGGTGCGAGCATAGCTCTAATGTCCGCAGCTCTCACTGCCATGGTAGCAGACCAACACACACTAGTCTTGATTCATCATCGTATATCATCAGTCTGTGACGGATTGAGAGATAAATCAGTCAGTGATGGCTGCTAGATGATAAATCAGGTGTTGATGCATTAGTAGTGATAGATCAGGTACCCCCCTCCCTCCCCCCTTTTCCACTCCTTTTTTTTTTTTTAACCTCTTGGGCATAGAACAGCTCACTTCAAAAAAAAGGCAGACAGACTATATCTGAGTGGTTAAGACTGACTTCAATCCTTTGGGTCCTTGAAGTCATGGGTTTGAATCTCAACAGTTTCTTTTTCCTGATATTTTCACAACCGTCAAGCATTGACACAGGGATCTTATTTTTTCATCTGTTTGGTGCAGAGTTGTTCTGTGTAGCCCATTTTTTGCACATGTACATATTTCAGTGTACTCTCATGAGCATTGCTTGTTGTACTTATTTCATGTATTGGTACCACCTTCTTCTTAACAACAACAACAACAACAACAAAGAACTGTTTAAACTTACTCTGCTGCTCAAACACAAGTTTCGCGGGCACACACACATGCACATACACACTCATGCACGCACACACACAATACAGGCTGAACAATGTCTACACACACAAAAAATCCCTAACCAATGTCACCTTATATAGTACTTAGCATGGAACATGAAAATATGAGAAGTCAGCTCTGTCCCTCTATCTTCCTCTGTCTGTCTGTCTGCTTGTCTGTCTGTCTGTCTCTCACTCACTCATTCACTCACTCACTCACTGTCACTCACATGGGGGGGGGGGGGGGGGGGGGGGGGGGGGGTAACCTAGTGGTTAGAACATTGTGTTTGCAATCTGACGACCCGGGTTCGATTCCCGTTCAAGGGGATATTTTCTCCTGGAGTTAACATCAGTGCCGACTCCACTCTCTCCAAAAGTCCTTGGGATGAGACTGTAAACCGAGGCCCCGTGTGCGAACACACGCAAAACATCTTGCCCACACTTTAAATCCTGTTCCACTTTTCGGAAGAGTAGGTTATTGTATGCCGATGGGAACAGATGACAGAATTTACAAAACCGCATACACACGGGGACTGGATGTAAAAAAGCATATTAGTGCTTATTCCATTATCCTCAATATAAAAGAATAAAATAAAATAAAATAAACTCTCTCTCTCTCTCTCTCTGCATGCATGGCAGTGTGTACATGTCTTTGTGCACATGGAGTGCGTATGTCTATGAATCCATGTATGAGCAGTACACCTCCTGCCTGGTTGGCTTGCCCATGCAGGTACGCGGTGCGTGCCTGACGACTACAAGGACTGGTCGCTGCCAGACGTGTTCCATGGCTCGGCGGGGTGTCTGTTGGGCCAGAAGCTGGTCTATCGCCGGCGCATCGCCCACGCCCACTGCTACAACGGCCGCGATTTTGTCCAGGTCCGCCGCTTGCAGAACTGCTCGTGCACGCGCGACGATTACGAGTGGTGAGTTGCTTTTCTAGTGGGGTTTTTAAAAAAAAGGTTTTGTTTTTATTTCGTTCATTGGCTAGAGCTCTGAGGTTCACCAATGGTGAAACTTCTGCATATGCAACTTCCCCTCCCATCCCACCATTTAGGTATCCCCGTTCTGACTTTAAGGATGGCATCTAAACACACCTGTGTGCATGTAGGGTTGATGTTTTTTCAGATTTTGTCATCTGTTTCTACTGGCATGAAATGGCCTACTCTACTGAAAGGCAGAACCAATTTTTAATGTGTTCACAAGATGTTCTGTGTGCATTTGCACACAGGGCCTCAGTTTATAGTCACATCCATAGGACTGACATTTGGTTCAATTTTCTTGTCAAACAGGGAAGAAAGGGCGAGGCCTAGAATCAAACCCAGAACCTCACTCACAGCTTACTTGTAAGGCAGGTGAATGTTTTAACCATCCTACCACCTTCCTTACTGCTTTTTTGTTTTGTTTTGTGTGATGTCTGTGTTTCAGGTGTTTATGGATTGGTGGATACCTTTGGTGTTGGAGGAGGGTGGGGGTGGGGAAGGAGGGAGAAGGAAGGAATGAGAGAGCAAGTGAGTGAGTGTGTGTGTGTGTGTGCTCTTTAGTTTAACATCACCTAGGCAGGAAAGTATATTATGGGTTGCCTGCCAGAACTGTCTATCGGCCACTTTTTCACTTTTTGGCATGTGCAGATCCTTTTCAGCATGTACTTTACTACTACAATAAGTCATGTTGCTTGCAGGTGACAACAAATCGTTCAAAACTTGCATTGAAATGATAAATGTATTTGCTTCTAAGTCAGGGTTAAATATAAATCATGGGAAAACATGTGTAATTTGGTTAGGGACCAAAAAACCCCTCTGCAGTTCGATTTATGGGCCATTTAGGTATGGAATGGAATCCACCGAAGTTTAACATCCTTGGAATCTGGTTTACAAATGACCTACAAAACTGTTCACACTTGAATTTCTCAGAAAAACTAGAAATGTGAAGCATTTGTTCAAAATCTGGGTTAAAAGACAACTAACACCAATTGGCAGGATAGCAGTACTAAAGTCACTCATTTTGTCAAAACTAATTCACTTATGGAGGCTGTTACCTAATCCGCCAGTTTTTCATACCTTGCAAATCTACCGCTACAAATTTGTTTGGAACAACAAAAGAGATAAAATAAGTAGAAAAGTATCACACAAAAGTATCAAAAATGGAGGTCTTGGATTTCCAGAATTGAAAATATTAGCACAATCTTTGAAACTGACATGGCTGAAAAAACTCCAGACAACAAATCATAGGTGGCAGGCTATTTCAAGTTGCAACTTTCCACTGATCAACAATATTTCAAAATATGGACCAGAGATGATTTTAATTTTTTGTAAATCTAATGCATTTTGGACAGACGTATTCTGTGCTTACAAAGAATTCTTTTACAAAGTTAACTATAGTAATTCTTGCGAACTGTTAGCAGAACCAGTTTTTTTCAATAAAAGAATACAGACAGGAAACAAGTGTATTGCTACTAGAATATGGATTGATAATTGCATAGGAAACTTTTTACTTGAAAATGGCAATCTTATGTCATATGAACAGTTTAGACTTAAATATGATGTGAACATTGATTTTGTTACTTTCACTGGTTATAGATCAGCAATATCAGAATATATCGGAAAACAAAGGTTGCAATACAAGACAATATTTATTTGCTCAGATATGTCTGCCTGTCTGAGGAAGCGGAGCAGTGTACTGAAGGGGTCCAAACCCTTTTATGAGGAGCTCATTAGAAATAATCATCACCCCAAAAGTTGTATCTAGTGGGATGAAAAACTGAATGTTGAACATGACTGGAAAATTGTTTTTTTTGTATGTTCGTAAAATTTCTGACGTTAACCCTCTTGTCCCCGATCCGGCCGCAGCCGACAGTAACCGAGGCTGCCGCTAGATTCCAATACGACCGCAGCCGACAGTTGGTGCTGCCCACGTGGGCAGTACTTTTCCATCACACACAGCCCTCGTGGTTTTCACACTGTGTGTCTAAAAAATTGGGTTTGGGGCGATGCGGGAGGGTGTCAGAGGGTGCCAGCGAAAATTTGACCATAATGTGCATGTAGTGGGGAGGGAAGAAGAAATAACAGCCAGCGACCTTTAACGCTTTTCAATGTGCAGCGTGCAGAAAAAGGGTGTTTTCTTTAGTACAACGATTCATCTGATAAGCGAGACGATAAATTGAATGTTATTGTCTTGGAAGTAGAAACATTTGAAGGAGAATTTTTAAGTGAATCCGAAAATTAAACGCTTACGAGGAAGAGGGGGAAAGGGAAATACTGCAGTTAGGGAGAAGAGTGAGCCAGAAAATAAATGCTACAGGGCACATTCCTGACCTGTGCTACACACACGGACTGTGGAGAAATTTGACCCCCTGCCGGTCCGCGGCATAGAGCCTGAAAACGTATGCCTTTTGACTGTTTTCTCATCTTTAAACCACACTTTTGCTTTGAACTGCAATGGCAGAAACAAACAGATATCCGATAATGAAAATAGCAAAAAGGGAAAATAAAATAGGTCTTCGGTCTGCCAAGGTTCGACAGGTGAGAGCAAGGGGTACACCCTTCCCCCCCCCCCCCCCCCCCCCCCCCCCCACACACACACACACACATCCATAATTTTGCTTTTTGTGATGTGATAGTGACCCTGTGCCACCACTACAACTACTTTAGAGACTACCATCATTAAAACTTTGTAGGGTTACAGAAGTTCTGTGTTGTTTCGAATTTGTCACACCTGTGTTGTGACACTGGTGACAGTGTGACAGTCATGTACAATAATACACTTCTGTACACTTAACAAACATGTGGTAGCACACGCAGATATGAACTGCAGTATAAAGGTCACATGTTGATAGAGTATGACTTGTTTTCAAAAGAAAAAATAGTTAAACAAATTTTGTCTCCTCGAGACATACCATAAAACAACAGGTGCTATGGGGACATTGTGTAGTACTTGAAGTACTATTGCACATAACTATTGGTAAACACATCAGCTGGGTATCATTTCCTTATTCAACACTAACATGCTTGAACTATTGTCAAATCCATGCAGGATTTGCTGTTTTATCATATATACCATATTTTTACCTGTGATTCGTGACAAATAAGGTGACAATGACAAGACATCTGGTGACCAGACACATAAACTTGCACCTAAATGCAAGTACAAAGACATGCCTAGCTTGTGACAAAATTTCAGCTTGATAACTTGTCATGCACACACACAATTGTCTTAGTAAAGTAAGTCAGATGGAGGTAGAAAACCTTCAAAGAATTCAAAATCTACAGGCAGTTTAGCTCTGTAGAATCCAACAACAAGAGGGTTAAAATGAAATGGCTCCAACTTAGGATAATTCACAGGTGTCTTGGGACCAACGTTGTACTGAAAGAGATGGATGTGACTGACAGTGACTTATGCAATTTTTGCAATACAGCAGTAGACAGTATTAGACCTATGTTTTGGCAGTGCACAGTTGTTCAGAGTTTTTGGCAGGCACTTACTGAAGTCTATCTATCTATCTATCTGTCAATTAGTCTGACGACCGTGGGGGCACCCTCAAAGACTCAACAACCAGTTCCCTCCATTCCTCTCTCTGTTCTGCCTTTCTCAGGGTTTTGTTGAGTTCTAGGCCTGTCCATTCGCTGATGTTATCCTCCCAGCTCTTCCTTGGTCTGCCTCTTCTTCTTCCTCCTTGGACAGTGCCTTGTAAAACTGTCTTTGCAAGTCCTTTGGATCTTGTGACATGCCCATACCATTTAAGATTACGCTTTTTCACGATCGTTAGAAGGTTCTCATAGGGTCCAATGGTTTGCTGGATTCTGTTATGCACGCTTTCGTTGCTTATGTGGTCTTTGTAGGAGATGCCAAGGAGTCTCCGAAAGCATCTCATCTCCACTGCCTGTACTCTTCTCTCCAAATCTGCAGTCAGGGTCCATGATTCACAGGCATACAGAAATATGGATATGACAAGGGAGCGCATTAGTCTGATCTTGGAGATAAGTGAGATATTTTTATCTCTCCAGATGGTGTTTAGTTTTGACAAAGCTGTTATTGTCTGTGCAGTCCTGCATACTACTTCTGACTTGGATCCCTGGTCTGATACAATGGCTCCCAGGTACTTGAAGCTTTGAACTGTTTCCAGCTTCTGGTCATTAACCCTGATATCAGTGCTAATGCCGTTGGTGTTATTGAAGTAATGAATGAAAAATGTGAGAATGTGTTCAATCTGAATATAACAGTGTCTGGCTATACTCGGATGTGACAGAAATATAAGTATTGATGATAATTTTTATTTTATTCTGCTACTGGCCAAACAATACATCTATCATTGTAAATTGAATAGTAATAGACCTGTACTTCATGTATTCATCAACACATTAAGATACAGATATCTTACTGAGGAATATATTTCTCGTAAGAATTTTACACGTAACAAGTTCATTATTAGATGGATTCTATATCAACCTCAGTTTGATAACAGTAGTCAAAACAGTCGGCATTTGTGAAAATCAATGTTGTCTACATTCCTTCCAGTGGAGGCCTTCTGTTGAAAAAAAATTGACACTAGTATGAAATGTATGACAAACCTGATTCTGTTTTAGTGCACAGAATGTATAGCAACCAATCATGTCATGCCTGTGTTGAGCTTTGTGCCCATTTGGGACCTCTCTGTCAGTCTGTCTGTTTGTCAGGCTGTCCCTCTTTCTCTCTGTCTCTGTCTGCCTACCTGACAGTCTCTCTCTCTCTCTCTCTCTCTCTCTCTCTCTCTCTCTCTCTCTCTCTCTCTCTCTCTCTCTCTCTCTCTCTCTCTCTCTCTCTCTCTCTTCTTTCTCCCTGTTATATTGTTATGGTTTTATGGTTCTTTTTACTTATTTCAAGATTAACTGAACTGGTACTGTGAAAAGTGTGCATCCTCATGAACATTGGAGATTGTACAGCAGAGAGAAACTACACATGGGTTTGGGGTTGTTGGTTTTTTTTTGGGGGGTGGGGGGTGTTTTTGTTGTTTTAAAAAAAACGGTTTTTGACCAGTGCTGCAGATCTCATCTTTGTTATGACCAATGCCCATACAGTGAAGTGTTCAAAGCTGTGTGGCGAACTGGGGACTATTTACTGAGTAGCATTATTCAGTGACTGCTGAGTGGTATTATTCAGTGACGGAATAAACTGTGTAGCAAATCCCCAGACTAATTACTGAGTGGCCTTTTTTCAGTGACAAATAAGCTGTGTAGCGAATTCCCCACCACCCACCCCGTACTATTTGCTGAGTGGCCTTTTTCAGTGACAGGATAAAGCCATGACCATCTCATTGGCAACCTCACGTGCTCATCAGGTTATTTAATGAAGCGTCACTTGTGATTTGGTATGTGACAAAATCTTCTAGTGGCATTAAGAACATCTTCATAAAAGGGGAGCTTCTTTTTGTGACCAAAGGCTGTAATTGAAGCAGGACCCTTGTGCTGACACTTGTAAGGTTAATAACGAGTTATCTAAGTTTTGTGTTGTGTGGTTGTGATGTTATAAAGTGAAATTTCAGATTTCATATTTTTTTTATTGTCGGTTTTTGAGTGGTTATTTTGTTTTCACCCATCAATTCTGTTTCCATTTGTTTTGTTTACTTATTTCCTCCTCACCACCATCTATCATTTTTCCCCCTATCATGTTTTGAGTCCTCCCACTACAAATCTATTTTCTCTTTTTCTTAACTGCAGTTGTTCCTTTCTTGTTTGTTTTTCCTCACACTTTCTTTCCTCACAAACCAATAAGACAGATGCATTTCAACCACAATAAGTGGCCTCCAAGGTGGCCTACGTATTTGCCTACTAAATATAACCATGCATTTAATCAAATCGAAGATAATCAACGCTTATCACTAACAAAGGCAATCCATTTCTCATACTAGGGCTATCAGAGTCGGACTTTAGACACATATTGACACTGTATTTATATTCCAGGTATAAAATCCTGCATAAAGATCAACAAAAACCCATAGAAACAGGAATCCTAATCTATTTAGTGAGTCCATAACTTCAAGCGTCTTCTCCATTAGAACATTATGATGTTGAATCCATATGGATTGAGGTTTCTAAAAAGGTGCCCAACCTATTGTAATTGGGATCTGCTATAGGAATCCAACAAAAAGAAAAAACTGGATAGACAAATTTGACTCCATGATGAATACAGTCCTATTAGAATCAAGGGAAATAATCTTATTAGGAGACTTTAATATTGATCTAGCAAAAGTAAATAATCAATGGTCCCAATTAATAAATTCATACAACCTCCACCAACTAGTTAATTCACCCACGAGAGTCACACCAAACTCAAGCACAATAATTGACCATATCTATGTATCTAATCCTAAAAACATTCTTGAAATGTGTATCCCAGTCTATAACTGCAGCGATCACTACCCAGTCTGTACTATGTGGTCAAACAAAGGAACAAAAATCCCCAAACCTGTCCACAAATCTATAACATATTGTTCCTTTGCTAAATTTGATGAGAATCTTTTCCTTTTAGATTTAAGTAACTCCATTCTTTTGGAAACATTCAGCATTACTGATCCAGACTAAGCCATAGAATTTTGGATAAAAACTTTTACTGCTATTTACAACAAACATGCCCCACTAAAAATCATTAGGATCAAATATACCCCCAAACCACCTTGGCTCACTAAGGAATTAGAAGAAGCATGCTATCTTAGAGACCTTTTAAAAGAACATAAATATTATGAAGAGTAAAAAAAATTATGAAATGCCATAAACTCACAAAAATGGCGAGAGAAAAAAAGTAATATTTCCAAGATTTACTATCTACCAAACAAAACTCAAAGACTGTGTGGCGAGCCATAAATAAAATAACTAACAATCAAGCATATTCCAAAACAAATGTAATCAAAGACGTTACTGCTGAACAACTTAACAATCATTTCATTATGTCTCTACTAACACTATTAGAAATGATAAATCAAAGTCCAATAAACTCATTGAACTAAAACAATACTTGAATGGAGAGCATACTCCTTCAAAACTTCACATTCCATTTATGTCTGTTTTTGAGGTCTATGGTTATCTAACTCACCTCAAACAATCAAGAACACGTGGTCTTGATGGAATAGACAGCAGAATATTGAAGCTATCAGCTCCAGTTATCACAGACACTCTAACATATTTATATTTAACCTCTGTCTTGAAAAAAAAAATTCCCCAATGCCTTCAAAACAGCTAAAGTAATCCCCATCTACAAGTCTGGTGACACTTCAGACCCTTCAAACTATAGACCAATTTCCATCATATCTATCCTTTCCAAACCCTTGGAACAACATAAACAAACACATAGTCCGTCATTTAGATACTACCAACTAAATTCACCCTAATCAGTCTGGATTTAGACAAAATCACTCATGTCATACTGCATTGATTAGTCTCCTAGACAACTGGCTATCAAACATTAATGACAATCAATTTTGTGGAGTACTATTTGTAGATCTCAAAAAAGCTTTTGACACAATTGACCACACACTTCTCATTAAAAAAAACTAGACCTGTACCATTTCTCTACCAATACCTTAGAACTACTTGCTTCCTATCTAGAAAACAGGCAACAGTGTGTCTCAATAGGTACAACTACATCCAAACTACAAGCCATCAATTATGGAGTACCACAAGGATCCATACTAGGACCTATTCTCTTCTCATTATACATAAACTTCCTCCCTCTCCACATCAAATCGAAATGTGAACTATTTGCTGATGACACAACTATTCATACGAGCCACAATAACCTTAACTCTCTAGCGAATGCATTACAAAAAAGCGTTGATCAGCTTATTGAATGGACTGAACTAAACCATATGTCTATACACCTCCAAAAAACAAAATGCATGCTTATTACCACCAGACAAAAGTGTTAAAACTTAACCCATAAACTTACTCCAATCAAAATGAAAAAAGAAGTAATTGAACAAACCTATCACCACAAAGTTCTAGAGGTAACAATTGATGAAAATCTCAGTTGGTTCTACCACATATCTCAACTATGCAAATACATGTCCCAAAGAGTATACCAACTTTCTAAAATCAAGCACTTTCTTGACTTTCATTCAAGGAAACTATTCTTCCAATCTTATATACAATCCTCAATAGACTATGCTTCTACCCTGTGGGATTCTGCTAGTGCAAACACTATGAAACCGTTACTGAGTCTGTATAAACGTGCTCTCAAACTGGTCCTTTTATAAAGACAAGCTTATTAGAAGCCGACTATACTCAGTTAAATATTCTCCCCTTACACCAAAGATTAAAATATAACAAAGGAGTCATGATGTTCAAGATCAAGACAGGAACTGTTCCATCATACTTAAAAAACAAATTTCCCCCTAAACCAATCCAGAAACATTATAAAGCCTAGTGTCCCAATTCCAAGAATAGACTTATTCAAATCTAGTTTACTTTACTCAGGCCCTATGCTGTGGAATTTCCTTTCTGATTTAGTTAATCAACATCAATCAATAACAATCTACAAAACTCAATTATCAACTCACTTGATACATCAACAATAACAAACCAGAGTCCGTAGCCTTAAAAACAAAGTTGCATATCCTCCCTTACCTATCTGGCCTTTCCATCTTACCTATCTGCCCTGCCCTTTCCCTTCACCTGTCTGTCTGTCTGTCCGTTGTCTTCTCTCTCTCTCTCTCATCTCTCTCTCTCCTCTCTCTCATTCTCTCTCTCTCTCTACTCTCTCTCTCTCTATACTCTCTCTCTCCCTTTTAAATTGTCATTTTGTGTAAGCAAGTTAACCAAAGTGAAGCTTTAAAAATTTTTTTTTTATTACACTATAGTTATAAGAAATATATCTATCATGACAATAATATGTGCTAATCTGTACGAGTATAATCAAAAAGAGTGTTGGCAGTGATGGTGTGCTGTTTTTTCTTTGTTGTTTTTGTTTTTTTTTTGTTTACAAACAAAAAGCATTATCTTTAACACACACACACACACACCACACAAAACACACACACACACACACACACCACACACAACCACACACACCCCCCCCTATTGGTACGTATGTATCAGACCTTTTTCAAAAGTCTGAATTTAATCACTATGAATTAGAAATGCAGAGAGAAGTTTTGCCATGCCCTTCGTGGGAAATAAATAAAGCATTATTTTGATATAGAATGTAATATGAAAGAAAGAACGAAAACCAAAATATCATGGTTGCAGATATCCAATCACATATTGAAAATAAGGTTTTACTGACAACTTAAAAATATAACAGATGGGTCAGTTTTAGAAAATAATGAAGCTGGTTCAGCATTCGTCATACCAGCTCTAAAAACGAGAAATCATACTATCTTGGTAAACACATTCAATATTTACACTGAACTTATTGCAATTCTTATGGCTCTTAACTATATTCTTGATTCTGTATTTCCCATCATTCCTATCTTACTTTTGTGTAGACTGTAAGTCGGTACTGTATGCTATCAAATCCCCAAATTCAGAAAGTATCCAGAATCATTTTTTAAAATTAATATGTCATACACCTTTTAAGTTTTAGAGGTATTCCTGTTTACCTTTTGTTGGGTACCTCGCACGTTAGGAGTTTTTTTCAAATGATGGGCTGACAGAGCTGCAAAAGGGGGCAAGACATCATTTGGAATCAATAGAACTGCATGTTCCATTATCTCTACAGGAGGGATACTGTTTATAGAACAGACATCGTGGAGTAAGTGGAGAGAATCTGATCAATTCAAGGAACGATCTTTAAAGAGTTGCCTGACTAATAGCCTTATTTCATGTTACAGGACTCCTCCAAAAAAAACTTAAGTATCGCAACTACAGAAGATTAATACACTATATTTTAGGATAAAATTAAATGCATTTATAACAAAATTTTGTAAACATGTCAGGATACCTCTGTGGGAACATAATTTCCAACACTCACATCCTATTGGAGTGTCCAATTTAAAACCTTTTTTTACCCACATTTTGTGAGCAGTCTGTGGAAACTGCATTTAAAAATCCAAAATTAGCCTTTGCCATTGTTAAATGTCTATTGCACAGCCCATTAGAGTATTTGTTGTAGTTACTTTATAGTTGTTTCATGTTAACAATTTGTTGAACTTAAATTTTTGCTCATGTTTAAGATCCTTCCCCCCCCCCCCCCCCCCCCCCCCCTCCCTTTTGATTGCATGAAAATTCCAACACACTTGTTACCTAGTCAGTCTTTTCTCTGTCCATTCCCTTCTAGTTCCACTACATTTTTCACATCCCTCGTCTAATATCACTGAGTGTGAACAGACGTTAAATTGAAGACAACAACAACAACACCAACGCACACACACACACACACACACACACACACACACACAACACACACACACACACACACACCCCCCTCTCTCTCTCTCCCACTCTCTCTCTCTCTTACTTACAATGTGTAGATGTTCATTTTATGACTTGTGATTTTTTTCTCTTTATTGTATGAGTGTATGGGTATTGGGCTTATTTTTTTTATTATCATGATGTTCAATTTGTAGAGTATATTCAAAAAGAATATATTGATGGTGATCCTGTGCTGTCTTGATAATTATATATTTAGTATTATCCTTGAAACACACACACACACACACTCTCTCTCTCCCTCTCTCTCTCTCCCTGACCTTATAGATTTGGCTTCCCCCAGCCCCCCTTTATCTTCTTCCTTGTTTTTATTGTGTGAATGTATGGGTATTGAGTTTATTTCATTATCATGACATATAATTTGTATGAGTTTAATTAAAATAAGTGTTGACGATGATCATGTACTGTTTTGAGAATTATATATTTAGTGTTATCCCTGAAACACACACACATACATACACGCACACGCACACCCACACCACACACACTCTCTCTCTCTCTCTCTCTTCTCACCCTCTCTCTCTCTTCTCTCTCTCTCTCTCTCTTCTCTCTCTCTCTCTCTCTCCCCTCTCTCTCTCTCTCTTTTTTCTTCTGAAAGCTTCTGAAGTTACCCTAAAACGTTAAAGAATGAAGACAAATACTTGTACTGTATCACAAGAAGGGAATATAAATACATGGTTGTAAGGAAAAAGAGAGAGTATAACAAGGCATTACTTGCAGATATGATGTCTTCCATCACTTCTCAAGTTCAGTTCTGGAGGAATATTAAGAAGGCTTTATTTAGAAAGAGTCAACCAAAGAGCACTTCAAAACCTTGCTAGAGAAAGACTCAGTAGACAACTCCATGAACTCTGATGGTGACTATGAAGAAACTGAGGAAGATTTTGATCGTCCCATATCTAAAGATGAAATATTATTGGCACTTAGAAAACTTAAACATGATAAAGCAGCTGGTCCTGATCAAATCATTGGAGGATTACTAAAAAATGGTGGTGAAAATGGTGTACTTTCCTGCAAAAAATTATTAAACCCAAAATTTTTGATAATGGTCTTTTTCCAGATAACGGGACTGAATCTATCATTCTAACATTACACAAAAAGGTGATTGACAACCCTAATAACTACGGGGGAATCTCTCGTAGTGATATAAGTAGTAAGCTGTACAGTACCATCATTAATAATAGGTTACGGGAATGGGTTAAGAAAAACAACATTACGGGTGAACACCAAGCTGGTTTTAAGAAAGGTATTTCCACTATAGATCATATGTTTACTCTACTGCATTTATCCAGAAACAGTTTGCTCATAACCATGACTCTTTGTAGCATTTATTGACTTTGAAAAGGCATTTGACTCTGTTAATAGAAACTGTTTATGGCCCATCCCCTCTGAAAAAAAGGTGTGAAGGGTAAACTATTACGTTATTTGAAAGCTATGTAAACAGAATTCAAAAGCAGAATGAGATGTGGAAACTAAGCTGACGACATTTAAAATATTTCACACTAGTGTCAAACAGTGAAAGTATGTAGCCCTCTTTGTTTTCTGTTTTCAAATTTAAAGAGTTAGCCAAGAATCATTAATAAGGTCACATGGTGCTACTTTTCCCTCAAATTTCACAGAATTTTTTATCTTCTGCTTGCGATGATGTCATCCTGCATCTGAAACTGTTTTTCTTACAACAAGCACTGAATAGCTTAAACATGCTGCAAAACAACTTGATTTAAGGTTAATCGAATAAGAGTTTAAAAAAGTTGTATTCAAAATGGGTTTTTGCGCTCCCCGAAAAATGGCTGTAAACCCTGGAAAATCATGCCTTGTTAATGTATATAGATATCTAGGAATCTGTTTTCTACAAAGTTTAGTTTCAAAACTATGTAAGATCTGGAAGTGAGGTAAAAAGAAGCTTGTTAATTGTTTTGAAAAAATTCGATTTATTGAATAATAATGCTTTGGACTTGTTGATTAAGATATTTGAATGCCAAATACAACCACTGTGTTATAAGGGCGAAATTTGGGGACTGGTCAGCTGTAACAAATTGTGAAACAGTGCACCTCTTTGCTTTTAAAGCATTTTTAGCTTAGATAGACTAACCTAATTTAAACTTTTTATAGTGAACCAAAAGATATCCTCTCTCTATTAATGCTGCTGTAAGATGCTTGATTATTGGATTAAAATTCTGCATATGAATGAAATGCAGTTACCTTTTAAGTCTTACAAGATGCTTTATGATCTAGATGTCAAGGGGAAAAGCACCTGGGCTTCACAAATACGTACCTGCTTATGTGAACTTGGCTTTGGGTTTGTTTGGCTCAATCAAGGTGTCAGAAATTGTAGAGAGTTCATCAAGGTTTTCAGGCAAAGACTGATTGACTGCCGTTGGCAGCAGTGGAGTGGTCATATACAAAACAGTGAAAGATTTCAAATGTACAGACAATTTCTAGGTTCACACGATGTCTTGCTACTATCAATTACGGCACATAAGCGCGATTCGCAAGTATCTGTCCACTGATGCAACTTCCAAGCTTGTCACATCTCTCATTCTTTCACGTTTAGACTACTGTAATTCTCTTTTGGCTGGCCTACCTCTCTTCAACGCATACAAAACTCTGCAGCTCGACTGGTCCTAAGAAAGAAAAAATCTGAACACATCACTCCTCTTCTGCGATCTCTTCACTGGCTGCCTGTCTCAAAAAGACTGGAGTATAAAATCAATACCCTCTGTTTCAAATGTCTCCACAAATCTGCACCCTCTTATCTCTGTAACTGTCTTCATCTGTACACTCCATCCCGTTCCCTTCGTTCAGCCGCAGATACTTTGTGCTTTCGAACACCCAGATTCAAACAAACCACTGTTGGCCGTCGCTCCTTCTCTGTTTCTGGTCCATCCACCTGGAATGACCTCCCTCTTGCACTTCGACAAAAGCCTTCATTTGATACCTTCAAATCCAGCCTCAAAACACACTTATTTCCTACCTGAGACTTTCCCCCCAAATATCTGTCCCTAATTTTCAACAACATTTTTCACCTTCTAAGTGTTGTTCCGAGTGTGTGTGTGTGTGTGTGTGTGTGTGCGTGTGTGTGTGTGCATGCGTGCATACATGCGCGCGCATGGTTTTGAAATCTGTTGTTCATTATGTTTAAGGAGAGTTGCATGCCTGTAAATGATTGAGTGCAAGCGCTTCGATTTGTTTGTCTTTTTACAAGATTCAGCGCTATATAAATTCCATATATTATTAAACCTTATCTAAAGCTTGATATGGACATACATGTGAAAAGAATTATGTCTAAGTTTAGACTTGGTGTATCAGACATAAATGTTCATAAATTTAGATATATAGAACATGATGATGATGACCTCAGGTTGCTATGCCCATTATGTAAGCAAAGAGTGGAAGATGAAGTTCATTTTGTGCTGTGCTGTCCAGTATTAGAAGATGTAAGACAGAATTGCATTCCAGTAAAGTATAGTAGACAGCCTAATTTATTTAGATTCTGTCTACTCATGGCATCTAGTCACCCTGAGATTATGCGCAGCCTTGCTTTATATTTGTGTAAAGCCTTTGGAATAAGAGATATCTTGGTTTCTTAAGTCATATTTTTTGTAACTGATTTTTTATTGTGGTAGTTGTGGGTATACATTAACACTTTGGTTTTTGTTTTTTTTGTTTTTTGTTTGTTACTTATTGTTCTCACTAAAATACTAAGCAGTTTGGCAACCCCCCTTCATGTATAGGCCAATGGCCTTTTTGTGAATAAATCTTTCGAGTTCGCGTTCTCTTTCTCTCTCTCTATGACCATAGATTTCGCTGGGTTTTTTTCCCTTTCTTTTCTTCCTTTGTTTTTATTGTGTGAGAGTATGGGTAATGAGTTTATTTCATTATCATGACATATAATTTGTATGAGTATAATTAAAATAAGTGTTGATGGGGATCGTGTCCTGTTTTGAGAAATATATATTTAGTATTATCTCTGGAATACACACACACACACACACACACTCACTCTCTCTCTCTCTCTCTCTCTCTCTCTCTCTCTCTCTCTCTCTCTCTCTCTCTCTCTCTCTCTCTCTCTCTCTCTCTCTCTCTCTCTCCTTTTATTGATTTACTCATAGCTATAGTTGTTGTGTATCCTAATAAAGGACATATTCATACTTTCTATTTTCAATATTATTTTGGGCTTGTTGACTGTACTTGAGATCCAGTGAATATCCTATTTCAATATCTTATTGTTACGTGTAACAACTATGTGTACCACTTTATAATATGAAGGTGTTCAATTTTATGACTCTATAAGTTTGGCTTTTGTTGTTGTTGTTGTTTTGTTTGTTTGGGTTTTGTTTTTGTTTCTGTTGTTGTTGTTTTGGGTTGTCCTGGGTGTTTTTTTGTTGTTTTTTAAATGTGTTTGGTTTTTGTGTGTGGTTTTTTTGGGGTGTGGGGGGGGGGGGGGGGGGGGGGGGGGGGGGGGTGGTGGTTGTTGGGTTTTTTTGTTTTTTTGTTTGCTTTTTGTTTTTGTTTTTTCTTTTTGTTTGTTTGTTTGTTGTTTTTTTTGTTTTTGTTTGGGTTTGGGTTTTGGGGGGGGGGGTTTTGGGGTTTTTTTTTGGGTGGGGGGGGTTTTTGGGGTTTCTTTTGGTTTTTTTTTGGGTTAAAAAAAATTTTAACGTTTTTTTTGTTTTTCTGTTTGGGGAGTCGAGTATTGGGTTTTTCATTTTAAAAGTGTCCCTACGGGCGGGGATGGATTTTAAAAAAACAGAGTTTTATCATTATCGTGGTATTAAAAAAATTTGTTCTTACTTAAAATGTTGTTTCTTTTTATGTTTTTTGGGGGTTTTTTCCCCCTTTTTATTGTGTGAGTGTTGGGTATTGGGCTTACTTTATCATCATGACATAATTTGTATGATAAATCAAAAATGTTGAGGTGATGTGTGTATGTGGTTTTATATTTAGGTTCCCCCGAAAACACGCACCCACACACCCCAAAAAACATTCTCTCTTCAGGGACTGTATGGGTTTTTGGTTTCTTTTTTTTTTGTTTTCTTGTTTTTATTTTGTGGTGTATTGTAAAAAGTTTACATTATAAATAATTTGAACGAGAAAATCAAAAAAAGAGTTTGATGGTGAAGGTATGTTTGAGAATTAATTTTTGAATTATCTCTAAACAACAAAACCAAACACTCTCTCTGTCTTGTCTTTTCTTCTTCTCTCTCCCTTTTATTTTTTTGCTTATAGTTTTGTGTTTCCCGATAAAGGTTCCCTCTTTATATTTTCAATATTTAGGGGTTTTTGGGTGTTATGTTATGCCCCCAACCCCCCAGGGGGTAGGGGGCTCAAGGGATGAAGGGGGACCAGTGGCCCCTTAGACGGCATGGGGAGTCCGGGGTGCCATGAGCCCCCCCTGCCCCAATGGTGTTGGGCCCCTTTTCCTCTGTTCCCCCTTTTTTTTCCCCCCGGATTTCCTTGCAGGATGGTTTTGCAATTTTGAATGTAGGATACCTTGAGTTTCCTTTTTTTTGCGGGGTCAGTGGTCTTCATTCCCGCCCCTTTGAGTGATCATTCTGTGGACTTCTTTTTTGGGGGCGGGGCCTTGTATGAGAGCCAAGGACCCTTCGAGGCTCTCATTTACGCTGGATCCTCCTTTGTGGTCTCTTTTCATGCCCCATGGAAAAGTGATTGAGGGACGCTTTTAGTAATTTCCTTTGGTTCCAGAGGGATTTTTTTCGTTTCCTATGGTCTTCGTTTGCCATTGCTGTGTGTTTGTGCCCCCTTTGCTGGGATTTAGGTCTTCGATCCCCCCTACTTTGATGGTTTCCAAAGGTACTTAAAAATGGTAAAACTTTCCCCTTCTTTTCCATGAGATGTTTGGGGTGACTGGCTGGGGCATTTTAAATGAGTTGGTTTTTTTGCCTGATTTCCATCCCCGTAGTGAGGATATTTGTCCAGTTGCTTATAGGTTGGAGTTTCTTCATTTCTCCGACCGTCAATGTTCGGCAAACTGGGGTTGGTATTTTTCGCCGTCAATGCTGACTTGCCTGGTTTTCCCCAAGGCGTCAGTCTTGAAGGGTGAGGAAATGAAAAACGTGTCGCGACAGAGACCCCCGTCGGCCCCAACTGAGGACGGAACCATTCCTCCGTCCCTGTGAGTCTGCACTGGGGGCCCTTTGAGTAGAGTTTTAGGTGGGATCAGCTTTGGCCCCATTTGAATTTTTTTGGTGGCCCAGGCGTACCCATATCAAAAAAGGCCCTTTTTAAAAATCAATAAAGCGGGAAGATTTTGTTGATGTGGTGTTTTTCTCACACGCCCCCTCGGGTTTTAATATTGTTCGGGGCGTTTTCTATTTGGGGGAAAAACGGCCTGCTTTTGGTGATGATCTCTTTGCCTGTGGTTTACCTGTTCAGGATACTTTCGAGACTTTACGGCATGCCCTTTTTTTGGCTGATTCTGTAGTTTTGGCATGTGGGGTTTCCTTTTGGGGGGAGGGAGGTGTTGAGTCCATGGTGTAGGCCATCTCGCTGCCCGTCTTTTTGCAGATTTTTGTAAGGTGTCTGTCACTGCTTTCCCCGTTTGGATCAGCTCTGTGGGGTTTGTTCGTTGGCTGTACTTATGTTTTTAAAGAATGCCCCTTTTTAATTTTAGTTTAGTAAAAAGTATGTGTACCCTTGCAAATGTAATTTTATTTTTTGTTATTAAAATTTGGTGGTTATTTTTCTTGGTTTTTTTGTTATTCTTGTTGTTGTTTTTTTTTCTTTTTTTTCTTTTTTTTTTTTTTGTTTGGTTTTTTTTTTTTTTTTTTTTTGTTTGTTTTTTTGGGGGGTTTGGGGTTTTTTTTTGGGGGGGGGGGGGGGCTTTTTTTTTTTTTAAAAAGGGGTTTTTTTCCTTTTTTTTTCTTTTTTTTTTTTTTTTTTTTTTTTTTTTTTTTTTTTTTTTTTTTTTTTTTTTTTTAAAATTTTTTTTTTTTATGGGTTTTTTTAAAATTTTTTCCTGTTTTCTTTTTTCATTTTCAGAAAGATTTTGGACTTTAAATTCCTAAACTTAAAAAGAAAAAATTACAAAATCCTGGTTTTTCTTCCAAACCTAGGGCCTGATACCTTGGAAATTAAACCCCGCCCTTTATTTCTATAAAAGGGGTTGACATACAACTTTTGGGGCCAGTTCCCCACCCAATTTTTAACTTACATTCATGGCTGTGTCCCTTCCCTTTTAAATTTCTGTTGCAAAGTATTGTTTATTTGCCCCAAGGACTGATTGTTTAAAAACCCCAAAGGTTTTTTACTTACGGAAGCTGACAAGAAGTATATCTTTTAGGTGCTTTAATGCTCATCCCCTTTTGGGAAAAAAATTTTCAAATTATACAAGCATGGTTTTGTTGAAAATGAAGTTTATTCATCCTTATGTCTTTTAAATGATGGTCGTGTAACACGCATACCTGATAATTCTAATTGACAGGGCAATGCTATCGATCTCACTCTAGTTTTCACCTGAATTGGTACCAGAATGTGAATGGGATCCATTAACTGATTTTTCTCAACAGCGTCATTTGCCAGTTGTGACTAGAGTGGATTTCGATAGATCATTGTTAACAGATTCAAAAGAAGATAAAGTTCCCAGATATAATTATAAACGTGCTAACTGGGAAAAATGTACAAATCTTCTACTATTATAAAACACGCGGGACATAGATAGCCAGTATATTGATAGTCTATATGCATCTTTCAAAATGCAGTGCTATCAGCTGCTACTGATTCTATTCCTAAATGTAGACAAATAACATCTCATAAAAATATTGGCAGTGTATGGTGGAATGATACTTGTCAAAAAGCAAAAGAAGAGAAAAAAGTAAAACTAAAAGCTTATCTAAAGAAAATATCTGAATCAAATCATACAGAACTGAAAAAAGGCCAAAAATAAATCTAACAGAATTATTTCCCATGTAAAGAAACAATACTGGTCATCATTTTGCATGTCGGAGGTATCCAACTATAAAGATTTGCAGAGAGTGTGGGAAAAAATAAAAGTTATGAGAAATGGGATAAACTTACCTCAGTGCCCCATTAGATTAGAGAACTCAAATCTACCTTTTAATTTTGAAAAAGCTGAAGCTTTTGTGGAAATGTTTGCAAACAACAGTTGTAAAACTGGCCTGTCAGAGAAGAACAGAACATTTAGAGAAAATCATGAGTTGAGCATCAGACACAACACAACAAATCTGGATAGACAACAAAATCATTATGTTAACGCTCCCCTCCCGTTCATCATCATCTATGCCTTTGTGCCTTATTGGCACATAGGGCAGCAACAAATGTTCTCCACTCCTGTCTGTCCTGGGCCAGCTTCCGAGTGGTTCCCCAGGTAGGTTGGAAGGTTTCGCTCTGTTTCGACAGTCGACGCCAGTGTTATGGGTCGTCTCCGTTTTGGTTTCCCTCTGGTGTCCAGTGGAGGCATGTTGGGCGATGTTTCTGTCCCGTCGGCAGATATGCCCTAATTCCATCCTATTGATGATGATGTTTGTCCATGCTTTCTGGTTGATACGGGCAACAAGTTCTTGGTTGGAGATGGTAGGCAGAAGATGGCAAGATTCTTTAGATTCTTCGTGTGGAATGTGGTAGTTTGTCGAGGTCACTCTGAGTCATCTCAAGCATCCGAGCGCGTACAAATGGGTGGAAAGTCACGCTCTGGTATAGTCTTAATTTGGTTTGGTGCTGTTAATGGGACGTTTCTCAATTGTTTCAGATTTTTATAACGCATGTCTTTCTTTGTAATGGTTCTTGTGTCTTGTGCTCGGTATGTAACGTGCTCAGTGGTACTGATCTTTCAGTTGGTGGTACTTTCTCCATTCACTGTGACGGTGAGGGGTTCTGATCGTTCAGTGTCATCATTCAGTCTTCTTTGATGATTTTCAGGTCCTACTTGCTGTGCGAAAAGTTGTGAGAGGGTTGTCTTTTTTGAATGTGTTGGTGGGTATGTGAGAGCTGTGCAGGTGTCGGCAAAATTAGGTCTTAAGCGTTGAGAAGGGGATCATTCTGATGCCCATGAATGTTCAGCTGTTGTTGTCTCATACCCAATAATTGTTCAGGTTTTGAAGAGTAGTGATGACATGGGCAGCTTGTCTGACGAGGTTTGTACACTGTAATGTTTTGCTGTTCTACTATGCAAGGGAAGTTGTTGTAGCAGCTCTTAATGATTGGATAATTTGTGGAATTCCATATGTGGAGTATGCTGCCATACACTTCCTTGGATGAATGCTGTTAAAGGCTTTTTTCAATATTGCAAGTTGATATACAGTGTCTCTGCATTCGTTGCACTGTTCAATGATGTTGGCAGGGGTGCAAGATCCTGTCTGGTCTATACATTTCTTCTGGTCGAAAACTGCTGTTTTGTGCTTTTTTCTTTTGAGTTGATGGGGGTCCACTGTTTGAGATAGTCGATGATGATTCTTTGCAGAATCTTGCTGTGAACAGATAGCAGCTGTGTTTCCTTCCAGTTGTTACAATTGTTCAGGGCTTTTTTTTTTGATCTTCATGATGACTCCTTTGTCATCTGTGGTAGTGTTTTCTTCTGCTATAAGAGTGCAAAGAGTGGTGTCGATTTTAGATGCACTTGGATCAGCTTGAATAGTTCTGCGTTGAGGTTTGTCCTGGCAGGGGCTTTTCATCTGGAGAGAGTGAATGCTGTGCTATTAATTCTTCCTTCTTTTGTGGTTGTGATGTTACATTGAGATCGGCATCAGATTTGTATCTGCCTCTTTGTTGGGGTGGTCTGTTGAGAACTTCGCTTAAATTGTTCTGCCATTCGAATGTGTTCTGCTTTGTGGTAGTATTTGGCCTTGCTTATCTTAGATTGGTGTTTGGTATTGCCCGTGGTACTTGCCTTGACAGTTTGGTGATCTTAAACACCTGTCCATTTGCTCTCTTTGGGGGGCCCTCTCTGCTTGTTGCAATATCATCAATGTAGGTAGTTGTCTGTTTTGTCATTCTCTTAACAGTTTGGTTTGCTTCTCTGTCTGTTGTTGTTCTTCTTCATCGTTCTGAAATTTTTCTAAGATTTTTCTTATTCAGTTCTCTCTGTTCTCGATGGCTTGCAGGTGTCTGCTTGTAATCACCTTTTTCTCTTCCTCTGTCTCTGTCTAAGCCCGTTTCCACTGGGTTGTGTGTAGGCTGTATGACCTTAGTTTACATTGTGTTTCTATTAGTGTGTACGGAGGTGTGTAGTTTACAGTATCACCAGTTGCAAGGAAACTTGTTTTTCAGCTGGGAGGGTGAAGCACCTCTTTACTTTGGGGTTGCGCAGCTTTTCACATAAAAATGTTGTATTGTCTTGGTTTCCAGATCCATTTTTTTCAGCTTCACTTTTAGGGTTGCAGTGCAAGGGTGGGGATCATGCCAAATGTATCTTCCTTACTTTTAATCTGGAGCCATCTCATCCATGTACATTGATCATCGGTGGTTTGATGGTTTTTGTCTTTTCCTTTGGGGGCAAAAAGGTATGCTTGTGGATCTCAGGGTTTGTTTGTTTTCTGTGCAAATAATGTCCCTCAATGGCCAGGTTCTTTGTATGCAGAATTACCAATCTTTCTCGTTGTATTTATGCTGCCAATCCTTTTTCCCATGGCTCTTTTCTTGGTTTGTGTGGTTCTTTTCGTTTGCATTTAGGTCACCCATCACTATCTCATGTCATGGTTTTGGTGTGTTTTTCATTTTCAGCCCTGTATTGTTTAAAATGTATCTTTGCTTTTCTCATGTCGTTTTTTGGTTGGTGCATAGACTGTTGATTGTAGTATTAGCTTGTTTACTTTCATCTTAATTCATCATCTGTGTTGATAGGTGTACTCATAGGATTCTCAATTTCCTTTCTTCATGATAATTTTACTTCATGGCTGTTGGTTGTATCTTACCATGTAAGATGTCTCGCCTGTGTGGTCTGGTATTTGCTGATCTGTCATGCTTTATGATTTGAGATATGTAAAATTGTAGGTTTTTGCTGTAATTGTGATAGTTTTCTGTCCTCAAAAATGGTTCTCACATTCCAGAACGATTTTGTTCTTATTTTTGGCGCTTAGATTCATTTCCGGTCAGTGGCTTCCCTTTCGGCTTTCACCATGACATTCATGCGAGTATCTTAGATGATTGAAGCGTCACACCCGTAGTGTTGATTTTTGTGTTGCCGTTTCCGTAAACAAAATGTTTTTTTTTACAGAACAGGGTTGTTAGCCTGTGTCGAACCCCTACCTTGGGAACGGGTTCCATAGTTGCTTTACGGATAAGCTGGTTGGAGGGCAGAGATTCTATTCAGTAATTCTCGCTTTGCATGCATACAGGTAGTCCCGGGTTCCATCCGTAGAGGAGGTAAACGCATGTATTATATAATCATGTGTCAAGAAAACAGCAGTGGTCTGCCAGAGTTTCTATGAAATGTTACGTCATTACAACTACTTGGGACAATTTTTATATCTTTTTTCAAAAGTGCTGGGACGATGAAGGTCAGCTCCCCTCATTTGAAACAGTTATTGTTGTACCAGTGAAATAAAAAGGAAAACAAGAATGATAAATAACAGTCATGATCTATGGACTTTTCATATCTTATGACAATCATGGAAAACATTATTTTGATGAACTTATTCTATCATAAAATTTAATGGCGAAGAGGTCAGCCGTAAAGAAGAAGATGCCACTTGTTTAGTTATATGATATTATTTTATCATGTTACTGGATGGTTTCGTTATCAAGTTGTGATCTCTGTGTATATTTTTAGAGTGATTGAATAGCGTGTGTCAATTTCTCAATTCACTAAGCTTGCAATGTAGTTAGGTGATCGCTTTTGATAGATTTGTGTGACAGTATGTCAATATCAGGCTTATTCACTTTCCAGTCAGGGACAGCTGAAAAGATTGTGTTAAAGCAGAAGTTTTCATTAACAAAATTTCTATGATCTAAGTAACTTTTTTTGTGAAAAATTTCATTGAATAACATCTCATCTATCTTGTCTCCACTTCTCACAAAGATTTGAAAATTCGTCATATGCATTGTTTACAATATGTATTGTGCGTATTAAATTCTTAAATAAAATATAGCTAGAAGATCATGAAATAAACATGCTGTTCATTGTATTGTATCGTTGACAGGCATAGTGTAACTTTTGTGGGTTAATTCTAGTGGATCATTTATGAATGGGTCGATTAGAGTGCGACGAGAGCATGAATGTTGAGGACTTTTAGTAAATCTTTTTGACTTGCGGAGAGGTTTAAGAATTTGAAAGTATACTTTATATAAGGCATTAAAATGTTATATTTATTGTAGTATTACACTAAAAAATTTCTTAATAGACGGTTGTACAAACATAAGCGTTTCTGTGCAAAAGCCACTATGTCTGCTTCCAGAAATATATCAAGTGGGTTTAAGATTCTGTTTACCTGCTTTCCCGAATACTGTAAGAAACATTCTATGCTGTGTGGGAAAGAAATTAGCGGAGACATTACTTTTGGTTGTCTAAAATTAAAGGAAATCGTTTCTATGACATGATGATTGTTATTTTAGAATCATCATAAGCAAAAAGATCTAACAATGATTCTACTTCTTTGCAGAATTTTTTTTGTTTCTCGCACAGCCAGTCGGTTATTCTTGATTGATCTACCCTATTTTTAAGCTTATCTTTTAATGAATATTCTGTAACCTCTTAAATGCTTTGTTGTTTTTGTTTACCTTAATCTTTTGTTGCTAATATCTACGTAGATTTGTTAAGTTCCCAAGTCCAAAACTTTTTGGTAGTTATAGTTTTATTGATAGTTTTTCGGATTTTTTCTTGTGTATTTGCTTATACGTGACTGGTTGAAGATATTTGAAACAGTTATTTGATTATTCCCTATAGTTCTTTCAAAATAGTAAGGCCTTAGGCTCCTTTATAACTGGGTTGTTAGGTCATTTATGGCACAGACATAGAACACACACGACAAACCGACAACACACAACGCGCACGCACGCATGACCAATTACTCGCTTGCTCACACGCAAACAAGAAGCGGCATTTACACCTATGATACCACACTAAACAACGACATATACATTACGCAAACTCTTGTTGTACGATGATCTTCATGTCCGCTGATCAATGTTGGTTCAATTTGGTTTTTCACTCTTCGTCGCTGAGGTCCTGTTGTTTGTGAATGTCTTTGTGTGGGAATAAGAATGTGATAACTAGTCCCATTCTGTGGCTAAAACTCGTACAGTCTTCTCTATTGTCGTTCTGTTCTCCAGTCCATGAGTACCCATGTCCTTTCGTATCAGTGTTTATTTCCCACTTTTGCGTTTAAGTCTATGATGATGTGATGACGTTTTGTTGCACCCGTCATGTTTCCTGGAGTTGTTGGTAGTAACTGTCTTTTTGGTCTCCCTCTAGATGTACTTGTGTGACTGTCATCCATCTTTGTATTGGAGTTGAATCTTGTGTAATGACCTCTTGTTGTCTGGTTGTCATTCATGAGAGACTTCACTGCGTCCTGGTTCATCATGATGGCGGATCCTCCTGTGTAGTTGTCGATCACGGAAGTCACTGTCTGTCTGACGCTAGCTTAATTTTTTCAGCTCTGTCCACCTGCACTCGTGATTCGAGAATGTGCAGTTGGTTATTCTGCCATCTCCTATCACGATTCTGTGCTGCTGCCTCCTTGTACATTGTTCTAAATCTCCAATGTCCGATGTTTAAGGGTAGTTTTGGGTTGCAAGGGCATGGTCGGACGGTGAGCTTTCCGCAGGCTGTCATCCACGTTGTCTTAGATGCCAGTGCGACGCTCCCCGTCACCAGGGCTTGAATCGACGTTCTGTTATAGTTTTGTAACTTTGGGTTTTTTTGGGAGAGTAGGTAGTTGGTCCTTCTGCAACCCAACTTGGAAGGGCAGTGGTTTCTGTAGGGTGGCTTCCCTTTAGACTGGTTGGTCACGGTGAAATCACCATCGCAGGGAGACGCGCCTATACGCCGTGCAGTCCAGTGCGAGGGGGGAGATCGTAAGTCGGAACAAATGTCTTGAGGCTAGATTTGAAATAACAAATGAGGTATTTGGTGATGTGATAGGAGAGATATCTTAATATGGAGGCAGAAAAAATAATTACAAAAAAAACCATAAAAAACGGACAACACAAAAAACAAAAAACGAAGAAACAGCAAGAGTAGAATATTTGAATTGTATTATTACAACATGTTTGGACGTATATTATTGATATATTATTTTTTTATTTTAAGACTTATATGCGTATTTTCACATTCTATTTTAAGGAATCACAAGAAGACCTCTCTACCTGGTGGGTGACAGTGGTGGAGTTCTAAAAAATAGAAAGCCATTATGCAGTATATTTGTCCAAAATATAACAAAACGCAGTGCATTTATTCTAATTTTCAGTATTTGTTATATTACTATAAAATATTTAACATTGTTCCCAAACAGTACTGTTACAATTTGTTTGATTAGGTTTTAAGTCTAAGTACGACTAAAAAGGAAGGGGAAAGAGGTATAGGGTGGTTGTGTTGTGGGGGGGGGGGGGGAGGGTTATGTAATTCAAATGTCTAGTCAGTCAAATTTTTTTTCCAGCTGGTACATTGATTAGCAATGCATTTGCTTTTTTTTACCAAGCGTCTATCTAGGAAGTAAAAAAACTTGATCAATAGTATTCTAATTCCTTATAAAGACAACCCACAACATAAAATAGAGGTCAATAAAACATACAAACAAACACCACCTATAAAATAACTAAATAAATACATTTGTAAAAAATCCAAAAACATGCAAAATTTCTTCCCTCATTCAATACAGAGGTGTACATACACTGCCACAGGTTTCTATATTTGAAAAAGTTATAAAGAACAAGTCATTAAAGTCAAATGAAATGTATATAGGTTACAAATAAAATTGTTCTGTCCTGTTCATACTTTGAAATAAAAAACAGACAATAGCTACAAAAAGGCAAAGGCACATATACAACCAACACAATATTTAATTTTGATGTAAAATGAGATTGATAATACAGTATGTCAAATTCCTTACTTTTAATCTTTATTGAGTCTTCTTCTCTGAAAGCGGGATGGGAATGAAAGTTTAGGAACTTCTGTTCTCGTATAGTTCATCTGTAAGCTGGATGTGGCTGCCCATACTTGTTATCAGAATTATGACAGGTTATTATGATTGGCAGAAGCTCCCACTTTCCAGCCGCCAGCAGTGACCATGTACAGTGGTCAGTTTGTGCAGGATCAAAACAAGGCAGCCCGCAGCCACATTGCTCTGCCAGCTTTGACCATCCGAGATAGACAGTTTAGGCAGGGAGAAACAAATCAGAACAGAGATAAACTTGCACTGCCAGGAGTGGCCTTCCTTATGTGGCCAGGTCTGGCGGTACAGGAAATCAAAACGGGCAGTCATCTTGCATTGCCAGAAGTGGCTATCCTGATCTGGGCACTACTGGCAGGACCGGGATGGGTGAGAACTTTTATAAACTGGTATGGTTTTTGTGAATAATTACTAAAATATTGATCACGGCAACATGACTTATTGTAGTAGTAAAGTACATGCTGAAAAGGGTCTGCACATGCCAAAACAATGATAATGGCAGTCAGACACCGACACTGTCATGGTGGGCTGTTTGAGAGGGACGTTGATATTCACGCAGTTGATGATGATGAGGCTACTGTGGAGATGATAGTGGTGGTGGTGGCTGGGGTAGCGGTGGACATTTAAGAGTGAAACATCATATCAACATAATTAGAACAGAGGGTGTTTACAGCAAGGAAGGAGGAGGAGGTGGACATGATCATGGAAAATGGAATGGTGAGGCTTCTGGTAGGGAAGCTGCTGCTGCTGCCGCCACCACTCAGGACGATGAAGAAGAAGAGGACGACGACGACAGAGATGATGATGTTGGGGGTGATGGTGATCATGATGATGATGACGATGTGGAGGATGATGATAAGGATGATGACGGTGATGTTGAGGGTGATTATTATGATGGTGATGATTATGTAGTACACCGCACTCACCGCCATCGACAATGATGTGGGCACACTAGCCAACAACATCAAAGAAGTGCTATTGACAGCAGCAGAAGAAACATTAGGAAGAAGCAGAACAAAGAAACAACCCTGGCTGACAAATGAGGTTCTTGACCTCTGCGACAAAAGAAGAGAGCTTAAGAAACAAAAGTTCACAAGTCAAGAAGCCAACAACAAATACAGGAATAGCCACAGAGAAGTGAGGAAAAGATGAGAGAAGCCAAAGAAGCGTGGATAGAAGAACAATGCCACAGCATCGAAGTTGGAATGGCCAAGGGAAACAGCAAAACAGCTTACGACACTCTGAAATCACTAACTAAAACCACACAGCCTAAAGCCTCTGTTATTGAAGACAAAGAAGGAAATCTTTTAACGGAAAGCAATGCCATCCTCCAACGCTGGACGGAATACTGTGAGGGATTGTATAACTACCCACTACGCCCAGATACCAACATAGTTTCTGACAACCCCCCTGAACACCAAGATAAAGACCCACCAATACTAAGGTGTGAAGTAGATACAGCTATTAAACAATTGAAGAAGGGAAAGTCCCCTAGAATCGATAGCATCCCCAGCTGAACTCATAAAAAATGGAGGGAATGAAACAGCAAGGCGATTCACAGAACTTTGTCAGAAGATTCACGACACCAAAGAATGGCCAGAAGAATGGACACAGGCTCTTGTAATACCCCTACCAAAGAAAGGAAACCTCAAGCAATGCCAGAACTACAGAACCATCAGTCTCATAAGCCATCCTAGCAAGATCATGCTGCGGGTAGTCCTCAACAGACTGAAAAACCAAGCGGAAAAACTCCTGGCAGAAGAACAAGCCAGCTTTAGACCAAAACGCAGCACAATGGAACAAATTTTCAATCTAAAAATTCTGATAGAGAAACATCTCCAACACCAAAAAGACTTGTATCACAATTTTATAGACTTCAAAAAGGCATTTGACAGGTATGGCTGAGGGCCCTCTGCAAGTACTCAGCATTTCAACTTTACAACGCCTCTTTAAATCTCGGGGGCACTGTCGAAAATGCAAGAAGTGCATTTTTCATGAACAATCACATGGGCGGTTCTTCAGACCACGGTTGGGGTCCGTCAGGGCTGCCTTCCTCACCGTATTTAAACCTCTTCCTCAAAAACATCATGACAGAGACACTGAAAAACCACCACATTTCCCCTCTCCATTGGGGAAGCCCCCTTTGCAACCCCCAGTTTGCAGATGACTGACCTCATGGCGACAGCAAACAAAACTGCAAACCTCACAGATAGTCTATCAGATCGAGCGAGGCATAGGGCATGGAGGTCAGTACAAGAAAAAGATCAGGTCAACAGCGAAGTAATGACAGCAGGGAAAATAAAGATGAAGGGAGAAATACGGAAGGGTGAGCCAATTCAATATTAGGCTCCATCTTAAAAAAGAGGCACATCAAAAAATGAAGTGAAAGCTCTCGCAACGCAACATCTGCTCTAGCCAACTCAGGGATCATCAGAACAACAACATACTTCGCCCAAATATCCCCTTTACAAATCCCTCGGAATTCAATCCTCCTATATGGCGTAAATCAGGGACCTGTCAGCAAGCTAGAGAGGAAATCCAAGTTTCGGAAAAAAAGGCCACAGAAGACTCCCAAAATATCATACAAAAAACCAAGACCAACAACTATGTAAAGAAAAAATCAAAAGCTGTGGGCCCCCAAAAACCCTCTGCCTCCACCATAAAGAGGAGAAAACGATTTGGTTTGGTCCACCAAAGACAAACCCTTAGCAAAACCCAAAAACCTCAGGGAACTTTGGGGCAAGAGAAGAAGGGGCCCCCAAAAAGAAATCAGGGGTTACAACATCAAAATGGACCGCCCCAACCCCCTAAAAACACCTTCTATAGAACCAGGATCATAAACGGGAAAAAGATCCTGTTGGTCTTTTTCATGTCCCCCCTACGTCCTTTTAGACATGGGGGCTGAGTGATGAGTGAGTGATGATTATGTCGACGAGATGTGTGTTCGATGGGGGGGTGGGGTAAATGTGAAAAATAAAATAAAATATCCCATAATTTTGTCTTTTAAAAAAATGATGATAAGGAGAGGGGGAGGGAAAAAAAATTAATGTATGGGAAATTTTTAAAAGCGCTGAATCTTTTAAGCAACAAAACAAACCTCAGATGATTTTTTTTATTGAATTTTTTTTTTTTGGGGTATATGCGGTTTTTTAAAATTTTTTCTTGTTCCCCCCGGGAACAAGGGGCCCACTCTTTCGAAAGGCGAAAAGGGTTTAAAAGTGTCGCAAAATGTTTGCATGCGTTCGCACCGGGGCCTCGGTTTTTTAAATCTCATCCAAGGCTTTGAGGAGGAGGGGGAAAAAAGATCATATCATGATGATTAGATGTTTTTAAAAAGGAAAGGTTATAAAACGTCAGATTGTTTTGAGTAAAAATTTTGGGGACTCCACAACCTTGAGAAAGTGGGACAACGCGCGACAACGCAGAGATGATGATTGATGAATTACGAGGGGTGAGGATAAGGGGAAATGATGACAGACTTTGCGAACAATGTTTTCGGGATGAGGATAAACGATGTTTGGGGTGATGATGTTTATGACAACAACGACGATGGTGATGACGACTACAGATGATGATGAGCGACGATGATGACGACCGGCGGAACGACGGATGAGTTGGAGAGGGGTTATAGAGGTGGAAAAAAAACGGGAAATGTCACGGTAGCTTTTTTTCAGTGATTGGGGGGGGATGTGAGGAAGGTTGATAGTAGGGGGGATTATGGTGGGATTTTCAGTAACAAAGAGGGGGATGATAAAAAATGATGAATATGAGAGAGATTCGACGGGGAGTGGTGAGACTGATAACAAAAGCATCATGGAATTCTTGAGATGAATATATGATTGATGGGGATGATTAGTCGGGATGCTCTGGAAAAAAGAAGTCATCATGGAGAAAACCAGCATAGTGAGAAAGAGGATGATGGTGACGGGGATGTAAATGTTGGCCCCGAAAATGATTGTGGAGAAGGAAAGAGTGGCGAATTTCATAGATATGACGTTGACCACCTCTATGGTGGATATGGAGCTGATAACAGGAAAGATCATGGGGGTTATATTTGCAAAAACGATGATGATGATGATGATGACGACGACTACGACGACGACGACTACGACGATGATGATGATGATGACGGCGACGATGATGATGATGATGATGGTAGGAATGATCTTGGTAGAGGTTATGATGTTGATGGGGACGAGGATGGTGGGTGCGATGATGATATTGATGGCAGTGAAGGTTGCCAGGCTGAGAGTCACTGTGGCACTGGCGATGGAGGTGATGGAGATGGGGATGATGATGGTGGTGGGGAAGATGAGTTTGGTGATGGGGAAAAAATGGACTGATAGTTAAAGTTGCAGTGGTGACGGGGGTGGTAGAGATAGAGAAAATGATGATAGTGGCAATGGGGAGGGGCAATAGTGATGATAAGAATCAGAGTGAGGTGAAAAAATTTATCATCCCAGAAAGCTGGGAAAAAGGAAGAAGTCTTTTTGTACTGATGAAAGTGTCGACGAGTTGATGTTCTTTTTTTAATCTGATATGGTGTTAATTCGAATGGCGCTATTGATGATTGCTTTGGTGGAATGTGAAAGGCTGTCAGGGGAAATGTGAAGGTGAAAGTTGAAATGGTTGACCATTCATTTAAGGCAAAAACTCCACTAAGATATGCCAAAACCATTCTAATGATGTTTGCTACGGAAAACCGATTTGTACCCACGCACACTCAAGTAAGGAAGAATGCTGCAAGAATGTGCTGCCTTCAGCGCACGTGGTTTATCAGAGCAGGATGGTGATCCTCGTAATGGAAGTAAAAGAGTAGAGTTTGAGAATACCAGGGATGATCACCTCTGTGGGAGACCGGCCACAGCTCCTGACAGCATATAGCAAATATAGATAGAAAAGAATTCTTACCGTCTATTCCTGATCACAACGCTGGGACGTATAAATCCGAAAGTAAATTGTTGGAACAGGTATCTTGCATGGCATTAAATGTATGTGGTATTCTTACTAAACTGAAAAACCCAGATTTTATTTCATTCATACCTCAATATGACATTGTTTTTATCTCCGAAAGTAAGCTAGACGAATTGTTGAAACCCCTATTCCCAGGTTTTCCCTTTTTAAAAAAAACGGAAAAAGTACAAGAAAAAATCGGGGGGTATCTACTTTTTAGCAGAAAAAATTTTTAACAAATAACATTTTTGAGAGAAAAGAAAAAAAAATCAAAAGTATTTACCCCTTTTAAAAAAATTTTATTTTTTTTGTTAGGGATAGTGACTGTTTTGGGGAATGCATTGTTCTTAAAATTTTAAAAGAAACTGTTTAAACAGAGGGTTTCTCTTTGGGCAATCTCCCTTTCCCCCAAAAAGGCCCCCCTTTTTGAAAATAGAGACTTCTTTGTTTGGATAAAAGGGGAAGCCAATCCCTTCACCCCCAAACACGAATGTATTTTCTTAAGGGTAAAATTTAATGTCCAACGGAACGGTGAATAGAAACTGCAATTAAAGGTAAAATAATAATGGTTGGATTTTCCCAACCCAAAAGGGGGCCCACTGATGAAAATAAAGGAACCCCTTTATTTTTTTCCCGGTTCCTCTCAGTTTTTTCCCCCAAAAAAAATGTCGCCATAATTTAACGGGGGAAAAAAGCTTATAAATTTTGAAAAACCGTAATCCTTAATTTGGTAAAGGGATGTATGGGAAAAAGATCCCAAAATTTTTGGTAAATGTAAAAGGAAAAACGCAGTGTATTTGTTTACCTATTGTATCATTGGATATAAATCTACTTTTATAACTTTGTTGTTTTGATTTTTTGGAACTGTATTCTGATGTACATTCCCCCATTTTTCCTTATTTCATTTGTAACATTTCTAAGGTTGGAACCAAAAGGGAAAAGCGGGGGTTGTGCTTCTTTTTATTGTACACCCAAACAGTTTGTTAAAAGTTTAAAGTTCCCCTTTGGGGTAAGCCAAGGGGGCCCCAAAAAAAAAAATTTTGATTATATATTTTCCCTTTGGAAAATTCAAAAAATTTTTAGAATAGAACAGGTATTGAAAAACCCTTTACTCCCCAGACCCAAAATTTCCCCAATCTGATGTAGATGGGTGTTTGTAATTTTTACCAACATTATGAAAAAACAGTGCAGAAACAAATGGATTGTTTAAAAGAAAGGGGTAAGTCTAAAAAAAACCAGCAAAGAAAAACTAAAAGGGTTCCGCAGGGGTTAAGGGAAAGTTGTGACAAAAGCAAAAGGCTTTTTTTAAAGCATAAATAAACATGCTCACTGTGAGGGAGCAAAAGTTTTTCCTTGCCCGGGCAAAAAAACAAGTCGTGACAAGAAAAAAGAAATAAAGGAAGAAATTTCCCAAAATTTATCAAATAACCTTGTAAAGAAAATTAAAGAGTACGAATTCTTTTCCCAAGGGCATACGGGAAGATTTTTAAAGGGGGGGACAAATTTAAAGAAAGACTGACCCCCTTTGGGGAAGACCACACGGGAAACAGTCAGCATTGGGGGGGCAAAACAATCACCAACCCAGGTTTCCGATGAATTGACGGGCTGGCGGGAAATAAAAGGGGAACTGGCCAACCATGAAGAAACTGGACAAAAATATCCCACAATACGGCATGGAATCAGGGGCCGAAAAAAACCAACCCTCATAAACAAACAGTCCCCACCCCCAATCACCACCAAGATCCTCTCAGCAAAAAAGAACGGGAGAAAGTTCCCTTTTTAAAAGTACCTTGGACCCAAACATAATAAAGGAGGGAAAATCGAAGACCGAAACCCTTTAGCAAGAGCCAAAAACCACACAGCAAGGGGAAAAGACTGAAGACCCAAATGGAAGACAGAAACATCCCCCCTGGGAACCCAAAGGGAAATTACAAAACCCCGCAAAGTCACCTCAATCATGTTTTACCATTTGAGGCATGGACATTAAACCAGACCTAAAAAAGGGGACCCCAAGCAGTAAAAATGAATGCCTCAAAAGGGCCCCCTTTGGGAAACTAAATAAAAGGGAACCATGTCCCCAAACAATGAAGTCCGCAAATGATCACTCAACGGGTGCGGGACATAAAAGCCCTACTGACCAGGGCGAAAAAGGGGAAACTCAGAGGTAGGGGGAAAACAAACACCCTCAAAAGGGGACTTGCAAAGACCACCGAAAAAGGAAAAACAGTCCAGGGGAAGAGAAAAGGGGGCAGACAAAAGGAGAAAGGGGGCCCACGACACCCCTGATTGGACAGGGGAGGACTTCAGTGTCCCCCAGGTCCTTCCCCACGACCGTGCAAAGGGGAGCCAGCTGGCCCAAAACCGTCGTCCACCCGCAGGCGCCCCAAACGACCCTGGGGGGTTTTACAGGACCAGTGAACAGGGGATACCATTTACACCCATATCATGTCGGGCTTTAGGGAACTTTTGAAAAGGGATATACCCCGAAAAAGAGGGAAAACCCAAAAAAACCTGCAGTATTGATGAGGCCCAACGCCTTTGAAAAAAACCAAGAGCAAAAATTTTCCCCCCTTTACGAAGAGAGTAAGAATCCCAATCACAAAACTAAAATCAAATAAAAAAATGGGTTTAAATCACTCACTAATAAAATTTTTAAAGGCGGCGTCAACCAGGTTACTTGGAAAATTTACTAATTTTAAAAATTTGTCACCCTTTCGTTTCGGGAAAATCTCCAAATGCCGGTCCAGGGGAACTAAAAAGCCAGTTTTAAAGCAAAAAAGGAATTTCCAAAGGACCCTAATAATTATAGAGATAACAAATTTTAAGTTGTTTTCGGAAAACTTTTTACTTCTGTAATTAACAACCGACGAAAAAATATTTCAAAAAATTCAAGACTATTGGGCAAGAACAGGCTTTTTTAAAGAGCGGCTTTTTCCCACCACGGATCACTTTTTGCACTTCATTGAAAGATTGTTTGTGTTTCTTGCCAAAGAAAAGGGCTTTATTCCCTTTTTTGGAGTTTTTTTAAAAAGGCTTTCGAACCGGTTAATAGAGCTTTTCTTGGGGGAAAGCTGTTCGATAAATGGGTGAAGGGAAACAAAAAAAAGGGGTATCAAAGATACTACTCTAAAGCAAAATCATGTTTTAAAGCGATTGAGGAGTGTTCGATTTTTTTAAAACCCCAAAAACTGGGGTTTCGTCAGGGTGAAAATTTCCCTCACGTCCCCTTCCTTTGCCTTTTATTTGAATGATATGCAGTCCTACATTATGGAAAAAAAAAAAGGGTTTTTAACCCCTACAAGGGCAAAGGAACCCGGGAAACTGGGGTGTGAAAGAGAAAAGGGGGATCTTTTCTGAAAATGTTTTTTTTTTTTGGTAGGCAATGATACGGCAATTTTGCAAATCAAAAAAAAACTTGCAGAAAGCATCGATGCAATGTGTAACAATTTTCCAAAAGGAAACTTAAAAAAAATTTGTAGAAAAAAAAAAAAGTTTTGTTTTTTTCAAGATAAAACAAAAAAAATCCCTTTTTTTAATGTGGGGGTAAAAAAATTAAAGGGGTTTTTGCTTTTAAATTTCTGGGGCTAAACCCTTTAAATTATAAAAAATTTTAAAACGTGGCACAAAAACCCCTTATATGACAAGCATGTCGTAGAAAATGTTCTCTCCAAAAAAAAAAAAAAATGCAAAAAACCTTTTTCTTCCCCATTGATATAAAAGATTGAATTATTTAACAAGTAGAATTTCCCAAATTTTTGCTTTATGGTTTGAAGGTCGGGATTTCCATCAATGTGTAATTAGCCCAAAATTACAACTTAAGTTTTTCAAAATAATTTTTAAAACGGGGAAAAATCTCCCCCAAGAAAAAAGGGTTTTTAGGGGGAATTTGGCCCAATTTTTTTCCTGTGGAAATAAACAGCTAAAGTAAGAGCTTTGTTTTTGGTTTAAGCTTTTGATATCGGAAGTGGGGGCCCAAGTTTTTCTAACATTTTTTTTTAAAATTGCTTTCCGATATTATAACGTTAAAAAGCCCACAAATCTTTCTTATTTGCTAACGTAGAACGCATATTAAAAAGAAATCGGTTTTAAATGGGGATTTTGGGGAAATTTATTTTTTCTCAATGTTTTTTCGAATGGTTTAAAACCAAAAATTTCATTAGTTTTACAAGATCAGTAATTTTCAACAAAGGGTTTTTTCATGTTGGGAACAACACATATTTTTTAATTAAAGACTATTTAAGGGTAAAGGAAAAAGGGAAAGGAGTTTCCCCTAACCTATAAGGGCGTAGGGGAGCCCAGGTTTTCAGAACCCCCACTTTTTCTAGGGGGCCAAAATATTAGGGGCGCCCATCTCCTCTCCCTCGCTGCTTTTCCTTTCCCCGACCCCCAAAGAGGGGAGGGACCCATTTCAACTGGTTAAAATGGGGGGAAAAGTACCGAAGCCAAGGCGCCAAAAAGGGCACCCATCCAACTGGTAACCAAGCTCGACGCTGCTTAAAATTGGCTGGGGGGAAAACGAGTGCTCCACCACTTTAGCTATAAACCCATTTAAAAAAGGGGTTTTTTATTTGAAGATTATCTGACGATTTTTTCCTCATAAAATTTTTTTTTTTTAACTTTTTTTCCCTTTTCCCCAAAGTTAAACAACCCGACTCCCAACCAAATTTTAGAATAAGAAATTTCCCAGAGCAAGAGAGTTTTTTGATAAATTGGGGAAAACGGCTAAAGGGGATGGTTTTCCCTTTTCTATTCAAAATTCCCTTTTTTTTGTTTCACTAAGAAACAAAATTTTTCCAAAAAATATTATAGAGGAAACCCAAATTTTATTAAGTTTCCCTGAATTGTTTTGTTTCCCCAAATAAAAACCTGCATTTAAGTAAAAAAATCCTCAAGAAAAAGAAAAAACCCATTGATTTTAAAGCACCTTTTATTACAAACCCGTTCATTTTATTACATGTTAAAGGGGGAAGTTAATTTCCTTTGTTGGGATAGACTTTTAATGGGCCCTGTCCCTTTTGTGGGGGGGACACTACACCCCACGTTATGTGTTGGGGGGTGTGTGGGGTGTGATGTTTTGTGTGCCCCCCATTTGTTTTGCATGGTGGCGCGCTATCTGTGTACTGGTTGTTTCTTTCTACAGGGGGGTCCAACCACATTTATACAGCGCCCCCGAGAACTTTTTTATTTTTCCCTTTGAATTTTTGCCTGGCGATTAGTTTGAAAAGCTTTTCCCGCGTAAGTGGGGGCAGGGGTGTTTTGTGTGACCCGGGGGGGGGGGGAAAACGGGTTTCTTGGGAGTGATTTTTTCGGGGGCTTTTGTTCTTGTGGATGGCCCTTTTCTTGCCCGTGGTGTGCTGGGGGAGGGAAAGGGGGGGGAGAGAAGAGACATTTTTGGGTTTCGGGAAATGGATTCCCGCTCCATGTTTGGGTTTCTTATGCCTTTCCTGTGTTTGGAATCTCTTTCCCCTTTTCATTCCATGGTTTTTTTGCACTTTCATTTTGGGGCGAATTTGGGGTGGATATTTTTCACACCCCCCATCCCCCAAGTTTTGGTTTTTTTAAATTTCATTACCCCCTTTGGGGTTTTTTTTTTGAAATAAAATCTTTAACTTGAATCAAAAAGAAAAAGGGCCGGGTAACATTCTGGGAGGGAAAACCCTTGAAAAAATAACCAAAATTGTTCATTTAAAACTTATATTTCCCCTTACTTTGAAAGAAATTTTTTGAAATATCTTTACTAAAAAAAACAAAAAACCTTAATTTAAACCCGACCAAATTTCTTCCTCTTTATGCTAAACTTCACAGGAGGGATGGGGGGAAATAAAACCCAAATAAAAAACCCAAAAATAACAGTCGTATTTTCTTTATAAATTTTTTCAGATATGTAAAATAGTTTTTGTACATAAACAAAAATTTTAAAGATTTATTTTTTTTTAAAAAAAAAGGGCCCATTCAAGGGGATAGTTGCAAGAGCTGTAAAAACTTTAAAATTTAAATTTATTTTTCCCCAAAAAAAGTGTTTTTTTTTTGGCCAAAAACCTTTTCAAACACCAAAAACGCCAATTTTTAAAAGGGAAACAATAAATCTTTTATTTAAAAGAAAGGTCCCGAAACCGTAGAATTCAAAAATAATAACAACTCAAAAAAAACCTACTTATAAATTATACCTTAAAACCCTTTTGTAAAAAAGGGGCCAAGTATCCCTCCTGGGCGTTTTAGTGAAAACGGCTTAAAAAAGCCCCTGGGCACAGCCCCGGGCCCGGTGCGGGCAGGGGAAAACCCACACCACTTGAACCACCAAATAAAAAACCCGAAAACCCTGCCCTCCCGGCACCCTCTACTCCTACACCCGCGGGTAAGCTGGCTTTCCCAGAGGCTGTGGGCCAAGTGGATTGAGTGTTTGATTTCCAGCCTTTAGGTCCACGAAGTCGTGGGTTCGATCGAATCTTGGCTGTGATGTTTAGGATGGGGAAATGTTGTTATATCCTGGGTTGACTTATAGGGACACTCACTCACTCATCCCTTGGTCGGGACAACCGTTGGGGTACCCGCACGGACGCTGCAAGTGGACCGCCAAATGGTTCTGTCCTGGGCTGTTTTCAGGAGGCTTGGTACAGTGAGGCCGGTCCACTCCTTGATGTTGGATATCCAGCTTTTGCGTGGTCGTCCCTGCCTCCTTGCTCCTTCCACCATTCCCTGCAGGACTGTCTTTGACAGGCTGTTATGCCTTGTTGTGTGTGGCCAAACCACTTCAGTTTCTCCGTTTGACTGTATCTAGCAATGGTTCTTGTTTGCCAGCCAGTGCCTCGATCTGCTGCCAGACGTAGTCATTGGTTTTTGCGGTCTCTGTAGGTGATGTTCAGGATCCTCCTGAGGCACTTCATCTCAAAGGCTTGAATGCGACGTTCTAAATCGGCAGTAAGTGTCCATGCTTCACAGCTGTACAAGGCAATGGATGTGATGAGTGCCTTGTAGAGTCTGACCTTAGTGTGGGTTTCTGATGTTGTGGTTCTCCACACTTTCGCCAGCTTAGTCATGGAGGAGAGTGCCACAGCAAGTCTGATCTTCACCTCTTGTGTGCTCGTGCCTTCTTTGGTGATGACTGCTCCAAGGTACTTGAAAAGTTTCCACTCCTCTAGTGTCTCGCCACTCATCTTGATGCTGGTGGGAGTTGGTCGGTGTGGTACTGTTCACTAGGATCTTGCTCTTTTCCGTGCTGATCTCCATACCGTGGGCATTGGCTGATGTTTCCAGTCTGGTGGTGAGATCTGGAGTTCTTCTTCACTGCGGCCCATGAGATCAATATCGTCTGCGAATCGAAGATTGCAGACTGGCCTTCCTCCTATTGTGATTGTGGTCTTGAAGTCAAGGAGGGCCTCCTGCATGATGTTCTCCAGGAACACGTTGAAAAGAACGGGGGATAGCGGGCAGCCTTGTCGAACTCCAACTGAAGTCCGGAAGAACTCCCCGATTTCTCCCCCC
>CM054154.1:48970521-48998804 GCA_028751875.1 Rapana venosa
GATAAATTTTAACAACTACCGGGCATACCCCTTTCTAAGCATTGTCGGGAAGACTTTCGCCCGCTCATACTGAACCGACTGCAGTCTCTCGCAGAGCGTGTATACCCTGAGGCACAGTGCGGCTTTCGAGCTGAGAGATCAACGATTGACATGATATTCTCCCTGAGACAGCTGCAAGAGCAGTGTCGTGAGCAGAGACGTCCCTTATACATTGCCTTCATTGATCTGACCAAGGCGTTCGACTTGGTCAGCAGGGCAGGGCTGTTCACACTCCTGCAGAGAATTGCATGTCCCCCAAGCTCCTGAGGATGATCACTTCCTTTCATGAGAATATGAAAGGCACCGTCCAGCACGATGGCTCCTCCTTGGACCCTTTTCCCATCAAGAGCGGAGTTAAGCAGGCTGTGTCCTCGCTCCGACGCTATCGGCATCCTGTTCTCGCTGCTGCTGCGCTACGCCTTTAGACAATTGAAGACGGGGTCTACCTGCACACCAGAAGCGACGGCAGCCTGTTCAACCTCGCGCGCTTCGTGCAAAGACAAAGGTCGCAGAGTCCTCATACGTGAGATGCTATTCGCCGATGGACGCGCGCTTGACAGCACACACTGAGGCTGCCCTCCAAGAACTCATCAACTGCTTTGCGCATGCTGCACTGAGTTCGGCCTGATGATCAGCATCAAAAAGACGAACATCCTGGGCCAAGATGTCGCTCCGCCCCTTCCATCTCATCGGCGACAGCCCCCTCGACGTCGTGAAAACTTCACGTACCTTGGCTCTGCCATCTCCAGTAGCCTCAGCCTGGACACCGAGCTGAACTCCAGAATTGGCAAGGCATCAGCAGCAATGGCTCGTCTGTCAAGAGAGTATGGGAGAACTCCATGCTCACCATCAAGACCAAGACCCTAGTGTATCAAGCCTGCGTGCTGAGCACATTACTGTACGGTAACAAAGAGCTGGACTCTATACGCCTGACAAGACGCAGGCTCAACACCTTCACCAACGCTGCCTCAGAAGGATCCTTGGCGTTCACATGGCAGGACCATGGTCCCAACAAAGAGATTCCTGGAAAGGGCGGGAACACTCAGCATGTTTGCCTGCCCACCAAGAGATGCTTGCGCTGGCTTGGCCATTGTCAACCGCATGCATGACGGCAGACTGCCTAAAGACATTCTGTACGGTGAGCTTGCCACCGGCTCAGACCAACGGAAAGGCCAATGCTTTGATACAAAGATGTGTGCAAGCAGGACCTGAAGGCGGGTGGCATTGCACCAGCAGGCCTTGAGCACTGGCAGCAGACCGCAGCAGTTGGCGAGCCACTACAGGTGGGCCATCAAGACAGCAGAGCAGAAGAGGGGGAGCAGTGGGGAGACAGACGAGCACGCAGACATCGGAGAGCGGAGTCAGCACCATCAGACAAACTCCGTTCTTCACATGCAACACCTGCAACAGGATCTGCCGCTCCAGGATTGAGCTCTACAGCCACAGTCAGCGCTGCAGTTCCACCAGTGACTGACTGACCCATGGCGCATTCTCCATTGTCTCCCGAGACAGACAGATGCCACAAGATTTTCTTCATTGTACTCTAGGATAGTTGCCTCTGCTTCAGCGGCTGTTACTTCTTTCTCTTTAGCCATCAGATTCAGCTCAGTGTTACATTCTCTCCTAAGGCGTTCAGTTTGGCCTCCATAACTCTCCTCTCCCTCGATCACTGCTCCTTGCTTCAAAAGTTCTGCTTCTCTGTGAGCGAATTCTGTGCACACACAAGCTTCTGTTTTGGCACTCTTACAGGCAGCAAGGCTACTGGGATGTTTGAGTCCTACATTAGCCAGATCTGTTGGAATGGTAGCTGGTGGACCTAGCTTCCAGCTTTTCCATTCCTCAACGTAGGCTCCAAGGGAAGGCTGATTCCTCCATGCTGGCAAGTGTTGAGGGGTCGTCTGGTCACCAGAAGCAGAAGTCCCCACACTTTTTCTTCATGTTCTGCCTTGCATTCTATGAACAGTCTCGCAGGGGCTGCCTTTCGTTCAAAGAATAATCTTGCAAATAGTGTCATGTTAAACAACTCTTTATTGGTCCACAGATATGTGAAACCATCCATATGGAAATCTAGAGAGCCAACAGGAGCTGTAGTGTAGTGGTGAAAAATAAAGTGTGGGGACTTCAGGGATTGGTATTTTACAACATGGCAGTTGCAAAGACCTTTTGCTGACATGAAGACAAAGAGAAAGGCGCTATTGCAATATATTTAAAACCAGAGATTGACCAAAGCATTGGTGAAACAACAAAAATACCTCTTGTTCCAGAACAGTGTGTGTGTGTGTGTGTGTGTGTGTGTGTGTGTGTGTGTGTGTGGTGTGTGTATGTGTGTGTGTGTGTTGTGGTGTGTGTGTGTGTGTGTGTGTGTGTGTTATTGCAGTGTTTCATATTGTACCTATCTTGTCAATCTAAAAATGGTGTCTTCATTGTTTACCTATCTTGTCAGTCTAAAAAATGGGAACTTAATCTCTCTCTCTTCTCTCTCTCTGTACGTGTGTGGATAGACGACGTGACGGGATGAGAACTGAACGGGTGTGCTGTTAGTAAGCTGCTGCAAATTTTTGCATTTTAGCTTCAAAATGTCAGTTACTGGCCTTCCAGCAACTGTAATAACAACTTCAAACGCCTGCTGATCGACACGTGGTATCGAGTTGGAAGTCGCAGGGGAGAGCGGCAGCGTTGTGTTCGTCTTGCGAATGAAGCCAGCTGACAAGTCAGTGACAACAGAAATGGCGGACCCGGTGCTGAACCGTAACTCCCAAGTTCAGTACTATCGCAAAAATCCCCATTGTCAATCTGTCGCGACCTCCAAAGAAGCAGGACAACACCAAGAAGACAGGCAAGTCACAATAGTGACAATGACAGTGTCTTGGATGTAGTCCGGTATTGTGTAACATTGACTCCCTGCTCGATGTGGAAAAAGAAAACAAAACCAGTGTGTACCCAGAGCTGTGTGTCAGCAGTGCAGTGAATGCCTCGGCACACAGAGTCACTGATTCTTACTGTGTGATCCTAGCAAACAGTCAGCACAGATCGGTGTGTCTTCTGAGCGTCCACCGCCCTTCAGCTGTTCACTTGTTCTGTGCTGTTGTGACTCGAATTAATGGTTTTTGTTCTGATGTGATGATGTATATCTATGATGTAGTTTCAAAACAGAATCCCCTGTAAGCACAGTTCTTTCACCATCTTCTACTCATGATTCACCATCCAAATCTTGTTGTTCTTCCATAGCCGCATCTCAACCATCGCTTCATCCTCATCCTCTGATGCTTGTCCAACTCACCACTTTTCATCTACAACCTCTCCACCTTCCTTCAGATCACTTCAAGTTTGTGTTGTTCAATGTGCAGTCTGTCGGTCCAAAGGAAAAGTCAGACTACATTTCTGTTTTTATTCTGGAAAAAACTTGACTTAACCGTCCTCCCGTAAATTGCTTAAACCACATGGCCATGAACAAAAATAAAACAGCTGACTCCTCCTGGATATAAAAACTTATTTCTTTCCCCCGACTCTCTCGAGGAGATGGGACTTGCCATCATTTAAAGACACATTGGAACTGTCTCTTTCTTTCAGTCACAACCTTCAATTCTCACATGATCATTTGAAGTTTGCGGAAATCAATCTCAAACCTACTGGCCACTCTATTACTATCGCTTGCCTTTACCGTTTCATCCCCAGCCATAACACAGCCTAACATCTCTTTTTTACCAAGAATTCAGTCACCTCCTCGACACTACAGCCTCTCTCCCTCTTTACTTATAATCTTGGTGACTTCAACTTCCATTTCGGAAAATCAATCTTCTCCAGGTGGTTCAACGTCTTTCTCTTTCTCTGTCCAACCATTCTCTCTCTCAATGGTTTCTAAGATCAGCAACGCCTCAGATCGGTCATATTTTAGACTGGATGATTACTAATGCTTCTTTTAATATTTGTACATCTGTTTCTGTCCACCGCGAACGGCATTTGATCATTCCGCCTTTCTTTTCCATCTTTAACATCACAAAACTGTCAGAAAGAAGAAATATGTTACTGTCGCAATTTAAGGCTTAGACATTCATTCCTTCTCTTACAAGCTTTCGATAAGTTTTTCACAAAACCTCTGACACACATGACCTGCTCTGGATCACTATAACACTATTCTACGCCAACTGCTTGATGAGCATGCACCTCTACTGACCTTCTCCTCCCGGACAGACCTGTGCGCCAATGGGTTATACCCAAGCATCTTGATAGCAGATGCGCAAACGCTGGCGACTAGATCGCCAGATGGCGGAAGTCAAAAACGAATCAAACAAACAATTTCCGAAAACAAATAAACAAAGTCAAACTCTTAATCCATCAGCAAAAGACAGATACTACTCTCCAAGTTCTATGTGGATAATCCAATATAAAATCTCTTTTTTCCCTCACCTCAATCTCCCTTGGATCTGAAAAAACAATCCTCTGCCTTAACACCCAATGCCTGGTAGTATCTTCCATCCATATTTTCTGCCTTCTTCTCAGATACAATGTTCGAAATACATACGCTCCAGACTGGATTAGACTCAATTTCCAGCCTGCGCCTCCTGATCCCCAGTTCATGCAATCTTTCTTTTCCTGCCTTCCACAAATTGAAAAAGTAATCATGAAATTTCTGATGTATTGACTATACAAAATGCGACTTGATCCCATACTGCTGCTCCTGTTTTCTCGGGGGGGGGGGGCCCCCCCCCCCACCTTAAAAAAATTGCCTTCCACAACTTGTTCATTATATCACTAAAATAGTAAACTCATCTCTTATTATTGTGTCAGGAAATTTTCCATCAGCTCTTTAAAACAGCAATAGTCTCACTCTACTGAATAAGCACGCTCGATCCCAACATTTGAAGATTATTGGCCTGTCTCAAACTTACCTTTGTCTTCTAATGTACTAGAAAAAAGTTGTTCTCAAACAGCTCAACAGTCACCTTCATTTCAATGATTCCTTCCACTTTATCAATTGCTGATCGCCCCAACCACAGCCACCGAAACCACCCTAGTCCTCTCTTTAGATACACTTTCTACTTGCTTCTGATGCAGGAAAAAATCCCCTCCTCACTCTTCTTGACTTATCTGCTGCCTTTGATACCATAGATCACTCAATTTTTCTTCTCGCACAAAATTCGCATGTGGTTATTAACGGACAGCCTCACTGGTTTAACTTCATACCTCACAGACAGATCAGAAAGTTATTGTAAACAAAATCAATCAAACCTGTCAAAATGGAATGTGGAGTTTCCCGCAGGGATCATCCCTGGGCCTGTTCTATTTACTTCTACACGGCTCCACTCTCACATATAATAAACACCCACCATATGCTCATCATTTCTATGCCGATGATACAGCTTCAGTGCAGTGATACTGTTGAAAACTTGCTTCCCTCATTTGACAAAATATGTCCTACTGCCTTCAAGAATTCATAAACTGAATGACTCAGAACAAGTTACAACTTAATGCCGATAAAACGAGCTATGCTCATAGGGACCCAACATAATTTCCTCTATCGCAACAAATCTTCAATGGTAATCAGCAATAGTCAGTTCCTTTGTCAACTCATGTGAAGTATTTAGGAGTTAGTTCTTGTCAACACACTCTCTAATGAAAAAATTCATCACCCAGACCTGCCAGTCTTGATACTATCAATTACGCGCGCATAAGCGCGTTTCGCAACTATCTGTCCACTGATGCAATTCAAGCTCTGTCACATCTCTCATTTCTTCACGTTGTAGACTATGTATTCTCTTTTGGGCTTGGCTACCAGCATTATCTATCCACTCTCTTCAACATACATAACTCTGCAGCTCGGCTGGTCTAGAAGAAAAAATGCTAAAAACATCATCCTCTTCTGCGATCTCTCACTGGCTGTCAGTCTCACAAAGACTAAGTATAAAATCATACCCTTCTGTTTCGAATGTGCTCCACAAATCTGCACCATCTTATCTCTGTAACTGTCTTCATCTGTACACTCATCCTGTTTCCCTTCGTTCTAGCCCCGCGATACTTTGGCTTTCGAACACCCTGATTCAAACAAACCATGTTGGCCGTCGCTCCTTCTCTGTTTCTGGTCATCCACTGATGACCTCCCTCTTTCACTTCACCAAATGTATTCACCTTGATACTTCATCAGCCTCAAAACACACTTATTTCTACTGAGTCCTTTCCCCCAATTTCTGTCACCTATTTTCACAGCATTTTTCACCTTCTAAGTGTTGTTTCCGAGATGTGTGTGTTAATGAGTTCTGAATGTGTGTGCGTGTGGCGTGCGTGCGTGCGTTATAAAGGTTGTGTGTGCGTGCATACGTGAGCGCGCATGGTTTTGAAATCTGTTTTTCATTATGTTTAAGAGAGTTGCATGCTGTAAAATGATTGAGTGCAAGCACTTCAATTTGTTTGTCTTTTTACAAGATTCAGCGCTATATAAATTCCATATATTATTATTATTATGTGCAGGAAGAGCTGACAGTTGGCTCACAGTGTGATGATTCTGACACTGGTATTGATGAAACAGTATGTGTCATATCTAAACTGACAATAGTTTGTGTTGCATCGTCGTTTTTAGTAATTAATGGGACAGCAAGAGAAACACACGGTTTCGTAAGGTTTTGTACATAGTTCAGGCGATCAAAACATTGTGATGTGTGAATCAGATGATCATCGCCTGGGAATACTCTTGTAATGGAGGTATGGTGAGAATCTAAGTGTGTGTTTGTACATCAAGAAGAGAGAAAATCATGTTGCCAGAAGAACGTTGTCAGGCTTGCAGGATTCGTAAAGGGAAGCAGCGTTCCTTAACACACAAACCGCAGAGCAGTGGGGCCTGCATGAGGCGTGGAAAGAATAATAATAATTATATTTTAACATAATCTTCGGGGACCGATCGCGTTTTCTTACATGGGCTGACTTCGCTGGCTACAGACTGAAAAGGAAAGGCTGTTTTGAAAATTGAGACTCCGGCAATAAATGTAACGGACTCTGGATGTTACATACCACTACTGCCAAGGTTTCATGTCATTGTAATCGCGTCGCGTTTCAATATCGTTTGTTACCGCGCCACAGCGCTATATGGCTTGATTCTAAATAGCAATAAATAATTTGTCAAATTGTCTGTATGTGTGTGCTGTGCGTGTAAGTGTGTATGTGTGTTTTATGTGAGTATATTTTTTGTTTGTAGTTTTTGGAATGTTTATTCAATATGAAATGTAAGCCGTCTTGTGTCTTTCAAGTTTATGGTTGTATCTGTGTGCTGTCTGTTTCGTAAATGCCTCCATGGGCTGATTAAAGTGTTTTGTTCTTGATTGACCTGTTACTTGGTCAGTTTAGATTAGGGGCCAAGCTGATCTGGACGCGTCATTAGGCCCCATATACTGGTTTTGTTCTTAGTTGTTTCAACTTCCACTTTCTGATGAGATCCCTTCCTAATGCAGTTGCAGTCAAAACTTTGTTGCTGTTGCTGACAACTCTGCTGCTGTTGCTAGTCAACTTTGTTGCAGTTGCTACCAACTTTACAGCCATCTGATGATGTACTGGATGATGTCACTGAAAGCAGAACTGTCTAGTTAAAGACTCCTTTGACTAGTTGCACCAAAATATCCTTCATGAAATAGTCTAGGGCTTTCTCTTTGCGCTTGCGGCTGTGTGTGGTCTCTCTGTTTGAATGTGAAATTGGTTTTTTGTGTTTATCGGTGTCCTTCTGGAAAGTTTTATTTCATTGTGTTATAAACAAACTCCCAAGAATTGTGCGGTCTGAACAGTTTTTTTTGATATAATTTGACTTTCGACATATTTCAATTTATAATTTTCTTTGCTTTATATTCATTTTCAAAATTTCATTGACTCTATGATTTGTGTTTAACGGATTGCGTGATACTTTGTGACCCTGTGTACTGTGACCCTGCCGCAGCGTGCACATTTGCACGTGATTCACGACTCAAAAACCGCCCACCACACTGCCAGCATTTGTTACTACTCGGCAATGGACATTAACAGTTACAGACTTAAAGCTTTCTCATCACGTGGTTTTCACCAAATTGCAAATGGACTCAAACACACATTGTAAACGGGAATACACCGCCGGGAAAACTGACGAACTATGTTGAACACGTGCGGGCATACGTCATCGCCCTGAAGCGGTGCTTCCAACATCTGCCTCCTCCTCATTCTGACGTCACTACCACAACAACGTACCAGCCACAAACACTGCTTCAATTTCTTGTCCTCCAGATGTTTCATCCTTTGTCTGTGACTCTAATGGTTCTATCCGTGATGGGTGTGATGATTTTCATGAAAACTATAAATCCCCTGATCTGACCAGTTCTTTTACCATCTTTCCATTCCTGACTGCATCAAAACCTTGTCGACTCTTCCTCTGTACGTTATTTTACCATCACCCTCGCCTCTTCTCTGATAGTCATAGTCAATCATTCATTTCAGATCTCCTTCAAGTTGTGTTGTTCAATGTGCAGTCTGTTGCCAAATTGGAAAAAGCGACTTCATTTCCGATTTCATCTCTGAAAAAAAACATTGACTAACCTTCCTACTGAAACTTGGCTTAAACCCAACATGGACATGAGCCAAAATAAAACAGCTGACTCCTTGAGATATAAAATATTTCTTTTCAGCTCTCTCTCGAGGCGGTGGATCACTTAATTTACAAAAAAACACATGGAAACAGCTCTTTCTTTCAGCACAACCTTCATTCCCACACGACTATTTTGAAGTTTGCGAATCAACCTCAACTACCTGGCCACTCTTTCGGTTCTGTTGCCTTTACCGCCACCTCCTAGCATAAGAACAACCTGACTCTTCTGTGTTTCTTCAGAAATTCCGTCCACTCCTCGGCCACTACAGACTCTCTCTACTAAACTTATAATTCTCGGTGACTTTACATTCCATTTCGACAACAGTTTTCTCCAGATGTCAAACATCTTTTCTTTCTCTGTCCAACCATTCTCTCTCCCAAATGGGTAAACGACGCAACGCACTGATCTGGCCATATTTTAGACTGGCTGATTACTAATGCTTCATTTAATCTTTGTTACATCTGTTTTTGTCACTGAACGAACTGCATTCTGATCATTTCGCCATTTCTTTTCCACCTCTACATTACAAAACCTGTCGGAAGAAGAAAAATATGTTACTCATCGCAATCTATGGCCTAGACATTCATACTTTCTCTTCAAAAGTCATTCGAAGTTTTTACACAAACTCTGACCACACTGGACCTTCTCTGAATTACTTATAACACTGTTCTCCGCCCCAATGCTTGATGAGCATGCACTCCTCACTGACCATCTTCCTCCCTGACAAACCTGTGCGCCATGGTATACCGAGACATCCTGATAGCGAAGCGCGCAAACGCGGCAACTTTTGAACGGCAGTGGCGGAAGTCAAAACGAAATCATCAAACAGCTTTTCCGAAAAAAATAAACAAAGTTCAATCTCTTAATCCATTCAGCAAAGACAGAATACTACTCTTCCATTCTCTGCGCTACACCTAAAATCTCTTTTTTCCCTCATTCAAATCTCCATGGTCTGCAAAAACAAATCTCTGCCTACACCCAACAGCCTGTCTGAACTTCCATCTCTCTTGTCTGCCTTCTTTTCAGACAAGTCACAAACATACGCTCCAGACTGGATCAGACTCATTTCCAGCCTGCAACTCCTGAGCCCTTTCACTGGCACTCTCTCTTTTCCTTCTGTTCCACAAGTGAATAGTAATCATGACCAATTTCTGAAGGAAATGACTATAAAAATCCTGCGACCTAGATCCCATACTGCTCCTGTTTTCTCGTAATGCTCACAACTTGTACATATTATCACTAAATATAAAACTCATTCTTCTGGTCAGGACATTTTCAAAAGCTCTTTAAAACGCAAGAGTCACACCTCTACTGAAAAGCAACGACCTCGATCCCAAATTCTGAAGAATTATTTGACCTGCTCAAACTTACCCTTTGTCTCTAAAGTACTAGAAAAAGTTGTTCTCATACAGCTCAACAGTCCACCTTCATTCCAATGATCTCCTTCCCATTTTCATCTGCCTATCGCCCAACCACGCACCGAAAGCCACCCTAGTCCTACTTTTGTACACTTATACTTGCTTGGTTGCAGGAGTGTGAAAAATCTCCCTCCTCACTCTTCTTGACTTATCTGCAGCTTCGGACACTTTAGGGTCACTCAATTCTCTTTCTCGCCTCAAAAATACATTTGGTATTAATGGCACAGCCCTCCACTGGTTTACTTCATACCTCTCCGGTCAGATTCAGGAAAGTTATTGTAACAAAATTCAATCAAAATCTGTCAAATGGATAGGTGCCCATTTAATATTATTTTATTTTTTATTTTGTTTTTTCTTATTATGGTTTAATCCCACAGGGATCAGTCCGGGCCCGTTTCTTACTCTAATACATGCTCCTCTCAATATAATTTTTTTTGACAACCACCATATTGTCATCATTTCTCTGCGATGACACTCAGCTTCAGTGCAGTGATACTGGTTGAAAACTTGCTTCCCTCCTGAAAATATGTCTACTGCTTCAAGACATTCAAAACTGGATGACTCAGAACAAAGTTACAACTTATGCCCCTCCCCCGATAAAACGAAGCTATGCTCTTAGGGACCCAACATAAACTTTACTCCATCACTCAACTCAATAAGAATTCGCAGGGCGTAGTTCATTTGTTCCAACTCTGTGAAGATATCTAGGTGTAGCGTTCTTGACAACCACACTCTCTTTGAAAAATTAATCACCAGACCTGCCATTCCAGTCTTTGCTACTATTCATCTACGGCGCATTAGAGCTGATTCGAAAGTATCTGTCCATGATGCAACTTCCAAGCTCGTCACATCTCTCATTCTTTCACGTTTTTTAGACTACTGTAATTCTCTTTTGTGGCCCTACCTGCATCATCCATCCACTATCTTCAACGGCATACAAAAACTCTGCAGCTCGACTGTCCTAAGAAAGAAAAAATCCGAACACATCACTCTCTTCTGCGATCTCTTCACTGGCTTGCCAGTCTCACAAAGACTGAAGTATAAGTCAAAACCCTCTGTTTCGAATGTCTCCACAAATCTGCACCATTCTTTTCTTTTGTACTGTCTTCACCTGTACACTCATCCGTTCCCTTCGTCAGCGAAGATACTTTGTGTTTCGAAACTCCCAGATTCAAAAAATCATTGTTGGCTGTCGATCTTTTTTTTCTGTTTTGGTCCGTTCCACGTGGTATGGGACCCTCCCTCTTTCACTGCGCCAAAAACATTACTTGATATCCCTTCAATCGCCTCAAAACAACTTATTTCCTCCCTGACACTTTCCCCAATAATTCTGTCCCTAATTTTCTAATACTGCATCCTTCATCTCCTCAGTGTGTTATTGTTCGCGGCTGTGTGTGTGTGTGTGTGTGTGTGTGTGTGTGTGTGTAATACACGTGCCTAAATTTGGAAATAGGTGCTTTATATATTTGATGGAAAAGTTGCATGGCGTGTAAATGATTGAGTGTAAGGCTATCGATTTGTTTGTTTTTTCAAGATTCGGCGCTATATAAATTCCTTGATTTTATGATTATTATTAATAACCATGTTTTCTTCAACCTCTTTGCTCCCTTAAACCATCTCCACATGGTGTCTTCTCAACGCCCAATCTGTCTGTCCTGATGGCAAAGCCGACTTAATTATGTCTGACTATTTCTGACCACAACATAGATCTAACCTTTTCTTACAGAAACGTGGCTAAAAACACTTGTCATGAACCAAAGTTAAATCAGCTGACTCCCACTGGCTACAAACTCTTTCGTTCCCCCAACTTGATGGGGTGGCATTGCCTTCAGTCTTCAAAGGCACTCTGCATCCCAAATTCTTTCTATCTGTCACTCCCTCGTTTTCACCCGATTCTTTTGAAGATCTGTGAACTCAGCTCACCTTACCTGGCACTCTGTTACTTTCTGTTGCTTTTTACCGTCCACCTCCCAACGTAGAAAAAACAAATTGAAGTCTTCAGTTTTCCACAAGGAGTTTCAATCACTCCTTGACATTTCATCTCTCTCCAAGAAACTTATCATTCTTGGTGACTCAACTTTCATTTTGACAACCATGTCCTCTCCTGATGTTTAAGTGGTCTTTCTCTTTTTTGTCAAATCCTCTCTTTCCCAGCTGTGTATACGAAAACCATCCAAGATCTGGTCAACATTTTTAGACTGGCTTTCACCGTTGTTTCAAAAGGTTTAGTCACATCTCAGTCTGTAATCTGTCCACTGATGAATGCTCTCCGATCAATTCTACCATTCTTTTCTCCCTAACACTAAACATTGCAAAACCTATCAAAAGTTGAAGTGCATTACCGTCGCAACCTCAAGGCCTAGATATTACAACTTTTCTTTCCAAGCTTGCTGAACGTCTATCACAAATCCTGACAATTATGTCCTTCTAAACATTACTTACCATCCTCAGCCAACTGCTTGATGGAATGCACTCCTACTGCCATTCCTGCCTGAAAGGCCTTGTGCACCATGGTACACCCATGACATCTGGACGCAAAACGCAATAAACGCGGCAACTAGCAGCGGCAATGGCGAAATCAAAACCGAAATAAACAAACAAGCTTCTTCCTAAACAAATTCAACAAAGTCAAATCCTTAATCCATCAGAAAACAAAGTATTACTCTTTCAAGTTCTTGATGCAACCATCTTGAAATCTCTCTTTTCCCTCACATCCACTTGCTTGGATCTGCACAGGATGAGCCCTCTGCCTTCTTTCTATGACCTATCTGAACTTCCTTCTATATTATCTGCATTCTTTTCTGACAAATCGCAACATACGCTCTGGCTTGGATCAGACTCCTTTCCAGCCTGTAATTTGTGATCCTCAATTTTCTGGCACTCCTCTCCTGTCCTTTCATCCATCAAGCGAGAAAGAAATCGAGACAATTCTGAAAGGAATGACTATAAAATCATGCGATCGCGACCCCATACCTGCTTCTCTTTTCGTGCAGTTTATACAGCACAGCTTATACCCACTATCACAAAGATAGTAAACTCATCTCTTGTTTCTGGAAATGTTCCATCAGCTCTCAAAACTGCTTTAGTCACACCATTACTCAAAAAGCACGACCTTGACCCTAACATTCTGAAGAATTACAGACCTGTTTCCAACCTACCTTTTATCTCTAAAGTCCTTGAAAGAGAAGTTCTCAAACAGCTCAACAACCACCTTCAACAACAGTCTTCTTCCTGCATATCAGTCTGCCTATCGCGCCAACCACAGCACTGAAACCACCCTAGTTCACACCTTAAACATGCTTCTACTTGCTTTTGACTCAGGGAAAATCTACCTCCTCACTCTACTCAACTTATCTGCAGCCTTCAACACTATTGACCACTCTATCCTTCTCTCCCGTCTTCAAGAAACGTTTGGTGTTACTGTACAGCCCTCACCTGGTTTAGCTTACCTGCTCCCCGATTCCCAGACAGTCACAGTAAACAAATTCATCGTCCCTGCCAATGAATGGGGATTTCCCGCAGGGATCATTTGGGCCCTGTTCTTTTACCTCCAGCCCACTACCATTAATTAACCGTCTCAGATAAACCATCACTTTTAGCAGATACTCGTTTCAACAGTGACACTCTGAAAATCTGCCTTTTCTCTCTTAAAAATTTGGCCTACTGCTTTAAAAAAAGATACCCAAAATGGATGAAGGGGGGAAAAATTACAACTAACGCGAAAAAAACTGAACCCCTGCTTGTGGGGCCCAAAAACAATCTCTTCCATTAAAACCTTTTCAAAAATTCGGAAATCATCTCCTCTACCCATTCGGAAAGTATCTGGGGGTCATTTTTGACAACACCTCTCTATAAAAAATTCATCCCCAAAACCTGCCAGTCGTGCTTTTCAATTACAGCGTATTAGTGCAAATTCAAAAGAAAATACCCACAGACCAAACATCAAAACTTTATGGATCTTCTTTTTTCACGGGGGGAATTTTGCAATTCTTTTTGGGGTCTGCCAGCATCATCATCCACTCCCCTTCAAGTATTCAAAACTCTTCAAAGAAATTCAAATAAAAAGTAAATCAATTCAAAAAAATAAAACCCCAATATCATGGCGTTTTTAAAGTTATTTTTCCTGACGGCCCCAAAAAGTAATCCCGGGCTTTTTTTGGGGGTTGCCAAAATTAAATGCCTACCAAAGCTGAAACTACCTTTCAGGCTATGGGATCCATCTGTTTTCCATACTTATTCCAGTTGATTAGATAGGGGGTTTTCATTGCTTTTGATTCTTACCCCTGGGGCTGCAGTTTGAAGTTGCTACATGAAAAAAGCCGGGGTTTGGTGTTTGAAAAAAGTGATGCCTTAACCCCCGATTCCAAAAAAAAAAAACTGGCACATTTTTGCGGTAAAGAGAAAAAAAAATGAACTGTTCGGTTCCTCACAGAGATTTGTTTGACAAAGACAATCCGGGAAAAGCCCTTATATTAAAGCGCCAAAAAAACCCCTGGTTACCAGCAAAAACCCTCAGAGTAAAAACCTTTTTTACCAGAGGAACAAACACCCTCAAACGTACAAAATAAAAAATAATAATAATAAAGGGAAATTTTTAATACGCTGTATCTTGCACAGACAAATCAAACGCTTGACTCAATCATTCTTTCACGTATGCAACCAAAACAAGTAAAGTTCTAACAAATCCAAATCACACCACACCACCCCTCAACACACACACTGTTTACACTTTTCAGGGGGATGGAATTTTTGGGTGTTGAAAAGCAGGGGGTAGCTATAAAAGAAACAGGGGAGGGAAATTTTCTTAGGTTTGAAAAAATATTCTTGAGGCCCGATTTAAAAATCACAAGAAGGGCCTTTTGGGGGAAAAAAGAAGGGAGGCTTTCCCAAAACGAGACCAGAAAAAGAAAAGAACGACGGCCAAAAAGTGGATGGGTTTAATCTAGGTGTTGTAAGCACAAGGAATCTACAGCAGGGCAAGGGAACTGGGAAGGGGGGTTCAGGTGGAACATTCACAAGGGAGGGGGGTGCTGTTTTGTGGGGACATTTGAACAGAGAGTACTGATTTATAGTTTATTCTTTGTGGGAAGGCAGCCAGTGGGGAAATCGCAAGAGAGGGTAATGTGCCAGATTTTTTCTTTTGAGGATATTAGTGCGAGTTTTTTTTAATGTGGTTGACTGTTCAAAGAGGCCCTGCAGAAAGTATTTATTAGGCAAGGTAGAGTAGATGCACTTGCTGTTCCCGGTCCGTTAATGCAATCACCTTTTGATTGGAAATCTTAAAATTCCTAACATCCCACACAACTGCCAAACGGGGTGGTCCAAAAAACTCCAAAGCCTTGCCAGCCCTCTATGCATTGACAGGGAGTGAGTGTGTGTCCTTCTCTGGAAGAGGAAAGACCAGGGCGTGAAATACATGGGCTGCATAGCCACAAGTGACTATGCCCTCCTGCTCATGATGGAACAACCAGCTATCCTGGCCATACCTGGCTCAATGATGGAGGTTCTTCAACGTTCTGCTGTATGACAGGACCAGTGGATAACAAAGTGGGGATGACGCCATGAAAAGGATGTGCACAATGGGAAGATGGCAGCTGGGGCACATTCCATTTATCTTCAGTGTGCTTCAGCAGCATACCCTATGAGCTGTTTACCAAAGTGGTCACATCATTATAGGGACAGTGTCCTTCCTTGCTCTGGACTATGTGTCGGCAGAACAAACAGTATCATGGATGGAGGGAGACCTGTGTGGACTACACTGCCACAGGGAGAGGAAGCCATCAAGAACTGATCCACTGTGGCTGTAAGCTGCCTGTGGAGAACGTATGCTGTCAATGCTTCAAAGCCAGATTGCAGTGTATGGCCTTGTGTACATGGGGTGGATGTGATGACTGCAGTAGGGATCAGAGCACATGACAGTACTTTCTCTATTCCTGCAAGTCCAGGTTGTTGTGTGTGTGTGTGGTTGTGTGTGTGTGTGGTGTGTGTGTGTGTGTGTGTGTTGTTGTGTGTGTGTGTGTGTGTGTGTGTGTGCCATCTGTGAACACTTTCAAGCAAATGTGGTGTGTGTCTGTGTGAGTGGAAGTGTGTGTGCATGTGTGTGTGTACATGAATGCACGTGTGTGAATGTGTGTATATGTGTGTCTGTGGTTGTTGTTTTTGTTTTTGTTGCTGCTTCTGCTGCTGTTGCTACTGGTATTGGTCAAGTGAGGTTCTCCTCTTTCTACAAATCCTGGTCAACCAAATCAGTGAACGTCATCATCACACTGTCACAGCGCACATGTGCATGCGTGTGTGTATGCATAAGTGTATGCATATGTGCATGTGTGTGTGTGCATGCGTGCGCATGCACGTGTGTGTGCATGTGCGAATGAAGATATAGATCTGCTCCATACATTATGAAGCATAAAGTGAAATCCTGGAGCCATGGTTTTGTGCTAAAGTGATATTCTTTTTATTCAAATGCTTATGTATGATAAATTATGCAAAAAATCTAGTATCAATCATTGCTGTGTGTATTCTTGCAATCCTTTTTGATGCCACACAGAAACTATGTACAATTAATTAAGAGCTGCTTCAAACATAAGAAGATGAACAAGTAAAGATGTGTTACATTTTTTGCGGTCTTTGATAAGTGGGCCATATATCTTTGATCATTAAAATATCATCAATGCCTTTGTGCCTTATTGGCACGTAGGGCAGCAACAAATGTTCTCCACTCCTGTCTGTCCTGGGCCAGCTTCCGAATGGTTCCCCAGGTATGTTGGAAGGTCTTCAGCTCTGTTTTGACAGTCCGACACCAAGGGTTCTTGGGTCGTCCTCGTTTGCGTTTTCCCTCTGGTGTCCAGTGGAGGGCTGTTCGGGTGATGTTTCCCTGTTCCCGACGGCAGATATGCCCTATCCATCTCCATTGCCTATGCATGATGATGGTGTCCATGCTTTCCTGGTTGCAACGGCAAAAAGTTCTTGGTTGGACATGGTCTCAGGCCAGAAGATGCGCAAGATTCTTCTGAGATTCTTCGTGTGGAATGTGGATAGTTTGTCGAGGTCACTCTCAGTCATCCTCCAGCACTCCGAGCCGTACAAAAGGGTGGAAAGTACACAGCTCTGGTATAGTCTAAGTTTGGTTCTGGTGCTGTACTGGGACGATTTCCACACATTGTTCAGATTTCTGTAAGCATTTCTTGCTTTGCTAATCCGGTTCTTGATGTCGCTGCCTGCTCCGCCGTCATGCCTAACAGTGCTCCCGAGGTACGTGAACTCTTCAGTTGTTGGTAAAACTTCTCCATTCACTGTGACCGGTGAGGGGTTCTGAACGTTCAGTATCATCACCTCTGTCTTCTTCTGACTGATTTTCAGGCCTACTTGCTGTGCGGAAGTGCTGAGACGGGATGTCTTTCCTTGAATGTGATGGTGGGTATGTGAGAGCAGTGCCAGATCGTCGGCAAAATCTAGGTCTTCAAACGTTGAGAAGGGGGTCCATCTGATGCCCCGTGACTGGTCAGCTGTTGTCTGTCTCATCACCCAATCAATTGTCAGGTTGAAGAGTAGTGCTGACATGGGGCAGCCTTGTCTGACGCCGGTTTGTACACTGAAACTGGTTTTGCTGTTTCCTACTCTGCACGTGAAGTTGTTGTAGAAGCTCTTAATGACTTGGATAATCTCTTGTGGAATTCCATATGCTCGGAGTATGCGCCATACACTTTCTCAATGAATGCTGTCAAAGGCTTTTTCAAAATCTACGAAATTGATATACAGCTGTCTCTGCCATTCCGTGCACTGTTCGATGATGTTGCGCAGGGTGAAGATCTGGCCTATACATCTTCTTCCTGGTCGAAAACCTGCCTGTTCCTTTCTGAGTTGTTGGTCCACTGCCTCTGAGATTCGTCCGATGATGATCTTTGCCAGAATCTTGATGGGAACAGATAGCAGAGTGATTCCTCTCCAGTTGTTACAATTGTTCAGGGCTCCTTTCTTTGGGATCTTCACGATGACTCCTTCTGTCCAATCTGCTGGTAGCTGTTTCTCCTCCCATATAGCTGCAAAGAGTGGCTGTAGAACTTTAGATGCAAACTCTGGATCTGCCTTGAAAAGTTCTGCGTTGAGGTTGTCCTGGCCAGGGGCTTTTCCATTCTTGAGAGAGCTGATTGCTGCTATAATCTCTTCCTTCTTTGGTGGTGTGCTGTTCACATTGAGATCGGCATCAGGATCTTGTACATCTGCCTCTTCAGTTGGTGGTGGTCTGTTGAGAACTTCGCTGAAATGTTCTGCCCATCTTGCATCTTGTTCTGCTTCTGTGGTAAGTATTTGGCCTTGTTTATCTAGGATTGGTGTTTTGGTATTGCTCCGGTACTTGCCACTGACAGTCTTAGTGATCTTATACACCTGTCCTTGCTCTCCCTTTGCGGCGGCCTCCTCTGCTTGTCTTGCAATATCATCCATGTAGGTACGCTTGTCTGTTCTTGTCATTCTCTTCACAGTTTGGTTTGCTTCTCTGTACTGTTGTTTGTATCTCTCTCTCATCCGCTCTGACTTTGTCTCTAAGATTTTCTTCTTCAGTTCTCTCCTGTTCTCGATGGCTTGCCAGGTGTCTGCTGTAATCCACCTTTTTCTCTTCCTCTGTCTCTGTCCTAAGCACGTTTCACTGGCTTGTGTGTAGGCTGTCCTGACCTGTTTCCACATGGTGTTTATATTAGTCGTGTCCGGAGTTGTGTAGTTTTCAGTATCTACCAGTGCTTGGAACTTGTTTTTCAGCTGGAGGGTGAAAGCACTCTTTACTTTGGTGTTGCGCAGCTTTTCCACATCAAAATGTTGATGTCTTGGTTTCCCAGATCCATTTTTTCTCAGCTTCACTTTTAGGGTTGCAGTGACAAGATGGTGATCACTGCCAACAGATCATTAAATTAAGTGGGAAACAATTGTAGCCGAGGGTCCAAAGTATGTATATGCCAAAAATAAGCCCGTCACTCTCATTTGCAGGGTTTGACCAATATTCCTGCATTGGCAGCTGGACTAGCAGGCCTGGGAAGAATTTTAATTTGGCATGCTAAGACAGGCAGCATATACCATAGGGGAGGGGGGGGGGGCGGGATAGCCTGGTGGTTAGCTCGATGCGCTTGTGATCGGCCGACCCAAGTTCGATTCCCGTTCAAGAGGATTTTTACTCTGGAGTAAACATCAGTGCTGACTCCACCCCCCACCCCCCTAAAAGTCCTTCGAATGAGACTATAAACCGAGGCCCCATGTGTGAACGCAGCACAACATCTTGTGCACATGTTAAAACCAGTTCTGCTTTTCGGAAGAGTAGGCTGGTGGGAACAGATGACAAATTTTACAAAACTGCATACACACGGGGACTGGATGTAAAAAAAAAAGCTCTCAAGTGCTTATTCCATTATCCTCGAAATAAAAAAATGTTTTTAAGTTACGTTTCATGCAGTTCATTAAGTAAGCAAACTTAAACCATATAAACCATTACATTCTGTAAACAACAAATCAGAGAAAACTTCCTTCTTTAACATTTTGTAATTTCTTGCCTATAGATGGTGAAATGTGCAGTGAAATGAGAGAACGTTTGAAAGAAAATAATTCACACCCTAACATACTGAGATCATTAGCGTCGCGATTAAACCAGTGTCTAGTCACACTAGGACGTCAGCAACAGACTCTGGACCAATCTGGAAGGTATTGAAAAGGGAAACTCCAAGCTAGGGGATCAAGGCTAAATTTCCTCTGCTACAGCAATGGACACTGGCGCTGCCTACTTAGCAGCACGGAGAGAATCTGATAGTTTTGGTATCTGTCATGCCTTTCTGCTTGATTCAACAGGACTTTAAAGTACCTTTCAGCAATTAAAAGGATCAATTTGCTGAATCAAATGACTTAAAAGACCTTTTGACTCAAATCGCATTTAAAAGGCCCCCAAGAACCTTTTCATGAAACTCGTTAGTAGTGTACAAGTGGCTTACCCCCCCCCCCCCCCGCCCAATCTCACCACCCCACCCCTTTTCCAGAGACTTCAGATGGTTTATTCATGTAAGGCCATAGCCCCATATGAAAGGGGGCAGAAAAAAAAGCAAATACTGTATATGCGTATACAACATACAAAACAGCACATAATACATCTGCACCAAAGACATGAGACCCTAAGACGTAAGTTTTTCTCGTAACTGAAAAGCCTTATACAAAAATAGAGCCAGATTGTGAACAGTTTTATCATGGACTGATGCCATCAGCAAACTTAACCGGAACAAACAAAGTCGGGCATTGAATTTCTGTGGAATAAATCTTGTACGTAAAGTAGTGAGAGCAGGACACTTCAAAACAAAATGGACTTCGTCTTCAGCTGATTCTTTACATAGTGGACATAGCGTATCGGTAGCAGAGACTCGTCTATAGCGGAAAGCATGTGCATTAATGTCCGATATGCCGAAACGAAATCTAGTGAGAATGAATCTCAAGTGTTTATCCATGTTTACTGAGAGGTATTTCTTTACTACATGTGTTGAACTATAAACTCTGTTTAAATCGAATCTATCGCTAGAGTTGATATGGTTTTCCCACTTTTGCCATCTACAGTCAACCATTCTCTGATGAAGAGTTTTAATAAATACATTTCTTGTCCTATCCCCTGATATATCCATGCATATCCAAGCCCCAGTTCAGATAAACATATTCGTATATTAGATACCCAATTAACTTCCCCTTGCGTCTAAATCTATATGCCTTTCGTGGTAGCCTATCGTTATTCATCTTTAATAATTTAAACCAATACTGTATGCACCTAACGGCGGAAGTAATGAAAATAGGGTATCTGTTTGTTTCTCCATATATTAAATCGTTTGGTGTTTTCCTTTTTACCCCTAAAATCGTTTTCAGTCCAAACAAATGAACAGATTCACAGAGCTCAGCAGCTTTTACATCCAAGCCCCACAATTCAGAACCATACTGCATTATAGGCTGGCCTTGTGTATCAACTTAACAAACAGTTGTAGAGAATTATTATTTAACACAAACAGTTTCTTCATGATCTGAAACAGGACATTCTTTGCTTTACTAGATAGGTCCCTACAAGCAGCTGCAAAACTTAATTGAGTAGAAAAAATTATACCTAGATATTTGTAAGCATTTACAATAGGCATTGAAACATCATCATAAAACCATTTTTCTCTAGCTGCTAGATGACCTCCTTTTCTAAATACTACGATATTACTTTTGTTCAAGTTGACTTTCACTGTTTCAGTTCACTCGCTGCTTTCTTTAAGTTGTTGAGCTGAGTTTGCAATCCAATCACTCGCTGTCTCAGAAAACAAAACAATATCATCCGCCAGTACAATACATACTTTTCACACATTTAAATAGTTTTCCTCGAATTCCTTGCTTTATCAGAATAGGCCACAACAAATTTCTGTTTATAGAATCGAAAGCTTTTTTTCAAAATCGATAAAGGCTATACACAATTTTCGATTCAAAGAAAATTGTTTCTATATCAACACCAAAAGAGTAAACATATGGTCAATGGCTGAGTAGCCATGCTTAAATCCAGCCTGGTGTTCACCAGTAATATCACAGTGTGTTACATATTCTTGAAGCCTTCTGTAAATAATGGTACTAAATACTTTACTACTAATATCTGAAAGTGAAATTCCTCTATAATTATTTGTGTCATTAACATTGCCTTTCTTATAAAGAGGAAGAATCACAGATTCAGACCAGCTCTCAGGGAAAATGCCTTATCGAATAGAATACTGAGAAACTTTACAAATAAATTAACTATCTGTTGGCAGGGAGCTTTTAAAAGTTCCCCAATAATCCCATCTGGACCTGCAGCTTTGCCATTTTTCAATTTTTGAAGCGCAAACAAGACTTCTTCTTCAGAAATCGGATGATCCATGAAGTCATGTTCTTGTTCAAGAAAATCACAGTCGTTGATACCACCCAATGAATCTTTATCCAACAATCCTTTGAAATGGTGAGACCATTCATCTGCAGAAATATTATTCTTAGTGCCCTTCTTCTTTAACGAAATTTTGTTCATATGAGCCCAGAAATCTTCCTGGTTATTTATACTAGATACAAGTTTTTCCAACATAGCTTCATTAAACATCTTTTTCTTTGTAATTAATGTATTTTTGTATTCTCTTCTAGCTCTAACATAACAATCCTTATCTGCTTTATTCCCTGAGCGTCTGAATCTTCTTAACAAACTACGAACTCTCTTTCTGCTATCAAAACATTTCTCATCAAACCAACCTTGCTGATGTCTATTTTGATCAATGCTAATTTTCTTCTTCATGCATGATGCACATTCTCTGATACAGTCATTAAATAACTCTAAAGCGTCGTTAACATTCATGTCAATCATTTCTATTGCAGAATTGAATCTATCTTGCATGCTTGTTTCATGTAACTTATCATAGAACTCTTGACTACATTCTTCATTCCAAATAAACTTATCTATGATTTGTACAGCATTGATATCCTGACTTTTAAGAACATTCCCCTTTTCCACAGAGAGAGAGAAGAGAGAGAGAGAGAGAGAGAGAGAGAGAGAGAGAGAGAGAGAGAGAGAGAGAGAGAGAGAGAGAGAGAGAGAGAGAGAGAGAGCATATTTAAAAAAAAATTATTTTGAGGATAATGAATAAGCACTCATGTGCTTTTTTACATCAAGTCCTGACCCGTAGGGATACATCTTAATAATAACCCAATACTCATACTCTCACACAGTAGAAACAAAGGGAAAAACTTTTTGAAAACAAACAAACAAAAGAAAAACCCTCAAAACACCCCCCAAAATAAACAAACAAAACAAAAAACCAACACAAAAAAACACCAACAAAAAAAACGAAAACAAAAAAAAATTTAACACCAAAAAGAGTGGGGGGGGAGGGGGGGAAGAAAAAGAAAAACCAAAAAAGCCAAACTTATAAAGTCATAAAAATGAACATCTTCACATTGTAAAACGGTACACATAGTTGTTATTGAAATGATTGTAAATATACAGTCTTTACTTGAGACTGAGGAAACACGGTGGAAAGGCTTTTTTTTTTGTGGGGGGGGGGGGGGGGGGGGGGGTTCCAGTTCTAAACTTGGTGAACTTGAGGAAAGGAAAAAAAAAGAAAGTTTTGGCAATGACTGACATTGTTGCCTAAGTTTCTCAAATGGCAAATGCGGGGCAGCTGTGTGGATAAAAAAAAAAATATATATATATATATATATATATATATATATATATATGGCGTTGATTTTAAAAAATGTATGAACTTTAAGAAAATCTTCAGCAGAGGCAAACGGATAGACAAACCGTAGCTGAAATGTTTATGCCTTAAGAAATGACCAGCACCATTGGCTGATTCCTCCCTGGGTCCAGCAAGCGCAAAAACTCCTCAACATCCTCGTGTACAAGTCCTGCCATCTTTGAAGAAAACCCCAAGGAGGAAAAAAAGAAATTGAAGCAAGACACAGCAGAAAGTTTAAACGACAGTATGGAAGTACAGGAGGCACTAGAGGAAATAAAGCGAGAACCGATAGCAGCAAAAGAAGACATCAAAGATCTGCAGGAAAACCTAAAGACAGCAACAGCCCGTTTAGACTACAGGATGGAGCAGCTAGAGAGCACCGTGTTTGAGCTCAGATGGGAAAAAGACACTTTTAAGCGGGAGAACTGCAGCTTTTGAGGGGGGAGAACAAGGAACGAAAAAAAACTGGAACAGTGTGGTGAAGACGACCAGGAGCTGAAACAGACTCAAGGGCCAGGACAGCATGGCCGTCAGTTCCCGCCTTCGGTGAACGGGGGGCGAAGGCCAAACAAGGAGACGGTGGAGGACTTTTGGACCACTGCATAGCGTCTTCACAAGAAGGTCGGGTCTCTTGTCCAAAGAAACATAAATAGCGCCTTCAGCAAGGTCGGGGGCTCTGTGTCCAAGAAACATAAGATACGCCTTCAGCAAGAAGGTCGGGTCTCTGTGTCCAAAGAAGACATAGAAGATAGCGCCTTCACAGAATCGGGTCTCTGTGTCCAAAGAAGACATAGAGATAGCGCCTTCAGCAAGAAGGTCGGGGTCTCTGTGTCCCAAACAAGACATAGAGATAGCCCACAGAACGGCAAACCGGCGGGACCAGACCAGAACCCATCATAGTGCCCCGTTCACTCCCTCGAGACTCAGAAGGGCCTGGTTCTTGCAACAGCGGCCAAACTGAAGCAACGGGCGTGTCCCCTCGGGGAAGACCTACCAGATAAACTACAAGCTTTTGCAGAGAGCGAATCAACATTCTGCCACCCTTGCGACTTGGTCTTCAAACGGCAAGATTCTGACAAAGTTGAAGAATGGAAAGGTGCTTAAACTGGACATTCACATGGACATCAACAAAGTCCTTAGCAGAGAAATGACGGGGAAAAGCTGAGACGTTCTGTGACTCGATGGTTGTGTGCAGTGGATTCAATTCTTTTTTTTCTTCTTTTCTTTTGGTGAAATATTGTTTTTGTGCTAAAGAAAAAGACTGATGGTATATTCTTTCCCTTGCGCTTCTGTCAACTGGATTTGTGATTTTAATGAAAAATGGTTAGTAATTCCTTGAGACGTTTAAATGGGAGTGGACAGTTGTAACTATTTGTGAGTGCGCATCCATGGTGCACATGCCTAGTACTTTTTGTTAAGTTTGTAATTACAGGTCATCTTGTTTAGATTTCTCAGCTGCGTGATTAGGCAAATATCAGTTTGTGAAAATGACACAACAGTAATATAAAAATTATGTACCTTTAGTATTATTATTATAATTATTATAATTGTTATTATTATTATTATTAATGTAAAATAATGAGGCAGGTACATGACTGATGGAGCTGCGCTTTTCTGTGTGATAACCCACCTCTAGGGCAGGATCGTGATCTAGTGTTATTTTTTTTAAAACATATAATACAACCCATGCGCTGTTTAGTCCAAGGTGGCTGTTGTGGTTGTTTTGTAGGGATTTGATCGTTCGTTTTTCCCTTTTCTCCTAGATGCAGTGATGGAGGTAGCTGTTGTGGAAGGGGGAGGGGGGGGTGGTCGGCACCATGCATCTTGCTGGGGGGAATGGTGGTGAGGGGGTAGTGCACATTTTTCGTATGTGTCGCTTTTCTAGGGCTGTCGAGCTTTGGTGGGAGAGAAGCCAGGGGCTTCTGCTTTTGCTGAAAAAGATAGCTGGTTGAGTGACAAATAATGGATTTGCGATTATGGACTCATTCGCTGAGGTTGTTTTGCTTTGGTTTATGCACCCATTTTAAACTCTCTTCTTTTTTGTGAGAGTGGAATAATGATAATAATAATTATGGTGGTGTTGATGGTGGTAATATATAGAATTTGCATAGCACTGAATGTTGTAAAGCACATGTGCACACCATGCCATGTGTTTGTAAAACGAAACAGAGTGAGCCAGTGAGCCTCTCTGACTGAAGACATTGCCTGACATGGAAACCTTGTCACAAATCAAACTATGTCAATGAATGTTACAGCAAATGTGTATATGTTGATACTCTTTCAAATGGGGCCATTGCCTTTCTTGAATAAATATCGTTATCGTTATCACTCACACATATACGGTGGTGTAAGATGGAGCTGAACAGAGTGCTTGGGAAGGGAACATGGTTTGCACCTTTTTTGCTCCTGCCTTTTTAAAAAAAAAATGTATAACTGATCATCTGCCGGGATGACTAATGGTGACTGGAAATCAGAACTAGGTATAATTTTTGGTAGACACGGGGGGCGCGTATGGACTTGGGCATGCACACTGTGCACAGGTGCGCGCACACACACACGCACGCAGGCACGCATGCACACGCGCGCAAACACACATATACACACGCGCGCGCACGCATGCACACGCACACAAACAAACACACATTCATAAGCTCACAAGATGGATACATTTCAATTTTTTTAGGGTACATATGTACACTACCATAATTACCGCACAATCAGCCTCATATGCCACCCAAGCAAGGTCATGCTGCAGATAATATTGAATAGACTGAAGCCACAAGCAGAGACCATCATTGCTGAGGAACAAGCAGGTTTCAGAGCAGGGCGCAGCACAACAGAACAGATATTCAACCTCACAATACTATGTGAGCGATACCTTCAACATCAACAAGACCTCTACCACATATTTATCGATTTTAAGAAGGCATTTGACAGGGTATGGCATGCACTTTGTGGGGAACCATGAATTTGTAACAGCATCAATGCAAACCTGATCAGAGTCATCAAACAGCTGTAACAGCGAGGCCACCAGTGCAGTGTACTACAACAACAACATTGGACAATGGTTTCGAACAACCAGTTCCCTCCATTCTTCTCTCTGTTCTGCCTTTTTCAGGTTTTGTTGAGTTCCTTAGGCTTGTCCATTTCGCTGATGTTATCCTCCCAGCTCTTCCTTGGTCTGCCCTTCTTCTTCCTCCTTGGACAGTGGGCCTTCTTAAACTGTCTTTGCAAAATCCTTTGGATCTTGTGACATGCCATACCATTTAAGTTTACGCTTTTTCACGATCGTTTGAAGGTTCTCAAGGCCCAAATGGTTTGCTGACTGTTATGCCGCTAAGATACACAATTCGTTTTGATGACCTTGAATTCCTATCAGCCTACGATCCCCTTTTAATTCCCCAAACAACAATTACAGAAAATATTGATTCCAACAAAAGAAAAAAGAGGGCAAAGGGTTTTTAGCCTTTTGTCTGTAACAATAAACCCTGATTTCGGGGTTAAATTTTCCACCTTGACCTTTTTTCCCATTTGATGAAAATCAAACTGAGGTCAAGGCCTTCAGTGAGACTAAAAAAGCCCTGCATGCAAATCCAACAGAACATTTCACACACTTTTTAAAAAAAACCTTTCCTCCTTTCCCCCAAAGAGTGGGCCATTTTGTGCCATGGGAACAATGACAATTAAAAAAAAAAACACACACATGCTCGCATGTGTCATTTTAGAAAAACCTCCTGCAACAAATGCGGAACCTAAAGGGTGGGGCAAACTTTTTTTTACTTTTAAAACAATCGCATATGTAAAAAATCTCACAATTGGAAACCTCTGAGCTCTAGCAAAGGAATGGAAAAAAATCATAAAGAATCCAGCCACACACACACACACACACCCCCCTAGGCTCCTAGGTACCTGTCTCTTTTTGGAAAAGGGACCGTCCCGAACTGGAATCCTCCACCCCCTGAGACGCTCCCACAGAGGGAAAAAAATCGTGGCTGCGAAGAACACGCTGCCTCCCTGCCCCCCCTCTCCTCCCAAAACCCGTGTTCTGCCCGCTAGGGGGAACGCCCCCGGGCAGAGACAGATTTAACACCGACCAACTTTCCCCCATACTTACTGACTGAAAACCCCCCCCCCCCCCCCCCCCCCCCCACAAAAAAAAAACAAAGGAAAAATGGAAGAAAGGAAAAAAGAAAACCCCCTAAAAGAAAGAAAAAACCATTTAAAGAAAATTTGGGGCCCCGGGATCATACCCAAAAGGAATTCTAGGGGATTTTTCCCCTGGATTTAAAGTCCGGGTTTAAAAGTTCTTCAGTGGGCTGAAAAAAAAGAATGTGGGGGTGAATGACAAATAACTCTTGACACATATTAAAAAAAACCCTTTTGAACCTTTCAAAAAGGAGGAATTTTGTGCAGTAGGAATGGATAACCAAAATTAAGATAAAAGAAAAAACACATTGGGGACACTGTGTTGTGTTTCAACCCTAACCGTAAAAAACCAAAACAAGGGGTTTTAAAAACACCAAGTTCCCCCATGCCAACTTCTCTTTGATTTTTGAACATGCAACATGTCTAAAAACCATGACCAGAAAGACAAGGACTCCTACGCAGAAAGACAGGGGTTTTAAATTCTTTAGGGTCCCTTGGGGCTCTGCACTGAATTTTTTTTCAGGTGGGGCCCGGGGCAGGTTGAAACTGGGGGAGCCCATTCCTCTCTCTCCCTTGTGGTTTTATTTTAATTAAGTGCATTCACCATGCCACGGCCACAGCGCCTCTTCTTTTAAATGAACATTTTTAAGAGGGCCCTTTGGGATGTCCCCTTGCAGTCACCACGGTACTTCAGATTTTTTCTAATGTAAATGCCATCAAGTGCCCAACAAGTTAGGGGCCCCAAAACATCCGCTTTGGCAGGGGGGAGAATGCATCTTTTAAGTCTTCTAGAAAAAAGGCTGGAAATGGACCAAGAGGCAACAACAACAAGAAAAGGTGACAAAAGA
>CM054154.1:48999304-49075682 GCA_028751875.1 Rapana venosa
ACCTTAAGTCCTCAACACATACGCGGGTAGAACCCACATCCCCAAAATGCAGTCCCTTATTGTTGAAGGATCAGTATCCCCGAATCAAAATGTGGCTACCTTACCGGTGGGTAAAAACGGTGGGCACTGCAAAAACCCATTCTGGCAAACTCAGAGCTCTAGCCGAGGAACAAAAGAGAAAAAAAGGATCAAGTCTTTTATGGGGTTACTCATCCACAGCTAGATTATATTTTTTTCTTTTCTTTCTGTGATGTTCCTGTCCTGCTATTCCCCAATCGTTCATTTCAATCCCTCTGCCCCATCCATACTCAGATTTCTTATGTGGCATCCTCAAATTCAGAAATCCACAGATAGCGTATCAATGTCCAGGCCACTCACTGTAGGGTCACAATCCATAGGAGCCCTGCTCTGCTGCTGGGTCATTTTGGTGGTGTTCCGTAGTGCCTGTTCTGAGCTAACATACGCAGGGTACCACCTACTAAGCCCCCTTCTGATGACAGTGATAGCCTAGCTGTGGAGCCAGACTGAATGACACCCACCCGGGGTGGTGATCCCCACAATGCCCCTCCAACAACTTTTTCCACTGATCCCCCAACCCGGAAGACCCTAACACATACTCACAACAGTTTTTCAGAAAGGAAAAAATCTGAACACATAACCCCTCTCTTGCGATCTCCCCACTGGCTGCCTGTGCCACAAAGAATAAACTATAAGATCAGTACTCTCTGTTACAAATGTCTCCACAAAACAGCACCCTCCTACCTCTGTGAATGTCTTCACATGTATACTCCTTCTCGTTCCCTTCGCTCTGCTGCAGATACCTTGTGCTTACGAATACCTAGATTCAACCAGTCCACTGTTGGCCGTCCCTCTTTCTCTGTTTCTGGCCGATCGATTTGGAATGGCCTCCCTATCTCTCTTCGCCAAAGGCCTTCTTGTGACACTTTTAAATCCGGCCTCAAGACATATTTGTTTCAAACCTAAGCTTTTCCTCTTCTGTTTCATTTCATAGCTATCCCTGCTTTTCAACAGCCAAAAATTAAATCACCCTGCCAAAGTGCATAAACTGTGTGTGTGTGTGTGTGTGTGTGTGTGTGTGTGTGTGTGTGTGTGTGTGTGTGTGTGTGTGTGGTGTGTGTGTGTATGTGTGTGTGTTGTGTGTGTGTGCATTTCGACTTGTTAGAACTATTACTTGCTACTGGTTGCATGACTGTGTAAGAATGAGTTGAGTGCAAGCGCTTTGATTTTTCTGTGCAAGATACAGCCCTATATAAATTGCATTTCTTATTATTATTAACAGTCACATATATAAGTGTATTATGAACAAGTCGATTCAATTATTAGTCTAATTTCAGCATTCAGCTATTTATCATCCCACCTCTAACCCAAAACTTCTTTGGCAAACATCTGTCACTGAGCATGGGTGTCACATCAAAAGAGTACCCCCCCCCCCCACACACACACACACTCCTCTAGAGACAATAACCAACAGCTTCAATACAGCAATGTCGGAAACAGCAAACGAACTACTTGGCAAACACCGCCAGAAAAAAACAACCATGGATCACAGATAAAATCCTGGCTATGTGCGATAAACGAAGTGAACTGAAGAGTGTCAAGTATACAACAGGAGCAGGGGAATACAGAGAGATCAACAAAAATATCAAGAAAGACAGGAAAAAGCCCAAAGAAGAATAAAATGAGAAAAATTGCTCAGATATCGAAGAAAATTTGGCTAAGAGCAACAGCAGAAGAGCCTATCAAATTGTAAAACAGCACACACAGCAGAAGCAGACAAGACTCAACAACATCAAAGACAAAGATGGGAACTGCCTCACAGAAGTAAAAAGATCTTTTCATTTTTTCATAGGGCATTGACAATACCCCAGAAGAGCTGATCAAACACATGGGGACAACACTGATTGATATCTTCAAAAGAATTTGCAAAAAGATCTGGCAAACCGGAGAGTGGCCAACACTTTGGACCCAATCACTCATCAGTATGATCCCTAAAAAAGGCAATCTACAACAATGCCAGGACTACTGAACTATTAGCCCCATAAGCCATACCAGTAATATTAAAAGTCATCTTGAACGGACTAAAGCCATGGGTAGAAGAGATCATCACGGCGGAACAGGTAGGCTTTCGCCCAACTGAAGTACCACAGAACAAATATTCAACCTGCGAGTTCTGTGTGAGAAATACAGCCAGCACCAGCACAAACTGTGCCATGTCTTTATAGACTTCAAAAAGGTGTTTGGTCATGTATTGCATAACGTATTATGGGCCACTATGAAGAAGTACAACATGGGACAATAGATCATCCAGACAATCAAAGAGCTACATGCAAAAGCCACCAGTGCAGTGCTTGTCCAAGGCACAGTTGGAGAGTGGTTCCATATCTCAGTGGGAGTCTGTCATGGCTGTCTCCTATCACCAACACTGTTCAATGTCTTCCTTGAGCACATAATGACTGATGCCTTAGAAGATCACACTGAAGGGGGGACAATCACCAACCTCAGGTTTGCCGATGACATTGACAGACTGATAGGAAACAAACAGGAACTAGCCAACCTAGTGTACACCCTGGATGAAACATCTTCCAGATACGGCATGGAGATCAGTGCCGAAAAGGCAAAACTCATGACAAACAGTGCCCACCCAATCACTACCAAGATCACAGTCAGTGGAAAAGAACTTGACGTTGTAGATCCCTTCAAGTACCTTGGAGCTATCATTAGTGAAGAAGGTTCAAAGACTGAAATTCTTGCAAGAGCTGCACAAACAGTAGCAGCAATGGCGAAGCTCAAGACCATCTGGAAAGACAGAAACATCTCTCTCATGACCAAGGTCAAGCTACTGCATGCTTTGTTCATCTCCACATATATCTGTATGCATGCGAATCCTGGACAATGAATGCAGATCTACAAAGAAGGATCCAGGCTTTGGAAATGAGATGCCTCAGAAGACTCCTTGGCATTTCATACACGGACCACATTACCAACCAAGAAGTCCGACAAACCATCACCCAACACGTAAAGCACTACGAATACCTGCTAACCACAGTCAAAAAAAGGAAGCTCAGATATTATGGACATGTAACAAGATCAGATGGGCTCTCCAAGACCATACTGCAAGGAAAAGTGCAGGGGAAGAGAAGGCGAGGCAGGCTGAAGAAGAAATGGGCAGACAACACTGGATGGACCAGGAGGAGCTTCTCCACAACCCAGGCACTTGCCCACAACCACCACAAATGGAGCCAACTGCTGCAACGTTCGTCTCTGAAGTGCCCCTATGACCTCGGAGGGGGTTACCAGAGCAGATGAGATCATGGGATGAGATAACCCCCCTCAAAAAAGAATTTTTTTTTTATACATTCTCTCTCGTCACATCTGTATCTGTCACTAATCAACCGCTTTCTGACCATTCTGCCATTCTTTTCTTTCTCAATATCACAAGGCTTATCAAAAAGAAAAAGCATATCACCCGTCGCAATCTCAAGGCCATTGACATTAAAAATTTCTCTTCAAAAGCTGCTGAACTCTGCCATGGCTGGTCCCAAGCCCGGATGAGAAAGGAGGAGGGTTGGGCGTGGGGCTAGCAACCCCACCCCGTAAAAACAAAGTTTGCTACAGAAACGCCAACAACAGACCAAGAGACTACTGCCCTAGGAGAGGAAGGGTCCTCGCCAAGAGGATGTATGACGCCATGTGGCGAAAGCCGTGAGTCTACGGAAGCCACAAGGCCGACCCCCCTTTTATCGACCAAGGACCATCAACGTTGGAACTTGAATGTGAAGACCATGTATGAGACGGAAAAATCAACACAAGTAGCAGCAGAGATGAAAAGCTACAACCTCACATTGTTGGCTCGTGAGACCCATTGGCACAGTGGGAAAAAGGAGACGCTCACTGGGAGATGCTGCTTTTTCGGGCCATGAAGAAGAAAATGCCCACACCAAAAGGGTGTAGCGCTCATTTGTAAAGACTGCGCAGCGACCCCTGATAGGAGGGGGAAAGCACACGGATCAAAAATCATCGCGCATTTTTTGGGAAATAAGAAAAAAGAAGATCAGAATGAAACATCACCCAGTTTTATGCGCCAAAAATACGTGATGAAAAGCCAAAGTAAATTCTCAACAGAGCAGAAATGTCATTCCCAAGTCCCCGAAAAAGATAAAACATCCTCATGGGTGTTTTCAATGCCAAATCGGAAAAGACAACAGGGGATGCGGGGAAGTGATGGGAAGACCGGATTAGGAGTGTGAGAATGCGGTGATTTGCAGATTCTGTGCTAAAAAATTGGTATTCGGTGGCGCTTTTCCCCCACGAGAGTACTAAGGCACCGGGGTATCCCCCAAACATGTGACTGAGAACCAGTCAACCTATCTGCTGGAAAGAAATTCAGGAGATCTCTACGGGATGTAAGGGTGAAAAAGGAGAGACTTTTGCATCTGACCCCCCCCTTTTGGTACCCAGGCTAAGTAAAGTGAAAAAGAATGGATGAAGCAAACAAAGAGGCAGAAGTACAACACCCCCTGCTGAAAAACAAAAAGAAAAATAAAATTAAAGTGCCCCTCCCAAAAAGTACCAAGTTTACAAGACTGCTTGAAGAAAAAAATGAAAACGAGAGCCAGTGGAAGAATGTGAAAGAGGACACTGAGCAATTTCAGGAAAGGTGGGCCCCCAAGGGGAACCAACGGGGTGGAATTGGCCAAAGGAAAGTTAAAAAAGGAAAAAAAGAAACACAAAAAAACCCAGGGAAAAGAAAAAGGAAAGGAAAAAAGTTCAAAGAAAGAAATTTAAGGGGCGAAAAAACAAGCGAATAAAAATAAAAAAAAGGAAAAAGAGAGAATCCCCAAATGAAGTGTGATACAATAAAAATTGGGGAATTTAAACAAGCGGGCCCTGAGGGACCAGTAAAAGACAAGAAAGGAAAAACCCCACCCTGGGAACGAGGGGCAACTGAACATAGGGCAAGCACCTTGAGGAACTCCCGAACAGATCCTTCCTTTAAATCCCCCCGGGCATCAAACCCCGCGATAGAGACCTAGACTCACTGTGAGCAACAAAAAGGGGGGAGATCAGGGAAAACCATCAAAATCTGAAAATGGCAAGGGAGCAGGGGGCAACATCCCCCGCAGAAGCACTCAAGCAGGCCCGGACCACGGGTAGAGATGTGTACCCTCTTTTGGGAAGATTTGGGGGAAAAGGGCGAAGTACATTCCGGAAGGAGGGGTACCCTCAAGCACCAAGAAAGGAACCTCAGAATGTGAAAAATATTGAGGGAAAAAGCTTTGTCGGTGCCGGAAAAAATTTTAACGGATCCCCCTTTGAGAATGAAAAAGCAGTCGACCCTCCCCCGAGACCCGCAGGGGGCTTCCCCCAAAAAATCATTCGTGATCGATTGCCACCTTGATCATCGTTGGCAATCTTAGAGGGGGAAATATCTTTTCTAAATTTGTTTATTATGAAAAGCATTCAACGTGTGGGGCCGCAACACCCCTGGAAATTGCTTCCCCACCATGGGGTCCAACCAAATGGTCAACTTGATCAAAAAATCCTATGAAAGAAAGCCCCCCCGGGGGGTCCATGGAGGAAAATCACAAACAGTTTGAGGTGAAAACGGAGTCAGTAAGGCTGTCTTGTCATTTTCCCCTTCCTTGGGCGATCGTTGGACCTGAAGACACAACCATACAGAAGAAAAGGAATCCCGTGGACACTTTTTTGGGGACCCGCGGATGATCTCGACTTTGCAAAAAACCGGCCCCGCTTTCCCCCAGCCCCCAAAAGATGCAGGACAAAGACTAAAACTAGCAGCCCCCTCATTACAAGTTGGGTTTTTAAGATCTGAAAGGAAAACCAAAATTCTCAATCAACGCAGCGAGTGAAGACCCCGTCACACAAAAAGGGAAAGGGTGGAAGAAAGGGACACATTACGTACCTGGGGGAGATCATTTAAAATGCAGGGTGGGAAAAAGGCTAAAAGCAAGAAATTTGGCAAGGCAAGGGCAGCATATTACAGCGGGAAAAACATCTGGAGCTCCAGGTGGTGTCGACCCGCACAAAATCAACGTTCAACTCCCCGCAAGTCAGTCACTTAGAGGGAGCATGGAGGCAACGGACCACCATCAAAAAGTGCAGACCTTCATAAAAGTGCCGAGACAAACCTCCAGCCCCCTGGCCCGACACCTCAGCACGCAGACCTGTGGGAAGTACCCCAAACCCCTGCAGCCGAGAATGAAAACCCCGGGGCAGGAAATGGGGAGGATTGGGGACACCCTAGAAAGCCCCAGCAACATCAAAGGGGCCCTATCATGGAACCCCCCGGGGGAAAAGAAAAAGAGGAAGGCCAAAAAAACCCGGGACGCGACCTGAGGCAAAAAACCAGGAAGTGGGGGTATACGGAACAGTGGAAAAGAAAGCCATGAAGAGGGACCGGCGGATGTTTTCGGCGGCTATGCTCCAGGGGGGGTGATGGGCTAAGTTTAAAAGTGCTGAATCCCCTTTCACAAATCCCTGCCACAGACCCTTCTAAACATAAAGAGTTCCCCCCATTGCTGATAAACATGCCCCTCCCACGACTTTTCCCCTTCTGATGGGCCCTTTTCGCCCCCAGGTCCCTCAAAAAAAATTTTTCCGGTCCCCAAGCGCAAACGGAAAACTAAGTGGCTAGCAAAAAACAAAAACTGAAAAAAATACACCCTTTTGCGAAAACCTCGTTTCATTCTGCAAGACAACTCTGCTCAAGTTTTTGATCCACGACCTAAACTTTTTCCCCAGCCTCAACCCCCTTGGTCTGCAAAGGCAAGCCCTCGCTAGTTCAAGCCATTTTAATTCCCGCTATATTATTTCATCTTCTTGAAAAGTCCGAACTTTCCCCTCAGATGGACAGATTTTTTCCCCACCCGCGCCTCTGACCCCCCCAATTTACGGGTTTCCCTTTCCCCTTTACTTTCATCCAAAAAACATTAAATGTTTGTGCCTTTTTGGCCTAGGGCAGAAAAAAATGTTCCCCCACCTGTTTTGTCCGGGTCGTTTCCAAATGGTTCCCGGGTTGTTGGAGGTCTTCACTCTTTTGACGTCCGACCCAAGTGTTCTTGGGTGCCCCTCGTTTCTTTTTCCCCTTTGGGTGTCCGTGGGGGTGTTTCGGCGTTTTTTCCCTGTTCCCGTGGCGATATGCCCTATCCATCCCCATTGCCTATGCATGATGATGGTGTCCATGCTTTCCTGGTTGCAACGGGCAAAAAGTTCTTGGTTGGAGATGGTCTCAGGCCAGAAGATGCGCAAGATTCTTCTGAGATTCTTTGTGTGGATTGTGGATAGTTTGTTGAGGTCACTCTCAGTCATCCTCCAGCACTCCGAGCCGTACAAAAGGGTGGAAAGTACACAGCTCTGGTATAGTCTTAGTTTGGTCATCCAACAAGCGAGAATGAAATCAAGACAATTCTGAAAGAAATGACAATAAAATCATTTGATCTTGATCCTGTGCCTGCTTCTCTTTTCATTTAGAGCCTTCCACAGCTTATACCCACTATCATTAAAATAGTAAATTCATCACTTCTTTCAGGAACTTCCCAACAGCTCTCAAAACTGCAACAGTTACACCCCTACTCAAAAAGTACGACCTCGACCCTAACACTCTGAAGAATTATAGACCTGTATCTAACCTACCATTCATCTGTAAAGTCATTGAAAAAGTTGCTCTGAAACAACTAAACAGCCATCTTTATTCCAATAATCTCCTTCCCCCTTTTCAGTCTGCCTATCGTGTCAACCACAGGTCCGAAACCACCCTAGTCCACACGTTAAGCACGCTTCTACATGCTTCTGACTCAGGAAAAATCTCCCTTCTCACTCTTCTTGACTTATCTGCAGCCTTCGACACTATGTATGTATGTATGTATGTATATATGTTAGTCCGTCGTTTTCGACAATGACCTCCAAAACAGCAGAGGAGGCAGGTGCTGTTTTGGAAATTGGGCAGAAATTTGATTATAGTGAAGATGCCTTGCCCACAGTACATCCCCACTCTCTCGGCCAAGTGGGCATAAGGACAGTCAGCGTTGGAGATGTTCTCCAAAGGCCAACTAGCCCCCAGGGCTGCAGCACATAAGGACTGTGCAAGTCAAGCCTCCTAGTCAGAGAGTCATAGTCGATCACTAAAGACTAAGCTGTAAAGTGGAATTCCATGAGTGGGAAAGCCACTGGTCATACAGCCTCTCACTTTGCTATTGCCCCCCAGTGACAATGGTTTAATCAAGAACTGTGATAAAACCCAGGCGCTGACACTACAGACCATTCAATTCTTCTCTCCCGTCTCCAAAGCACGTTTGGTATTACAGGCACAGCCACCACCTGGTTGAGTTCATACCTCACAGACCAATTCCACAGAGTTGCAGTAAACAAGATTCAATCATCACCTGTCAAACTGGAATGTGGAGGCCCACAGGGACCAGTTCTTGGCCCTGTTCTTTTCACTCTCTACACTGCTCCATTTTCACATATAATAAATTGTCATCAGATCAGCCATCATTTTTATGCAGTCAATTCTCGGGTTCTTAGCACGGATACTCCTACTGCCTTCAAGATATCCAAAATTTGATAATACAGAGCAAGTTACAGCCAAATGCAGATAAAACCAAAGCCATGCTTGTAGGGATCAAACACAAACTGTCTTCCATCACAACAGCTTCAACAGAATTCGGCAATACGTCTGTCCCTCTATCCACTGCTGTAAAATATCCTGAGTCATTATCGACAACACACTCTCCTTGCAAAAATTCTTCACCCAGACCTTCTAGTCGTGCTACTATCAATTACGGCGTATTAATGCAATTCGAAAAATACCTGTCCACTGATGCAACATCCAAACTAGTCACATCTCTCATTCTCTCATGTCTGGATTATTGCAATTCTCTTCTGGCTGGTCTGCCATCATCATCTAGTCAAGTCAAGTCAAAAACACTTTGATCATCCCATGAAGGGCAATTACAATTACATCTATCCACTCCCTTCATCGTATACAAAACTCTGCCGCTCTACTAGTCTTCAGAAAGAAAAAAATCTGAGCACATTACTCCTCTCTTGCAATCTCTCCACTGGTTGCCTGTGTCACAGAGAGTAAACTATAATATAAGTACCCTCTGTTACAAATGTCTCCACAAAACAGCACTTCCTACCTCTGTGAATGTCTTCACCTGTGCACTCCTTCTCGTTCTGAACTATTTGCAGATGATACAACTCTTGATATTAGCCACAAACGCCTCTCCATGTATAGCAAAGTTTACAAGAGAATATAAACATAATTGTCAACTGGACACAAATGAACAACATGGCCCTTCATCCAGGTAAAGCAAAACTTATGCTGTTATCAACAAGACAAAAACGTCAAAATCTTAGCTTGCCTTCTATTTATGTCAACAGTGTCAAAATTGAAGAAGTTTCTAGTCCTAAAATTTTGGGGGTAGCCTTCAATAATTTGTCTTGGTCTGTACATATTCATGATCTAACAAAGAAAATTGCCTCCAAAACCTACCAGTGAAATAAGATCAAACACTTTGTAAATCTGCATGCGAGGAAAAATATTTTTTTATCCATGTATTCAATCTACTGTGGATTATGCATCTAAACTTTGAGATTTAGCGAGTAATAATCTTTTAAAACCATTAATAAGTATACAAAAAGACATGTCAAAATAGTAATAAATCATCTTCATTAACATTTTCAGATTACAAAAATGTCAATATTCTTCCTCTCAAAACAAGACTGATGTTTAATAAAGGTGTACTAATGCATAACATTCTTCATGGTAATGCCCCATCTTCCTTGAGCAGCATGTTCAGCGAAAAACAACTTTCGTTATTCACATAAAATTAGCCTTCCTTTACCAGCTATTACTCTGTTTAAATCAAGTCTAGTATAACCCTTCTAAAAGATGAAACAGAAATTTCAAGATTTAAGAGTCTGTTCCATGATTTTCTAATGACTCACCACAAATGTTTTGATCAAACCGCTAGTAGTTTCACTTACACAAATTGTCTCCACGGTTGGTATGGTTAGGTTTTTTTGGTTAATATCCATTCCTTTTAATCTTTTTTTGTTTGTGTGTTTTTTTCATTATTTTTGAGTATATTTAATATCTCTCTCTAACTCTCTCTCTCTCTGATGTTCTCTATATCTTGCTTGCCTCCCAATATGTGTGCATGTGTGCGTGTGTGTGTGTATTGTTTTCCATGCAATTCTATGTCATTATGCATATTTTCCCTTTTTTTTTTATGGCTGGATGAAAAAAGCATGTAATGCTTAATCTATTTCCCTCTGAAAAATAAAAATTGTTTTTAAAAAATTGTTAAAATTGTTCCCTCTGCTCTGCTGCAGATACCTTGATTCAACCAATCCACTATTGGCTGTTGCTCTTTCTCTTTTTCTGGTCCATCGATCTGAAATGACCTCCCTCTCTCCCTTCACCAAAAGCCTACTTATGACACTTTTAAATCCAGCCTCAAAACACATTTAGTTCAAACCTAAGACTTCCCCTCTTGTTTCATTAGTTTGTCCTTCCCCTCCCCAGGAAAAAAACCCCCCAAATCACCCTCCCCAAAAGTGACAACCTGAAATGTGTGGGGGTTGTGTGTGTGTGGTGTTTTTTTGTTGTGTGTGTTGTGTGTGTGTGTGGGGTGTGTGGTGTGTGTTTTTTTTGTTTTTGTTTTTTTTTTTTTGTCCATTCATTTTTTGGTGATAAGGACCCCCGCATTAAAACCCAAATCTCTCTTCTCTCTCTCTCTCTTTTTTCCCCTCTCTCTCTTTAATGTCGTAAATTTTTATTATAAAAAACTATCTACATTTAGGGGTTTCCTTTTATGGGGAAAAAAATTTTTTTAATTTTTCAAATGATGTTTTAAAACTGCTGGGGAGTCATTTTAAAATTTCTTGAACATTTGGCATTTTTTTTATGAATTTCTTTTCCCTTTCCCTTTTTAAAACAGGTCAGTTAGGTTTTGGGCAATCAAAAAATTTAAAATGGTGGATTGAAAGAGTTTGGGGGGAAAAAAAACGGGGCAACATGAAATATTTTTAGGGGTTTTTGGGTGTTCCATGCATTTAGCCATTTTATATATTAAAATGTCTACTTTCCGGGGAGCAAGAAATTTTTTAAAAGTGGGGTTTTCTTCTTTTTGGGAAAATGCATGAAAATTCATAAATTTTAGCATTAATTTTTCAGGGGTGAGGACAAGCAAGTTTGGGAATCAAATTTTAAAGGTTGAAAGGGGCACCTTTTTTTTGCAAAGGGAATCAACCAATCTTTCCATAGATTCCCAGTGAGAAGGGACCCAGCAAAAAGTTTTTTGGGTTGCCTCTGCTTGCAATAAAAAGTTTCAAGAATTTTATTTCAATACAAAAATCTTTCCTTTTTGTTCCCCTGCCGGGCTTTAGTTAAATAATTTACTGTTTTTGAGTCAACGCAAAAAAGGGAATCTGGTGTTTATAAAGGCGTATTTGACAAAAATTTTCAAGGCCAAAAGGATCGCAAAAATTTTCACACTTTAAAAATTTAAAAAATTTTTTCCCTAATAAAATGATTTTTTTTATTTTAAAACGGGAATACAAATGCTGCCCCATTTTTTCCTGTTCCGTAACGACCCAATCGTATTACTTTTAAATAATTAGCAAAATTGCTTTCAATGTGTTTTTACATAAAACGTGAGAAAAATTTGGATCTTCATTCTTTTTTTTACCCCGTGTAGTCATTTGTAAAAGTTAGCTGATTTTTGGTTCCCAAAGGGGGCCCATTTGGGTTTTTTGGAAAAATTGGAATTGTTGTTTGGTCAATTTCCCTTTTCTTTAATTTTAAAGAATCTGGTTTTAAATTTTTTAAATTTGGGAGAGAAATAAATTTTTTGCTTGTCGTTTTGGGTAATTTAGTGTCTTGATTCTTAAGGAAATTTTCCCCCTTTTTCGGAAATTTTGGGAAAAGAGAGACTTCCCAATCCACCCCTACTTTGATTTGGCTTTTCCTTTGTTGATCAGAAAGAGAGGTGCTGTGCTTCTTTATAAGTATTAAAGGGATGTTAGATGGACTGGAACAAACCGTGCAAATTTTTTTGGCTTTACTGGGCTAGCTTTGTTTAAATTTTTTTAAAAAAGATATTCTGCAAAAAAAAATAAATTTTTTGTCCTTTTTTAATTTTTTAGCGTACTAAAAATTTAGCCAAATGTTTTTAGTGGGTTTGGGATTTTGGGGTCCATGCCCGGAACTTATTATTTTTAAAAAAATTTTAAATTTTTTTTCTTGCCTCAGTATTTTTTTGTTGTGTGCAGCTTCCAACTCAGCTTTTTAGTTAAAAATTTCACCTTAAAAATTTTTACATCTGGTTTTTACTTTAAACCTGTTCCCCCTAAAATTTTTGGGTTGGTAATTTTGATGGGTTTCAACCCTTATTAAAAGCACCCGGACTTTTTTTTTTTGCACATAATTTTTTAATTATTTTCATTATTTAAAAAAAAAGGGGAAATTTTTTTACCTCTTGTTTTAAAAATTTTTAACTTTATTGATAAAATCTTTTGTGGTGTTTTTCCGAACGGATAGTATTATCCTATAGCAATGTCATCAGCTTACTGAACAATTGTGTATCAGGGTTTACAAAAAAACTAGGGTGTCATGTTAAAAAATAGAACAAAATTTGGGGGAAGCACTGGTTTCCCCGCGGAAATACCTAAATTCCCTTTGACTTAAAGGATGAGTAGATGGGGCCCAGATTTGTATAATTGTTTTCAGATAAAAAATTTATTAAAATATTTTATAAAAACATTCCATTGATCCTTTTGCTTCAATTTATGCAACAAATTTTTCATGACGAATCTATGTAAGTTTTTTTAGTCAAAGAAAAGGGCTAATAGTTTTTCTTCTGGAAAATTTTTTTTTTTAATTTGTTTGGGGTTTAAATTTTAAAAAAAATTTATCAAGTACATCTTCCCCTTTTGAAAGCCAGCCTGATTGGTTGGGGTAAATCATTCTTTTTACAATTTAAAGAAACAGCGTTAGTTTAAATTTTTTTCCCCCTTTTTTACCCCCTTGGGGGAAATAAGGGCTTTTGGTTTTATAATATTAATGATGACCGCATCTTTCCTTTCTTTAAAAATTGGAACTACTATCGACGCCTCCAGATATTAGGAAGAGTGCCATTTATCCAACAATTTTGGAAAAATGAAAAAAGTAGCCTTTTCCATTTTAAAGGCATATGGGTCAACATTTGATAAGATATACCATCGGGACCAACTGCTGTCTTGTTTTGTGAAAACGAATCTAACGTTTCAATAAATTCGTCATATTGAAAGGGAGCATTCAAATAATCAGCATTATATGATGATGGATTTTCTGATTTGTTTAGTTTTTCTGAGTCATTACTTTTGAAGTCCGACTGAAGCTTTAAGGATGAACTATTTTTTGAAAACATTGTGACAAAGGCTTCTGCTTTTTCAACTGTACTTGGAAATCTATTATATTCAAACTTGATTGGATATGATGGGAGTTGAAATCCATTCTTCATTTCAGTAACTTTCTTCCAAACTTTGTGTGTGTGTGTGTGTGTGTGTGTGTAGGTGCGTGCGCATGTGTGTATACATTTGAATATTGGACAAAATATTAATAAACTATTAATTGTAACTTGTTGCATGTGTTAGAGTAGGATGAATGCAGGCGCTTTGGTTTGTTTTTTGCACGATATTGTCGATATAGCACTATATACATTCCATTTATTATTATTATTATTATTCAATGTGTTTATTCACTGGGTGGGATGTACAGTGCAAAGTCTTCTCCTGTGCATGTAACTCTGCAGGAGTTCAGCTAGCAGGTCTCAGCCAACACATTCTGACTTCAGAGCAGCTCATTTTTATACATGATGCATGCTGGGTATGTGTCTTTTCGTAGCCCATCGACCACTGATATGAGCTATGGGATATTAAACAGGCATATTTTATCTTCTGCGTATGTATATTACTCGAAGGATATTAAAGCACTAGCAAGTCTGCACTTTAAGTTGATCTGGGAGATTGTAAAAAATCCCCACCCTTAAATTCACCAGATGGAGCCCCCAAGATTCAAAGCCACAACTTTAGTGACCCATGGGACTTAAGTCAAATTGTCTGAACCACTCAGCTTTAGTGTCCATCAGTTCCACGTACAAAAACAGGTTCTATCCCCAGTTTTACTCACAGGTGAATGAGGATCATCTTCATCGAAGGCCAAGATGTGGTTGACATTGTGAGGGTTCAAGGACACTGTCCTGGGTCGGAAGGACAACCCGCATACAGAGGTAAAGGTCATGGCATAGTCTTGTGTGGTGAACATACACCTCTGATTGATGTCTGTGAAGATGTACTGCAACATAATCGATCAATAATAATAATGCTGTGCTGGTCAGCATCATGAATACATTATTACCATCATTATTATCATCATCATCATCATTATATCATTATTATCACCATCATCATCAACAACACCATCATAATGAACACTATTATTGTTATTATTATAATTATCATCATCATCATCATCATCACCCATGAATCCATGGGCTGGAGGTAACACACCTGCCTAGAAAAAAAAAAGTCTGGGTTTAATCCAGGTCAGCGTTTGATCTCTGTCTGTGCCTAAAACTCCCAACCCCTCCCCCTCCCGATCCACTAGACCATGAGTAGTGGTCTGGGTGCAAGCCTTTCAGATGAGATGATAAACCAGGACGATGTGAAACACGCATTTAGCGCCTGAAAAAGAACCCACAGAAACAAGAAAGTTGCCCTGGCAAAATTCTGTAGAAAAAAGCCACTTTGACTGGAAAACAAATAAACGTGTATGCAGAAGAGGAAGAAAAGAAAGAAGGGGTAGGGGACGAGTGGCGCTACTCTTGTGGCAACACACTCTCCCCGGGGAGAGGAGTCAGAATTTCACTAAGAAAAATCTGCAGAAACTTAAAGTGGTATACATCATTATCATAAATAATGCATTATCATTATCACCATCATCTCTGTCACCATCCATGTCATCCCTCTTAATTGGTGGTGGTGGTGGTGGTGGATTTGGTGCCTGTGTTATTATTATTTTTATTACTATTAAAGTATTCAAACTCCAAACACCAACACGGAGTAGGATTTCTTGTCAACAAGAAGAGGACTAACAGTGTCATCAGCTGTACCCCAATCTCAAGCAGACTGATCTCCATGCGTGTCGCAGCAAAACCACACAACATGACCATCATACAAGTCTATGCACCAACATCAGACTACGATGATGAAGCAATCGAGTGTTTCTACGAAGATTTGGAGAGCGCCATCAAATCAACTCCAAAGAAGGACTTTCTCGTGATCCAGGACGACTGGAATGCAAGATCGGACTGACGCTTATGACCAATGGCCAGGGACAGTAGACCGTTTTGGCGTGGACGAAACTAATGACAGAGGTCTCAGACTTTTGGAATTCGCAAGCAGCCACAATCTTACTGTCGCCAACACCTTATACCCCACAAGACATCAAGAAGAACGACGTGGCACTCACAAAAGGAAAGACACATAACCAGATTGACTACATCTTGGCCCCCAAACGATTTAAGTCGAGCATCAACAAAGCCCAGACAAAAAGTTTCCCTGGCCCTGATTTGGCAGTGACCCCAAAGGGCCCTGACCCCAAGACAAGTGAAGACCAAGAACCGAAGAGAAAACCCCGTTGCGGTTCAACATGGAAAACTGAAAAGGGCCCCCGAAGTCGTGAAATCTTTAAAACTGGATAGGGGGCAGATTTAGCATTGAATTTCCTCCAAAATGACATCAACAACCTCACTGAGATTTGCAAACCATTGGAAAGCGTGGAGATTTCCCTTGGGAAAAAAGAGGAAAAAAACCAATGGGTTTTTCCCAAAGATATCCCGGACCTGTGCGACCAAAAATAGGGAGTAAACCAGTGAAGAAACCCAAAAAACCCCGAAACGGCCGAAGAGTATAGAACGTCAAAGGTCAACAAGAAGAAGATGACTGAGGCCATGGGGGGGGTTGAGGTGAAAATAAAGGGGTGGGGAAAAAAGGAAAAGTAGGGAAAGCCCAAGGGGGGGGGAAAGGAGAAGAAGGTGTTTAAAAAAGGGGGGGGAAAAACCCCGGGGGGCTATAAAAAGGGGGCGGGGGGAAAGGTTCTTTTGAAGATGGGGGAAAGAGGGGGGGGGAAAAACCCTTTTTACTTAAGGGGGGGCCAAAAGGTTTGGGAAAACCATTGGTAAAAGTTTGTTAAATTGAAAAAAAGATGGCAGGGGGTTTTTAAGGGGGGTTTTGGGTGGGGTTGGAAAACCGAAAAAGAATGTTTTAAAAGGGGGTTTTAAAATGACGCTTTCCCTTTTGTTTGGGGGTTTTGGGGTTTTGGCAAAAAGTTTGGGGCGGAGGGGGTTGTTTTGGGGAAATTGATTGTTGGGTTTTTGGGCCCCCCAAGGGGAGTTTTTGGGGGGAGGGGGGTTTTTCCGGGGGTTATTTGGGGTTTGGGTGGTTTTTTTTTTTTTCAAGGTTCCGGGGGTTTTGCGGGGGGGTTGCCCCCTTGGGGGGGGAGGGGCAATTGAAGGGGGTTTTTAGGGGGGGTTTTGGGTAAAAACCCCCCGGGAACCCCCCCTTTCCCCAGGGTAGGGGGGAAAAAAGGAAAAACCTTTTGAAAAAAAGAAAAAGTAAGTGGGGGGCCGGGGGGGAAATTTAAATTTGGGGGGAAAAAAAAAGGGAAAAAAAGGGGAAAAAACTTCGGGCCTTCCCCGGGGAAAGGGCGGGGGGAAAACCCCAAAACCAAAAACCCAATGGGGAAACCAAAAAAGGGCCCCTTTAAAAAAAACCCCGAAGCGGGGTTTTCCCAAAAACCAAAGGTTTTGGTAAAATTTCCTGGGGATCCGAACCACCTAAAGACCGCAAAAAAAAAACCTACGTCTGGCAGAATCGCCCCGGCGGGAAAAAAAACCTTGCTAGATACGCAAATGGAGGAAACTGAAGTGGTTTTTGGGCCCCAACAAGGCATAAAACCCCGTCAAAAACAGCCTGCGGGATTGGAAGGAGAAAGGGGGAGGGACGACCACGGCCAAAAATGGTTCCCCCATCAAAGGGGTGGACCCCGGGCCCCCTGACCCCAAGCCTCCTAAACACCAGGGGCAGAAAACCCTTTGGCGGTCCCTTGCAGCGTCCGTCGGGGGGCCCCCCCGGTTTTTCCGACCCAAAGGGAGTGAGTGAGGAAGGGATTTAATTTCTATTCTAAATTTTAAAAAGTGCTAACCTTTTTTCCCAAAAATTTAAAGGGTCCCACTCAATCATAGTTGTATATTATACAATAAGCGACAAAATTCAAAAGCCCCGCTTCCGAAAGATTCACAGGCCCAAGATTAAATGTTAGCAATTCATGGGGAAAAAAAATAATTTTACAAGAAAACAGAAAAACCCCCAAAAAAAAGGGGCTAAAAAAAACTGCACTTTTTAAATAACCACCAAAAAAAAAAAATTTGATATTGACTTTTTTTGGGGCCCAAAAACCCCCCAAAACAAACAATAAAAAAAAAAAAAACACCAAAATTGACCAAAATTGCCAAAAAAAGAACGGGTTTTCCTCTTAAAATTGACTAGTTATAAAAGATCTTCAAAAAGTCTGGGAAAAGCTAAAAGCAATGAAAAATGGAATAAATTTACCCCAAAACCTATCAGGTTAGACCATTGTAACTTACCATCAAATTTTGAAAAGGCTGAAACATTTGCTGACTTGTTTGCAAATAATAGATGTAGCAAAGGATTGTCAGAAAATAATAGAAATTATTGAGAGACTGATGAAAGAAAGGTCATATTTTGGGATCCAGATTATGTAGATCACCTTTCCCTTCATGCTCCTATATACAAGGTGAAAATTATAAAATTTTGAGGTGAAACTTTTTAAAATCAGAATTTTTCTACTCATAAGCAATAGCTGCCACTTTGGGGTATCTGTAATTCATTCTTCTTCTTCCGAGCCATGTATAACTAATATGTGAAAACGCTCCACTTGGGTGGTCCAAGTGAGAGTAAAATCTGCAAATCCAGAACTTCGCGGGCGAGCCCTGCGTTTTCTGGAACTCCTGATCGGCAGCAGCTCCCCCTCTACCTGATAACCAGGATATAATAGCCTTTCCTACGAGGTCTACACCCCGCTTATTGTAATACAAGTATAAGAAAAAGTTCCTCTGAAAAAATGTAAAAGATGTGCCAAAGTTATGTGGTAGCTATTGCACATGAGTGCAGAAATTCTAATTTTAAAACATTTTGGCCGCACACCGGTAAAAATGTTGGTGATTTTCACAGATTTTTTAAAGCATGAAAAAATGGACTGTGCACTTGTTTTTTTGGATTGAGGACATAGAGCAATACCAGGTAGTCACGAGAAAGTTGGAAATAACCATCAAATGAGATTTGCCTGTATTCCTACAGTGTTGACCCCGTGCATGCATATTGCGGTAAGGAAGCTAGCAGACGACAAAGGACTGAAGGGGTACAGTAAAGGTAAAGGTAAAGGTGTCCCATAACCTATAAGGTCATAGGGGAGTGAGGCGTCAGAGACCTCACTTCTCTAGGGCCAGCATATTGGGGGCGGCACCCATCTCCTCTCCCTTGCTGCTTTACCTTCCCTGACCCTAAAGAGGACAGGTACCCATTTACAGCTGGGTGAACTGGGGGAACTGTACAGGCGCACAAACGGTCACCCATCCAAGTGGTAACCACGCTCGACGCTGCTTAACTTGGCTGGGGGAAAGCGAGTGCTCCGACCACTGAGCTATCCCGTCCAGGGGTACAGTGTTTGCTGAAAAAGTAAAAAATTTCAAACCTACCAAATTTGTTCAAAATCACATGAGTTTTGAGTCAGGGGCTAGTCTTTCACAAAAAGTGTTTTTTTTATTTCTGTTGATGCCTTAGTACGTGCGGTATGAATATAAGAGTCACATAGAAAAACAGAAGGACAAGAGTGATTTTTTAATAATGGTGTGCAGCCTGTATACATTCAGGGTGTTTTGCAAGTGGGGTATTTTGGACATCTGCTGGCTTAGTTTTGGGGCCAGTATCATTGCTGTAAGTATTTTAGAGCATCACAATCATTGAAAATGCTCTTTGTCAGCTGCTTATTTCTTTTTAATGAAAACCTCACTAGGACTCTTTACCATAGCAACAATGTGAGCGAGAGAAGTTTGAGCCAATCTTCAGCATACCTGGCACCTCAGAATGATGTATATCAGTTATTGAAATGTATTTCTGTATCATATGGAAATATTTTAGTAAGATTTGGGCATTGAAAAGTGCATTCAGTAACAGATTTTAGTGTGTGTTGAGTCCGAATGATGTCAACACGGTGATATACATTCCCTTGTGTGTGTGCCTCATCAGTATGCATATTTCAGTTTTTCATATCAGTTTTGAGTCCAAACAGCTTCACTGAGATAAAAAGAATAGAATAAAACTGCAGGAAAAGGATGAGGGGAGTGGGGGAGAGAGCAGTGTTTACTTTATATGTTTTCTGTAAGTGAAACTGAAAAGGCATTTGGTTGATCTTTTCTTTTTCTTTAAAAAAAAAATATTTTGCTTTGTTTTCATGTGGTTTTGTTGATGGTTTTTCCTTCACCAACAAGATTCCTCCCCCTCCAGCCTGCTCTTTCTGCACAGAATGATGAAGAAGTATTGCCAGTTGTGGCAAAGAGAAATCAGGTGGGATCCAAAAATCAGCAGGCAGGGGTGAGGTTGGAGGGGGGATGGGGAGGGGGGAAAGAAGGGGGAGGGAGGTGAGGGGGGGGGGGAGAAGGATGAACATAAAGAGTGTGTCTGTAGGGTGAGTGTAGTTCACAAAACAATGCAGGTTATACCTGTATTTGATCTTTGTATCACCATATCATATGTATGTATGTATGTATATATATATATAATATGTACTTCCACACATACAAAGGGGGGAGGGGGAGGGGGGACAATGCAGTCTGGGTGGGAGTAGGCCCCTGGATGATTAATGGCTGTGCACATAAATATTGATATAGTTAAATAACAAACTATGCTATGTGCATTGTTTTGAGACATATTTGATAGCCAACTGATGTTTCATGCAAACCTCCTTATGCAGTGTATTTACAAAGTGGAGAAGATTTTCATACTGTCAGAAGAAGTAAAATCTGAGCCAAGGTGTTCAGCCTTTCATGAACACTTTGAATCCTCATTTCTTATTTAAAATGAAAATATCATTACCTATATCTGTAAAGTAAAGCTACTGTCAAAGAGAGTAGACTTACACATGCAAAAAACAGTTTTTCACTGTTACAACATTTTCAAAAGGGATAATACTAGGAGAAAAGTAATAAAAGCTCAGTTATGAAATAGGTTTGAGACACTGTAGACATTGAACTGTGGATTGCATTGCCTTATTTCATGCCAGATATTAGCTGTGGAAGAGGAGTGCTTGAATCACTATAGAACCAGTCTGTTGGCCTGCCACCAAGGGAGAGAAATTCAAATAAGGGGTTGGTATCAAAAAGGCCTCCTTTTCCATTATGAAGTAAAATAATAGACTTTTTCTGTACATAATTGGGTTTTAAAGTGTTTGGAGTTATCCCTGACTTAATTTAAACAAGATGGGGTACATTTGTGCTCATGGTAGTGTACCAAAGATGCCGCAACAGGTAAAAATTGCCTGTTATGGGGGGGTAGGCTAAGAAAAAAAAATACTGCCTCTTATTCTGTAGCTTTTGCAATACAATTTCTGTTGCCCATTACATAGGGCTAGATTGCTGTATAAAACTACGTCTGTATGTTTACATTTACATTGTACATTTGTGATCCAAAGTAGTATGTTGCCATTTGTTTAAAGCAGCTCTGAATACAGGCCTGGGCAGCATAGGTGTGTATCTTCAAACAGCCATAGCTCAGGTGCTACTGGCTTGAGAACATTGTGGTTAGTGTGCTTGTACTCGGATTTGCCTATAGAAGTAACATCAAGAGAAATATTGCCAGGAAAAAATTTCAGTCTGTATACAGGCTACACACCGGTATTAATTTGGGGGTCATGTAGTATCTTCTATAGAGTGCGAGTGGAAAAAAATGTTGGTGATTTTCACAGATTTTTTAAAGCATGAAAAAATGGACTGTGCACTTGGTTTTTTGGGGATTGAGGACATAGAGCAATACCAGGTAGTCACGAGAAAGTTGGAAATAACCATCAAATGAGGTTTGCCTGTATTCCTACAGTGTTGACCCCGCGCATGCATATTGCGGTGGTAAGGAAGCTAGCAGACGACAAAGGACTGAAGGGGTACAGTGTTTGCTGAAAAAGTAAAAAATTTCAAACCTACCAAATTTGTTCAAAATCACATGAGTTTTGAGTCAGGGGCTAGTCTTTCACAAAAAGTGTTTTTTATTTCTGTGGATGCCTTAGTACTTGCGGTATGAATATAAGAGTCACATAGAAAAACAGAAGGAAAAGAGTGATTTTTTAATAATAATAATAAATGGAATTTATATAGCACTGTATCTTGCACAGACAAATCAAAGCGCTTGCACTCAACTCATTCTTACACAGTCATGCAACCAATAGCAAGTAATAGTTCTAAAAAGTCCAAATGCACACACACACACACACACACGTCATACACTTTGGCAGGGTGATGGAATTTTTGGCTGTTGAAAAGCAGGGATAGCTATGAAATGAAACAGGAGAGGAAATTCTTAGATTTGAAACAAATATGTTTTGAGGCCAGATTTTAAAGTGTCACAAGAAGGTCTTTGCGAAGAGAGATAGGGAAGCCATTCCAAATCGATGGGCCAGAAACAGAGAAAGAGCAACGGCCAACAGTGGACTGGTTGAATCTAGGTGTTTGTAAGCACAAGGAATCTGCAGCAGAGCGAAGGGAACGAGAAGGGGTGTACAGGTGGAGACATTCACAGAGGTAGGAGGGTGCTGTTTTGTGGAGACATTTGTAACAAAGAGTACTGATCTTATAGTTTCTTTGTGGAACAGGCAGCCAGTGGAGAGATTGCAAGAGAGGGGTAATGTGCTCAGATTTTTTTCTTTCTGAGGACTAGTCGAGCTGCAGAGTTTTGAATACGTTGAAGGGAGTGGATAGATGATGCTGGCAGACCAGCCAAAAGAGAATTGCAATAGTCCAGACGTGAAAGAATGAGAGATGCCACAAGTTTTGATGGTGCGTCTGTGGACATGTACTTTCGAATTGCACTAATATGCCGTAATTGATAGAAGCACGACTGGCAGGTCTGGGTGATGAATTTTTCCATAGAGAGTGTGTTGTCAATAATGACCCCTAGATACTTTACTGCAGTGTATAGAGGGATTGATGCATTGCCGAATTCTACTGAAGCTGTTGTAATGGAAGAGAGTTTGTTTTTGGTCCCCACAAGCATGGCTTCAGTTTTATCAACGTTTAGTCAGGTCAGTCAGAGAAGTTCTCTGCTACTGCTACTGGTATCCATGTAACCCAGTACAACCTGTCGCATGTGGGGGAGGAAACCCCAATAGAAAAAACCCAAAACATATGGAGACTTGGAGAGGAGATTGGCGCCACCAAGGAATATCCTAAGCCCACAGAAAAAACATGAAAGACAAATGCAAAGCCGAAATGATACCGGATCGGTCGAGGCCCGGGTTACCAACGACCGCGCTTTCCATTGATCAACACCAGGGTGGAAGTGACAAGTCAGCTACTGGAGTTAAAACATTACTTAAGCTCCCTAGAGAACAAATCACCATTGGTACATGGAACGTCCGTACACTCTACCAGTGCGGAAAAATCAAAGAACTAGAGTATGAGCTTAGCCGATATAAATGGACATCATTGGACTAGGAGAAGTGAGATGGACAGGATTTGGTGAGACATTGACTGAAGAAGGCAACAAGATCTGGTACAGTGGCCAAGAGAAACATCACCAACATGGAGTGGCATTTATTGTCAGAAAGGAAGTAGTGGGGTGCATTATCAGCTGTACACCGGCTTCCAGCAGGATTATCAGCATCCGGGTGTCGGCCAAGCCCAAGAACATCACCATCATACAAATCTATGCACCATCATCTGACCATACAGATGAAGAAGTAGAAGAATTTTATGAAGATCTTGAAGTGACCATTAAGAAAAATACCCAAGAAGGACATCATCATCATCCAAGGGGATTTTAACGCCAAGTAGGTCCTGACTCTTACAACCAATGGGCCGGAACAGTTGGTCAGTTTGGAACTGGGGAGAGCCAACGACAGGGGACTACGTCTGCTGGAGTTTGCCTGCACCCACAGACTTACCATTGCCAATACCCTCTATCCCCACAAGCATCAAGGAGGACAACCTGGCATGCGCCAAACGGCAAGATCCATAACCAAATAGATTTTATCTTAACACCACGGCGCTTCAAATCCAGCATCAACAGAGCCAGAACAAGAACATACCTGGAGCTGACATAGGCAGCGACCACGACCTTGTACTTGCTGGTATTCAAAATGAAGCTGAAGAAAAACAAACAGCCTGCAAACCCACGTATCAAATTTGACGTGGACAAACTGAAAGATCCAGATGTCGAGGAGGTCTTCCAAGCTAAGCTTGGCGGACGTTTTATACGGCATTAACCCCTCCTGGACAATGACATCAATGACCTCACCAACAACTTCAATGAGGCAGTCCGAGAAACAGCAGAGGAGGTACTCGGTCGTCAGAGGAATAAACACCAGCCATGGACACCAATGACATCTTGGACCTCTGCGATACAAGAAGAGCACTGAAACCAACCAGGTCTTCCAACCCTAAAGAATACCGGGAGGCCAACAATCTCGTGAAGAAGTCAATGTTAAAGGCCAGAGAGAAGTGGATCAGTGATCAATGTGATGAGAATCGAAAAAAACATGAAAGGGGCAACAGTAAAAAGGCATACGACACCCTGAAGAAACTCACAAAACCACTTCAAACCAAATCATCAGTCATTGAAGACAGCTCCGGAAACCTCCTCACAGAAAGCTCAGCTGCATTGAACAGGTGGTCTGAATATTGTCAAGAACTGTAACAACTACCCAATACAACCTGACAAGAGCATAATAGAAGAGAAAGCAGCAACATCAAGAGCACCCTCGCCATTACCTATACTGAGGGAAGAAGTGGAAGAAGCCATCCGCAGCTTACCAGTAGGAAAGTCCCAGGAGCAGACAATATACTAGCAGAGCTGCTCAAGCATGGTGGCGAAACAGTCATCACATATGTTACAGCTATCTGTCAGAAGATTTGGAGACAAAACAGTGGCCAACAGAATGGACACAATCACTCATCATAAACCCCTGCCCAAGAAGGGAATTTACGCCAATGCCAAAACTATAGAACAATCAGCCTCATCAGCCACGCCAGCAAGATCATGCTCAAAGTTATTTTGAATCGATCAAGAAGGAGGCAGAAGAACACCTTGCAGAGGAACAAGCTGGGTTCAGGGCAGGCAGGAGCACAATCGAACAGATTTTTAACTGCCACATCATGATGGAAAAACATCTCCAACATCAGAGAGACCTGTTCCACAACTTCATCGACTTCAAGAAGGCTTTTGACAGAGTATGGCACGAAGGCCTGTGGCAGGTCCTCAGAATGTTTGGCATTGAAGAAGGACTAGTGCAATCCATCCAAGCACTATACAACACTGCAAGCAGTGCAGTCCTTCTGAACAATCAGGTCGGAGACTACTTCAAACCACAGTTGGGGTCCGACAAGGATGCCTGTTATCTCCAGTCCTGTTCAATCTTGTTCTTGGAAAACATCATGAGAGAGACCCTCCATGACTTCCACTCTAACCATCTCCATTGGCGGCAGACCCCTCAACAACTTGCGGTTTGCCGATGACATTGACCTCATGGGCGGAAGTAACACAGAGCTGCAAGATCTTAACGACCAGACTTGAGAACAGAGCTGGAGCATATGGGATGGAGGTGAGCTCGGAGAAAAGTAAAGTACTTGTGAACAGCACGAGCAATGCCACCGCTAAAAATTTACATGAACGGCCAACAACTGGAGGAGGTAGATGCTTTTAAATACCTCGGCGCTACACTCACAAAGGACGGGCGATCGACGACAGAAATCAAAGTCAGAATAGCCATGGCAACATCTTCCATGACAAAACTCACCACCATATGGAAAAGTAAAGAGATCAGTTTCCCAATCAAACTAAAGCTCTACAAAGCCCTAATTCAGTCAATCCTGCTGTACGGAAGTGAAACCTGGACATTGACTGCTGAAACAGCAAAGCGAATCCAGTCATTCGAAACAAAATGCCATAGAAAACTACTGGGCATATCTTGGAGAGAACGAAAGACCAATGAATTTGTCAAGAGTCAAATAACACAGCTGGCAGGTCCACAGGAACCCCTTCTCACCATCGTCAAGAAGAAAAAGCTGACATGGTTCGGCCACGTCACCCGCCACAACACTCTGCCCAAAACAGTACTGCAGGGAACACTCGAAGGTGGCAGAAGGAGGGGAAGACAGAACAAGTCATGGATGGACAACATCAGAGAATGGACCAGGATGAATGACTCGGCACTACTGCGCAGAGCCGAGGACCGAGATGGATGGAGGAGGCTTACCACGGCATCGTCTTTCATGTCTCCCCCACGACCGCCAAGGTCACGGGTCTGATGATGATGATGAGTTGTAACTTGTTCTCTATCATCCAGTTTTGGATATCTTGAAAGCAGTAGGCCACATTTATCAAGAGAGAAGGCAGATTTTCAGGAGTGTCACTGCTTAGAATCTGAGAGTCATCTGCATAAAAGTGATGGTTGATCTGATGACGGTTAATTATATGTGACAGTTCAGCGGTGTAGAGAGTGAAAAGAACAGGGCCCAGAACTGATCCCTGCGGGACTCTACATTCCAGTCTGGCAGGTACTGACTGAATCTTGTTTACTGTGACTGGAATCGGTCAGTCAGGTATGAGCTAAACCAGGTGAGGGCTGTACCAGTAACACCAAACGTTTCTTGAAGACGGGAGAGAAGGATAGAGTGGTCAATAGTGTCGAAGGCTGCAGATAAGTCGAGTAGAGTGAGGAGGGAAATTTTCCCTGAGTCAAAAGCAAGTAGAAGCATGTTTAAGGTGTGAACTAGAGTGGTTTCAGTGCTGTGATTGGCGCGATAGGCAGACTGAAACACAGGAAGAAGACTGTTGGAGAGAAGGTGGTTGTTGAGCTGTTTCAGTTTAATTTAATACCGGTGTGCAGCCTTCACTTCAAAATGTTATAATTTCTGTGCTCCACAGCGCAATAGCTTCCACTTTGGGGTGACTGTTTAACCGTTGCATATCTTTTATCAGGTTAGATGGTCCTACTAATAAAAAAGGCGTAAAGGCCAGATACGTTTATATCCATTGATGTAGGTATGATTGCATACGTACACATAAATGACAGTATATACACACTGTAACATTGAGACCATCAGTCACACATGTGAATATGTGAAGAGTAGGATATCTAAACTGCATGCAAAAGTCCACACTCAACTGTGAAGTTGTGTATAGTATATTATACATAATATTTAAACATACTAATGTCTAGGCATGCATGTTTCACGGTGTGTGGTGCCTACTCATCTGAGCTCACAACTTCTGTACATCCTATGCAAATGACTATTTGGACACACACCTACACTTTTTACCACAAAAGGCAAACTTGATCAGTTGCTGTGATCCCACCAGGGACAGACTGGGAAATTGTTAGTCTACAGCAAAACTGTATCCCCTCTGGTTAGGTGTAGACAAACACAGGAGTCCTAATTATCAAGACAGAACAGCATCTTGAACAGTCTGTTTCTGTTTGATTGCCCGCAGGGAGTCTTCAGGCAGCACACGCATGTAATGTCTGACAGGTGTTGATTTACGAGTCCAGTCAGTGCTGGCATCACCATTATGCCTTGTAGAGGGACATCATCTTGTAACAACGCGCATGTGGCTGCTGCGGCATGTGTGGAACCCACTGACCCTGGTGATTTTCGCTTCACTGATAACTGCTACTTTCCAATGTCTGACAGTGGCCAGTTTGACTGGCTGATGGGGACTGAACAGTGATATAAAGAAGTGTTTGGCATCTTGTCTGAGAGTGCTGGTTTTGACATAGGATTCAGGACATAATCTATCATCTACATGCTTTTTAAGCCTGACTGGAGGGGATCTATGTACAGATCGGTCAGGTTTTTTTACCCGAAATCTGCTTGAAGCACAACACTACTATCTCCTAAAAAGCACATGGATTCATCAACTGAAAAAATAATTAAATCACTCATCCTTTTGGCAGTGCATATTGCCAACAGCAAGGCTACTTTCTTGACTTGGTAAGAGCAGGTAACCCTATCTGTTATGCTGGGTGCCACTAAAGCGGCCAATAAAGCCAACACTTTCCCTATGTCCCATGGAGGGACCACACACACTGCAGGGGGATGTAGGTTGAGTAGTACTCCCTTCAGGAAACGGCATACCAGGCGGTCTTGGCCCACTGGCCTCATTTTATGGGGCTCCAGAATACTGGACACTGCTGATCTATGAAGGCTGATGGTTCACCTTGCATATCCCTTTGCCACCAGGTGTTAGAGGTAATCCAGCAGTTTCTCTACACAAATGGTAGCTGGGTCCATATGCTGGTCAGCACACCACTTCTGCCACCTTGTCCACACTAACTGGCACTGGCATTGTGTTCCCTTTCTCCAGCCACTTTCCAGGGTAGAGAAAATGTCTGCTGAAACGTGGACCCCTGTAGCTTTCCGCATAGTGGCCAGGCTACTAGGCGAAGAGACTCCAGCCTCCTCGCTGGGTAACCCGTCGTCACATTCACCAGCAGGTCCGGGGCTGTCTGCAGACGTCGGGGAGTGGTGTACACCAGCTACAGCAGGATTGACAGCCACGGCGCATCGCTCCAACATGGAGCGATGAGGATCATCTTGGTGGGCGTGTCCCTCAGTTTGTTCAGCACTGTTGGAACAAGAGTTGGTGGGGGAAACATGTACATACATAACAAGTCCCATTTCTGAGTCAGGGCGTCTACTGCGTATGCATTCCAGTCCCTCCTTTCCATTCCAAGGACATTTAATTATCTGGGAAGTTGTGCAGTCCGCTCAGAAGCGAACAAGTTGATCACTGGGGTGCCGTAGTGTTAAAAAATCCTTTGCACAACTGCTGGAGACAGGTACCATTCTGCCTCCTTGTTCCCTGACAGGGAGTCGGCCACTGTGTTTGCCATCCCCCGGGAGGACTGTGATGCGCTTTCTCTGGCACCACAGCAGTATGTGACACGCTAGACTGGATAGTGGACTGGATCTTGTCCCACCTCTTTGGCTAGATATGCTACGGTGGTTTTGTTGTCCATCCGTATCCACACACATGTGCCCTTCAGTTGACTGTGAAAGGCTTGTAGAGCATTCCACACTGCCTTCATCTCTAGCATGTTGATGTGCATGTCCCATTCCATCTGTGACCACTGTCCTGATGCCGTCAATGACTTTATGCTGGCACTCCATCCCTCTTTCGATGCATCTGTCGCCATGGTAATGTCTGGACATCTCAAGGGGCGCGGACAGTGTTTCAGTCTGCGCCAAAATTGTAGTTCCTGCTTGGCCTGTGGTCCAGAAACAACCCTCTTGAGGAGGTGACGTGGGTGTTTGTACACTGACTTCCCTCAGTGCCCTCTGCACTGGTGGTAGGTAATGTAATCGGGCCAGTGGCACTGCATAGGCATGCGGAAAAGTTCACACTGCCCAGAAAGTGCATACGTTTTCTGGCAGCGGTAACACTGGAGTCCTGCAGGACTGCCGCTGTTGTGTGGAGCCGTCTCTGTTTGTCAGGTGGTAGACTGACCATCATGCTTCTGGTATTCCAGCACAGGCCGAGATAGGTCAATATCTGTGATGCCTCATGTCTGACTTGTCCCAATTCAGAGAAAAGCCCAGACTCTGCAATACTGACATTGCTTGATGAGCACTGTCCTTCACGTGTGTGGGGGAGTTGACTACAATCAGAATGTCGTCCATGTAGAAAACCACTGATTCCCCTTGTCATGAGTAAATGAGCCACCGGTCTGGTGACTCTGGTAAATGTCTGTAGGCTTGTTGACAGACCAAAGGGCAGGCACTGGTACTGGTATGCCTGACCCTGCCATACGAATTGTAGAAAACGTCTGTGACATTTGTGTACTGGAACATGGAAATGAGCATCCTGCAAGTCCAAGCATATTGCCCAGTCGTCCTTCTGAACACGTTCTTCACAGTGGACATTGTGAAGTGAGGGGCCTGGACTGGAGGTATTGATTGAGGGGCTTTAGATTGATGATGGGTCTCAGCTTCCCATTCTTCTTGGAAACTAGGAACACTCTGTTGAAGAAGCCAGCCTTGTCTGGGGACTGAGTAATGGCTCCTTTTTCTAGTAGTAGGACTTCTATTTCCTGGTCCATCAGGTCCTCCTTTCCTCTTGGAAGTGTTGTTTCCATAACTTTTTCCTCTTCTGGAGACATGCAGGGTGGTTTTGAGTGGAATTCCAGAAGATAGCACAAAAAGACACAGCCTGTGGGCTATGGGGGCCTCATGCTATAAATAGTCAGGCTCAGTGGTTGTCCTTTGGAAGGGCGTGTGTGGAACTCTGTAGCTATTCTGCCTTCCCCCTCCTCTTTTTGCCCCGAAGGTCTGCTGAGGAAAGGGCTGATGGGTACTGTCAGAGGACTGTCCATATCCAGACCACTGGGTGTTGTGTGATCCAGACCCAGAGCTGTATCTTGTCTGGTCAGGGTACGGCCTCTTCCTGGGTTGGACTTCACATCTGGAAGTCTGATAGATCTGTCTGCGAGTGATGCCTGAACTTCTAAAAGCACCTTTAGAGCTGGAGTCCCTCCAAGCCTGTATGGATTTCACCACTGCATCACTGGCTGTTGAAGAATTAAAAAGTCTCACCTGGTTCTCAGGTGTTGAGGGTGAAGCTCAGAGATCTTTCAGGATAATGTAGCCTGAATGAGATAATAGTTCTTCAGTTTATCGTCCTTCCACTTATTAGTGATATCAGACTATCAGTGTGTGTGTGTGAGGGGGGGGAGGGGGGGGGGGGGGGGGGGGGGGGGGGGGGGGGTTGGGGTTGGGGTTGGGGTGTGCACATAGTTAATTATCCACATTAAACAACAATAAGAAACACCAATAAAACCATAAAACAAGAAAGTTGAAGGGGAAAAAACAGCTTAAACACTAACTTTGCAATTCGTACAACTAGTAAAACATCATTAAATTATAACAATCTAATAATAGGACTGTGACTTAAACACAATATAATTTCTTTCATTAATGGAATGTCTTTTAGAATTTTCTGTAAGCAACAGTCTGAAAACAGGTAATTTTTTTCCAAATCTCTGCATTCCAAAAGAATGTGAGCAATGGTCATATTTTTGCCACAGATACATGTTTCTTTTTTTGAAAATTTAGTTCTAAAAGCAGTGAGTTTAAACCTGTAGATAAGAGATACAACATTTCTATATTCATGTGAGTTACGGCATTTGATCTTATCAAAAGATAATACATGGGTTACATCATTATTCCAGGGAGAACCAATATCTTGAAATTGTTTTTATTAAAAAAATGTTTCTTTGATTTGTCTGTGCAAGATACAGCACTATATAAATTCCATTTATTATTGTTATTATTATTATTAACACAGATACCACAGTGCGAAGGAATCTAGCAAAAAGTAACACTAGTGCCTCGTAACATCAGAAAATGAATCAGATGTCCATTCTCAATTACGAGATCTTGTCTCGCTTTTGAACTGCACTATTTTTTTTAGCAAATAGAAACGACTTGGAATCATCACAGAAAAAGGTTTGAAATATATATCTTTAGGAAAATCTAAAATATAATATAAAGCCATCAAAATGGCAGATAATTCAGCTGTAAATATAGATTGATTTTTTTCAACATGAAATTATCTCTCTACTTTCAATGATGCGATAACTAAAGCTGCACCCACCTCATTGTTGCTAAAAAACGAACCGTTGGTGTAGATTTTTAGATGATCTGGATATGTAGTTTGTATATATTCTTTTACTGACGCGCTAAGAATATTTTCATTACCTGAAGCTCCCATGGCCTACAAGGTGAGAATTTAATCTTTGATTTAGTTATTTTTGTAGGACATATTTCTGCCGTATCAAATAGCTGGGAAGTATAGGCTCTAGCTGTGGTAACTGAATGAATAGTATGTGCTCTTTTAAGAAAGCTGACATCAGATGTAATTCTAATTTCGGTGTCCACATTGGTTTCTTGTTTTGAACAAAGTAAGAGATATTTAGCCATGGCCAGTTGTCAATAACTGTCAAATGGCAAAATACCTATCTCTTTATAATTACTCATAAATGATGCATAACAGGTACACCCATAGCTAGTCGAAAAGCCTAGTCTAATCTTGTCATTTTTCTGTAATAAAGACTTTGGAGCACTGAAAAATGCCTCCTGGCCGTAGATGAGTCTAGAATGTACAAGAGATAATGTCAGGTGTTTTAAAACAGCTACATCATGAGCCCACTCTTGTTTACTCATAACTTTCAGGAGGTTAAGACTTTTCCGAGCTCTAGTATTTAAATATTCAATGTGGTAATTCAAAGTTAGTGTCAATGTAAAATGTACCCCTAAAAACTTCACCATAGATTGATCATTCCAAAGCTTTCCCACCTATCTGGAAAACAGGTAGAACTGGTGGGTTAGCCCCATCATTAAAAAGGACGAGATTAGTCTTTTCAGGAGACAGTGACAGACAAGTTTAACTCTGACTGATATATATTTTTCAAATAATTTAGATGCTTCTTTGGTGTTCTCTTTTTGATTGTGACATTCATCCACATACAGATGCCATCAGCATACTGGACATGGATAGAATTACTTGAGAGATACTTAGGGAGGTCATAAAGAAGAATATCGAAAAGATGCGGTGCAATGACTGATCCCTGTGACCCATTGCTGGAAATCGTAAAGTAGAATAGGAATTTCCAACTTTGGCCTGCATGCACCTTTCTGAAAGAAATGCTTTAATATTATATATATTTTCAGATAAGCCAATAGAATTTAATTTATACAGTAATGTGGCAAGCACATTTTTCCTACAAGCAAATTGATTTTAATCTGCGAACTGAGTTTAATCAGATGATCTGCTGTGGATCTCCCTTTTCGAAAACCTGCTTGGCAAACAGGCATTATGTGGTTTTTATCACAGTAATATATCAGCCAGTTTAGGATTATTTTTCCCATAAGTTTTCCGGTGTGGGAGGTTAAAGCAATTGGTCTGTAGCTGTTCTTATCGCTTTTAGATTTTTCCTGCTTTGGGACTGGCACTAAAATGGAATGTTTCCAAATGTGTGGAACGACCCTCTGAGACCAGCAGCTTTGGAATAATTCAAGCAATAACATTATCCAGCTTTCTTTGGCAGCTCTTCAATAATTCTTTTGAAATCAGATCTATGCCACAGATGTTCTGTTAGGTCCAAGGGATAGGATAGCATCTTTTTAACTCTTGCAGTGTTAGAAGAGCATTGTCATAGTGATTAATTCTTATCCAAAATGGATCTTTTTATATGTGACCCGTTTTTACAAAAGAGTCTTAAGTTTAAATGGGTCAAATTGAGTTGTTTTTTTTCTGAAAATCTTCAGTAATTACCTTTCTTTTTGATGTATGTACAGTATTCTATCCTTAAAATTGACAAAGTTTTGGGTGTTTGTAAATGGCGTGACCCTGAGGATTTTCCACATTCTGAGAAAAATCGGCCTTTAAAGTTTTTTCACCAACTCAGCTAACTAACACACTTAGCATCGGGGTGTACTTCTATTCAACTGATGTTGGCAAATTTTGATATGGTGTTAAAACATAGCTATTTCACAGCATCAGGACAAAAATACTTTACATATTGAACTGTAACTCGTTGTGATATGTAGCCTCTTAGACCCCCCCCCCCCCCTCCCCCCCACCTGAAAAAAAGGGCTGAAGTGGAAGACCTTGGACAGGGGGTTAATGAGGAGACTTGTTAGTAATCTGACTAGCATTTATCAATAGAATGAACTCAGTCAGCTGAAAATCATGTAGAATATTTCAAATGATAATGGGTTACATGATGAATTAAAATGTTATAATAGATTAATTGAAATAATAATACGACCATCCTGGTTCTTTTTGTTATTCATTTGCATACACCTATTTTTCAATTTGATTTTGGTTGTTTTTGTTTTAAGTTTGTAATTTTTAGGATGTCAATGTTGTCATCTGGAATAATATGTTGTCTTTATTTTTTGCTCTCTCTCTCATATCTCCTCTATTCTCTCCATCCTTCTTACACAACACACGCACACATTTACTCCACCACAACGCACACATCACAACACACATCCATGCACAAATACACTGCAAGTGAATAGCAGAGACAATCAGACTCAATAGCATTTGATTGCTCAGAAAAAATATAAAAAGAAAAACAGATTATCAGTATGACACCATCCAGTGGGACAGATGACAAAATACGGCATGCAACTGAGAATGATTGTTGGATTAAATCAATGGAGTTCTCATTCATTTTCCTTGAATCAAAACATTCAAGGCTAAACCACACACACTCCACGACTCACTCACACACACATCACTCACACTCACTCACACACTCACACAACACAGATTTACTTATTTCATTATCCTTGAAAGAAAATGATCTTTACTCAAAATAGAGAAGAAAAAACAACACATCACACACACACACAAACACAACTCACGCACACACACACACACCACAACAACAGAAATGGGATGACATTTTAAAAAAAGCTCCATGACATCTAAGGGGACTGAGTTGAAGTCATGGAGCTTTTTCAAGGTGTCAAATCATAAAGTATTATTCTTAATCCTCACTCACACACTCACTTACACAAAAACACACACTCACACACCACACACACACACTCACAGTCTGTTTCTGCAGACTTTCATCAAGAAATCTTATATTAAAAGTGTATCATTTACAGCATATCTGTTTTGTTTTCAAATGTGTAATTTCTAGGTTGCTTTGAGATGTTAGCCAGCTGTGCTTACTGTCAAAGATCAAAACTCTAAGTGAAAAATCTCAATTGTCTACAAGATCACCTATGGCCACTGCCTTGCTTCTTCACATATAAACAATTGGACTTAAAACCCTTGAAAACTACATTAACTTAAAAAATGTGGATATTGCACTTTGGCTTAATACACAAAAATTGGTACTAAATAGGGGGAATATTGCAAAGATTAATACTCTTTGATAGTATATAATGTGCCCAGGTATGTCAGAGATGTATTTTTAAATGATAAAAAGGCCTGGATACATGATAAAAAATACTTCAACTGAAACCAAGAACCCAAAAAAAAAATTGACAGTTATGATTTAATGAAACTCACTCACTTTGTTGTAATCGATGTAAGTATTAAATATTGTAAAACATTTACTTTGAAAACTTAAGCACAAAAAGGTATTGTTTGGAATAGTTACTTGTGTAATTAATTGCAACCACCACACACACACACACACACACACATCACAAACTCTCACAAACAACTCACACACACACACACACTCACACACACAACAGGCAGGATGAAAAAGAAAGTTGTGTGTAAAGTAATATTTTACCTCATTTTTGAATGATAATTTTCAACACCACATACACATTTTTTCTGTTTAACTACACAACAGCAACACACAACTCACACTCACACCAACTCACACACACACACTACACACACACACACACATGACTCAGTAAGTTTATAATACAGTTGATTTTCTCATGTCATGCCTGACAGGTGATATGCTAAATGTCCTCCTCCGCAGATTTCTAGACTTGTTCAAGTCTAGATCTGCAGCTTTTGATCTGTATGCATACCCATGTTTATGTATCTATTGCATACAGATACCAGAGCCTACGTGCATCTCACTTGACCCTATTACATACAGATCGCTGTTCATTTCATTCATGTTTTTGGGCCTTCGTCACGATGTTTGATTTTTTGGTTCTTCACAATAGATGACATCACGTATTTGGTAAAAAATACATGTCGTTTTTAATGATCTGCTATTCGAAGAGTGGATGATCAGCAAGACAATGGCGAATTTGCCCTTTTTTCTTTCGCAATTTGTGATGTTTTCCGGCCAATGCTGTTCTTAAAATAGACAGAATCGGCTGGTCAGCGATTCTCCCTCCATCCAATCACAGGCAGCTGCCTGTTCGTTACTACAGGTGTAGGCGTTCATCAACTCTCATTGGTAGTTATCGAGCTTTCACTTTTTTGTTTACGCCCAAAACTATAACTCGGAAACGAGTTTTTTCTGTTTGGTTTTGATTTAAAGTTAAAGAATGTGTGGATTTGAAAATACAGTGTCACAACCTTTCGATGGTATACAAACATGTGTGGGGCCCAGTCAGGCGGTTAATGATAAACGGGATGACTGAATATCAGGGTGGTAACAATCGTATGAAACTGGAATATGCAGAAAGGGTAGGTTGATAAAAATGTTTAGAACACATTTTTTAAATCATATTACCTGTTCAAGTACATAGATAGAATTTTAATGACCACAGTTTCCATTTTTGCATGAAAGTCCAAATTGGTTTAATGGGACCCCCACCTTCACTTTTTTGGGCATCTCTCCCTTTTCATATGTTGCGAGTTAAGATACTCTTTCGTTAAAACGGGGTCTCATATTCCTTTTGTGCTTCTTTTCTCTGTGCACTTTGCAGTTTTTCTGAAAGACTTCTGTCATCATTGTGTCTGTAAAACATTTCTATGAAAGTAGTCAGCTTTCTCTGAATTAGAGGCAAGGTACTTGTATTGATCTTAATGGGACATTTAGGATGTTTAATACACTTGTCATATCTTAAACTTATTACATACCTTTTTCTGATCGTGATGAGTGTTATCTTATTGTAAGACAATAATGGAAGACCAAATTTGGCGTTTGCTTTGTTAAAGTTTTAAATACAAGCAATTTTGCTTTTTTAATAGAAAATGATTTTGGGGGCATTATGTTCCTTAAAATTTGCTTTAAAAGAGCTGATTTTTGTGTGTCCTTTCACAGGTTTCTGACATGCACGGATTAACCTTATATGGTTTTTTTTTTACATCAGATTCAGCGCTATATAAATTCCATTATAGTATTATTATTATTATTACCCCTCAAATGCAGTCTAGAGGACAACCTGGCATGCACCAAACGGAGAACCATAACCAAATGATTTTTAATCTTAACACCACGGCACTTCAAATCCAGGCATCAAACTGAGCCAGACAAGAACCTACCTGGAGCTGACATAGCAGAGACCTCCGACTGTGCTGATGGTATTCAAAATGATGCTGAAGAAAAAAAACAGCCTGAAAACCCAGTATCTAATTTGACGTTGGACAAACTGAAAGATCTGATGTCGGGAGATCTTCCAAAAAGCCAAGTAGATTGGCGGCACACGTTTTGCAGGCATTTACCCTCCTGGACAATGACATCAAAGACTCAACCAGCAACTTTATGAGGCAGTACGAGAAACTGCAGAGGAGGTAAATAGGTCGTCAGAGGGAATCAACACAAGCATGGACTACCATATGACATCGTGTGTCCTCTGCGATACAGAAGAGCTCTGAACCAACCAGGTCTTCAACCTAATGAAAATACCGTATGGGCCAATCAATTCTTGTGATGAAGTCAAGGTAAAGGCACTGAGAGAAGTGGATCAGTGATCAATGTGATGAGATCGAAAAAAAAGCATGAAAGTGGGCAACCGTAAAAGGCATACGACAATGAAGAAACTCACAAAACCTCTTCAAACCATATTCATCAGTCATTGAAGCAGTCCGGATCCTCCTCACAGAAAGCTCACTGCATGAACTGGTGGTCTGGGTTTTGTCAAGAATCTGTACAACTATCCAATACAACCTGACAAGTAGCATAATAGAAGAGAAAGCAGCAACATCAAGAGCACCCTCGCCTTTAACTTTACTGAGGGAAGAAGTGGAGAAGAATCCGCAATTTATCCAGTAGGATAGTCCACAGGTGAGACAACATTCCTGCAGAGCTGCTCAAGAATGGTGGCGAGAACAGTCATCAACATGTTACTGCTATCTGTAGAAGATTTGGGTGGACAAAACAGTGGCCAACAGAATGGACAGATTACTTCATCATACACTGCCCAGAAGGGGAATTTACGCCAATGCCAAAACTATAGGATTTAAAAATAAATATATACAATCAGCATCATCCGCCACGCCTGCAAGATCATGCTCAAAAATTATTTTAGGATTTAATTTTAAGTATATTTCAATATTCGACTAAGAAGGAGGCAGTGAAGAGAAAACCTTGCAGGAGGTACAACTGGGTTCAGGGCAGGCAAGGAGCACAAGGAACAGATTTTTAATCTGCCTAATCCTGATGGAAAAACATCTTCTAAACATGAGAGACCTGTTCCACAACTTCATCGACTTCAGAAGGCTTTCGACTGAGTATGGCACGAAGGCCTGTGGCAGGTCTCTCAGGAATGTTGGCATTGAGAACGGACTGTGCAAATATTCAAGGCACTCGTACACACCGCAAGCAGTGACAGTCCTCTGAACAATCAGTCGGAGACTAATTCAAAACCACAGTTGGGGTCCGACAAGGATGGCCTGTTATCTCCAGTCCTGCTTAATCTGTTATTGGAAAATTATGAGAGAGAATCCATGACTTCCACTCTATCCATCTCATTGGCTGGCAGACCCTCAAAAAATTGCGGTTTGCCGAATGTCATTCGACTCATGAGAAGGAAAAAAGTAAAACAGGCTGAAGATCTTACGACAAGCTTGAGACAGTGCTGGAGCATCTTGGGAAGAGGTGTGCTCGGGAGTAAAGTTAAAAGTAATTGTGAACTGCCACGAGCAACGCCACTGCTAAAATTCTACATGAACGGCACAGCAACTTGTGGAGGTAGACGACTTTTTAAATAACTTGGCGCTACTCTCAAAAGGACGGGCGATCGACGACAGAAATCTAAGTCAGAATAGCCATGGCAACATCTTCCATGACAAATCACTACCATAGGGAAAGTAAAGAGATCAGGTTCCAATCAAACTAAAGCTTACAAAGCCCTATTCAGACTATCATGCTGTTCGAAGTGGAAACCTGGTACATTGATGCTGAAACAGCCAAAGCGAAATACAGTCATTTGCAAACACAAATGCCTATAGATAACTACTGGGCATATCCTGGAGAGAACGAAAGACCAATGAATTTGTCAAGAGTCAATTAACACGGCTGGCAGGGCCAAGGAACCCCTTCTCACCATCGTCAAGAAGAAAAAGCTGACATGGTTCGGCCACGTCACCCACCACGCCACTTGCCAAAAAAACAGTACTGCAGGGATAACACGCGATGGTGGCAGAAAGAGGGGATGACAGAACAATGTCATGGTGGACAACATCAGAGGAATGGACCAGGATGAATGATCTCGGCACTACTGCCCCAGAGTACGAAGGATAATTCGAGAGGATGGGGAGGCTCTACCTTGGCATCGTCTTTAGGGTCTCCCACGGATCGCCAAGGTCACGGGTGTTGATGATGCATGATAGTGCTCTGTTCTTTTCTTGAAGATGTATTCAAAGATCCGTAGGATATTCTGTTGGCATAGATGAAGATTGTTTCTCCTTCTTTATTTCGTTCTCAAATTCGTACCTGCCATAACATCATCATATCCCTGTTCTTGGCCTTGCCTTCGTAGTACCATTCAAATCTGCTGCTACAATGACAAGGTCTTTTTCTGGTATGTCAGCCAGCTTCTTGACTAGTTTTTCCCAGAAGTCAGATTTCTCTACTTCGGGTTCTCCCAACTGTGGCGCAAAGCAGAGATCACATGCAGGATCTGTTTTCCACAATACTATTTCATGTTCATTGAGCTACCGCTACATCTTTCTATTCAACTAACTATTTTCAAGCCAGTGTTTCCATGGAAAAAGTATGGCCGACTCCATGTTCGTTATCTTTTCCTCCCACTACACAGAAGCTTTTGTACCTGTCCTCACCAACTCAGTAATCATCGGAATCCTCCTTCTCATTCCTTTGTATCGGAACATTCATGTATTGCACAAATATCTATTTTTCTTCGTCTGAGCATCTCAATCACTTTCCATACGAATCTACGGCAAAGTGAACCATACGTTTGCTGAATCCAATTGTTTTCTTTGGTTGTAAAAGCCGGAGATTCTTCGCACCCCTGCCAATTTAAGAGCTGCCGGGTAATGGGGGCCATTTTTTTATTGACTCATCATAAATGTCTGGTATCGAGGATTTCATGGCCAGATACCCTTCATGACCACCTACTCATTGGTTATCCGCAATTGAGACGTTTAGCCTCTTTGAGGTAAAACTCTAATCACCAAGGCAGTGCTGGTGATCAGTTATTTTTAAAGGGGCTGAACAGTACCACAAACTGTACATTTTAATGCTGAAAGACTAAAAGCTTAGGTTTACAACACAAAACTTTGTCCACTTATGGAGAAACGTTAACAAACTGTCATATTTTATACCACAAATCAAATTTTACCAGCTTAGCGTTAATCCTGAAATAATCTTGAATGAGAAATAATGTCAAAGGTAATAAAATCCATATTTTTTGCTGGTATGCTCTCTGCTTTTCTCTGTTTTCACTTAAAATGTCTGATATATTTAACAAAGTGTTAATTTGGGAATGCTCAAAGTCATGAGTTTTTACACCATGTCGTTTTAGGACAGACTGTAGGGCCATGGCAAAGACAATGTACTTGATGCTAGGGAAATGACATTATCCTAGTATTATTTCCATTTAGAAACAAACTTCAACTAAGGAATTGCAACTACAGCGCTAATGCTGTGTACTATTTCTATTTATTTGCAGAGAATTTTAGCAGTTGTGACAATTTCTTGAATATTATAAAATTGGGGGACCAGTGTTGTGTTCACTCACCTTATCTCCTTTCACCTGCATGTTTGGAATCCAGCCTCGTTTTGATTAGATACTGGTAAACTTTTGTACAAGTACAAATATCAGACAAACTATAATTAAACTGTTTCAATTTTTAAACCGTCAAGAAATCCATGTTCGTGACATTTGGGACATGTGTCGTGGGGCAGATATTATTTATTTTTGGGGCGGGCCTTTTTTCAAAAAGGAATTAATGATAACAGAAAACTGTCATTCTCAATCAGGCATTATATATGGTGTCGGTGGTAAGATCACGTCGTGATAACAGCCTGAAATGATCGATCAACCCCAAAAACAAGATCAAGAAAAGAAACAGGAACTGGCAGATATTAATTTATTTTTTGGGGGGATTTAAAAGGAATTAAAGTACAGTAAACTGTTCATTTCTCAACTAGGCCATTTAAATATGTTTGTGGTGGGTTAATACATGGATCGGAAAACACCAAACGCTATTTGAATGGACAATCCGAACATGTATCGCGATTTCGGACCTTCAGAGTAACGAACGCGACACAAATCTTGTTGATTTTTGTTTTTATGACCCTATTGAGTTGAGGCGAGGTTCTTTTTTATGTAAAAAAACAATCCACTGGTTATCTTTTTAATGTTTTTATATGGTTCGAATACAGGGATGCAGTTTGTGAATCTCAATTCAAGTTCAACCAACAAACCATGTTTTGTCACAAGCTCATTTATTTGCTGTATTCATTGTTTATGCCCTTTTTCTGTTTATTCTTTCTACATTATTTAGGATTAGATCCATGTCACTTCATAACATCCATCATACATTAAGTCTACCCCCCCCCCCCCCCCACCCCCCCCCCCCCCCCCCCCCATCCCTCCCCCCCACCCCCCCCACCACCTCTTTCCACCTCATCTACATCTTTTTACAGTGTCAGACGTAATTCGACGCAACAACATTAATCAACACTCACATTCGAGGCACACACGCGACGCTCACAAACAGCTTGTTCGCACCGCACGCACACACAGAAGAGGTACAATATGTCACACTACAGTAATGATGTTATTACATCACTCCTAATGCTTGGGCTAGTGGCTGATTTTCCTTAAATTGACACACACTATAGATCTGAGATCTGCTTTTTCTTTGTTTTTCCCATGTTTTTATCCAAACAAGCAAACTATTAATAATAATTTAAAAATAAAAGTAGTAATAATGATCTTATTTTTTATTATATAATTTATATTTAAAATTAAATGGCAATAAAAATTAAAAACACAACTGTGCTAAAGCTTCATTTCTTTTTTTATTTCAGTCATCAGCAATTTTCACTTCTATCAAAAATTTCCCTCAGGTTGAATGAATAACATAATAAATTAGTAATAAAACCAACTTTTAAACTAGTAGATTACTGAGTCTATTCTATCTATCTGTCCCGTAGTCTGACGACCGTGGGGGCACCCTCAAAGACTCAACCACCAGTTCCTTCCATTCCTCTCTCTGTTCTGCCTTTCTCAGGGTTTTGTTGAGTTCTAGGCCTGTCCATTCGCTGATGTTATCCTCCCAGCTTTCCTTGGTCTGCCTCTTTTCTTCCTCCTTGGACAGTGCCTTGCAGAACTGTCTTTGTAATCCTTGGGATCTTGTGACATGCCCATACCATTTAAGTTTCGCTTTTTCACGATCGTTAGAAAGTTCTCATAGGGCCCAATGGTTTGCTGGTTCTGTTTGCACGCTTTCGTTGCTTATGTGGTCTTTGTAGGAGATGCCAAGGAGCTCCGAAAGCATCTCATTCCACTGCCTGTACTCTTCTCTCCAATCTCCCAGTCAGGGTCCATTGATTCACGGGGCATACAGAAATATTGGATATGACAAGGGAGGCATTAGTCTGATCTTGGAGATAAGTGAGATATTCTTATCTTCCAGATGGTGTTTGGGTTTTGACAAAGCTGTTATTGTCTGTGCAGTCCTGCATATTTACTTCTGGCTTGGATCCCGGGTCTGATACAATGGCCCCCGGTACTTGAAGCTTTGAACGGTTTCCAGCTTCTGGTCTTTAAACCCCTGATATCAGTGCTAATGCCGTTGGTGTTATTAGTCATCAGTTTGGTCTTCTCTGCACTGATTTCCATGCCGTAGTTTTGGAGGCCTTATCCAAGTGTTCTGTTAGGCTGGCAAGCTCTTTTTCTGTTTCCTGCTATTCCATCAATGTCTTTCTGCGAAGCGGAGGTTTGTGATCGTTTCTGCCACCAATGCTGACTGATCCTTCATGATGTTCCAGTGATCAGCCATGATTCTCTCAAGGAAGATGTTGAAAAGAGTGGGTGAGGAGTAGACAGCCCTGCTTACCCCACTGTTGTTCGAAACCATTCTCCAATGTTGTTGTTGTAGTACACTGCATGGTGGCCTCGCTGTACAGCTGTTTGATGACTCTGATCAGGTTTGCATTGAGCTGTTACAAATTCATGGTTGCCCACAAAGCTGCATGCCACACCCTGTCAAATTCCCTTCTTAAATCGATAAATACTTTGGTTTAAAGGTCTTGTTGATGTTGAAGGTACCGCTACATAGTTTCTGAGGTTGAATATCTGTTCTGTTGTGCTGCGCCCTGCTCTGAAACATGCTTGTTCCTCAGCAATGATGGTCTCTGCTTGTGGTTTCAGTCTATTCAATATTATCTGCAGCATGACCTTGCTTGGGTGACAATGAGGCTGATGTGCGGTAATTATGGCATTGTTGTAGTTTTTCCTTTCTTGGGGGGGTGATGATGGTGACTGTGTCCATGGTGTTGGCATTTTCCTGTCTGCCAGATCTTGTTGCTGATTCTTAGTGGGCGCTGATCATGGCTTCCCCCCAGCTTGGACCAACTCAGCTGGAATGTTGTCAGCCCCTGCTGACTTCCCCTTTTTCAGCGATCTGACTGCTGTTTCCACTTCTTCTCGGAGGATAGGGTGATGTCTGTGTCTTTGCTTTCGGGTACATTAAGGACTTCTGGATCTCCTGCGGTTCATTAGTTTTTACAGGTCGGGCAGTATTCTGTCCATCTGTTCAGAATACCCTGGTCGTCAGTGAGACACTTCCTTTTTTGGGTCTTGGATTGTTAAACTTTTTCTCTGTTTGTGCTAGTCAGTCTTTCCCCAGCTGATATGCTTTCTTGCTATTGTTTTTCTTGATGTCTCTTCAATGTCTTGGCCTGTTCACCGATCCTTTTCTCTTTGCCTCCGTCTGGACTTCCTGATTCTTTGTTGACTGCCCTATATTGTTCTGCTCTTTCTTTTGTTTCATTTTTCTTTTTCTTCAACTCTCTACGCTTGTCGCATAGTTGTAGGATGTTAGGTGTGACCCATGGTTTTTTGACTGGTCGGCGTTTGCCAAGAAGCTCGTTTGCTGTTTCAGTCACCGCTGTATTGAAACTATTTGTCAGTGTATCTATGGTCTGAGTCTATCACAGCGGTGCTGCAAACTTTCCACCTATCCTTGGCTTGAAAAATTTCTAATACCTTGGGTCCTTCAGCTTCTCGAGGTCAAATTTGATCCTGATGTTGTTCCGCTTGTGGATTTTCTTTAGACGTAGTCGGAAAGTCATCTCACAAGATCATGATCACTCCCTATGTCTGCTCCCGGAAAAACTTGTGTCTGTGCGATGTTAAAAGCTAGATGAAACCGTCTTTTCAACATGATGTAATCTATTTGGTTGTGGTGTTCTCCATTTGGGCTATGCCATGTCCATTTTCTGGATTTCTTGTGTGGGCCAAGTGTATTCACTAGCTGGAGGGGGGTTGTTACTGGCAACTCCAGGGTCTCAAGCCTCTTTCATTTGATTGGTTATTTACAATGTGGCCACAACGCCCTCCAGTCTTTCTCATGCATCTTCTCCTCCTTGGCGTTCCAGTCACCTTGCACAACGAGGATGTCTTTTTTTGGGTGTTTGATTTTAGAACCCCTTGTAGTGGTCATAAAATTCTTCTACGGCTTCATCTGTGCAGGGCTGATGTAGGGGCGTATGCCTGTACTATAGTTATGTTAAAGGGGGTTGCTCTCAGGCGGATGGTAATAAGTCTGCTGGGGCACAGGCTGACAGCTCATGACGGTGTTCACGGGGGTCTTTGTGAACGAGAAACCCCACGCCGTGTTCTTGTTTATCCTGTTTTCCATGTAGTATAATTTGTGGTCTTCCCGGGTCGTTGTTTTTCCCATGTTTTTCCACCTGACTTCGCAGAGCCCAAAGGGTGTGGCCATTGATATCTGGACATCTATGTGTCAGTTCTTCCACTTTGCCTGCAAGCTCTTAGTTTTCCGACATTCCATGTGCCCAAAGATGGTGCTGTTTCGGCACGAATTTTGCTGCGTTTTACATCAGTAGCATACTTTCGACATCTGTCCTGATGAGCAACAGAAGGCGCGGGTCCTTGGTAACCCGGGGGACGAACCCATCCGGTATGGAGATTCTGGCTGTCTTCTTCATGGATGTGTCTTGGGCAAATCAAACCTGGCGGAGCCCATCCCTCTCCAGGTCGGATTTTTTGGTTGGGTTTACTCCCCACATGTGGCAGGTGGTACTGGGTTACATGGTTACCAGTAGCAGAGGGAGTCTCTGACCTGACCTTAGATTACTATTAGATTACTGAGTACCTGTTCAAAATCATCACCTACCCACACGTGAAATAAGCCAACCTCTGAGGTCTTGTCATGTTCCCCTGGATATGTCTCCCTTCCCCCTCTCTCCATACCCTCCATAACCCTCACTTCATCCCATCACTCAATCCCCCCAAAAAAGGAAATTTGCAAAGCTTTAAAGAAGCAAAGAAGGTTTCACAACATTGAATAAATCATCACAAAATTTAAAATATCTGTATCTTCCAAAAAAAACTCATAAAATAGTTTTTATTTAAATATTCTGTTGATAAAGAGGCATTACCCTGCTTTTGTAAAGTCCCCCGTCCCCCCCCCCCCCCCCCCCTCTCCTCCCCATCTCTCCACCCTTCCCTTCAACCTTATACCTAAAAACCCCCATCTCTTTCCCTTTGGGTTTGTCCATTTCCCAACATGCACAAATGGATTAAGTACTTCTAAACAAAGATCTGCCATTAACGTTCCAGAGTTACTAAGCACATCATTCTGAAATAATTACCTCTTACAAGTTACATCCTAAATATAATGTTACAAACTCGAAACAATAGCTTTCCAGAAAAAGTTATACATTCATCTCTCCAATACATCATGACCTCTGTGGCTATTAGTACTACTGTAACAGAGTTTCACACTAGTTCTAGGTACTGGAAGTGACACTGAAAGGTGCCCTATGACATGAATATGAAAGGAAAAGTTCTTATGTAAACTGTACTCTTCATAACAGGAGTTTTCCTGCCTTTGTTCATTTTTTTTTATATCAATCAGTCTTCCAAAGCATCCAGTGACATATATTATTAGTGTAGAGTACTATTGATCAGGAAGATCTGATCATTAGTGTTTGTTGCTTTTATTAGGTAGCAACAGCAAAAAATTTTTATTTAATTATGGCTTATATTTTTGCTTTAGAAGTAAAGATCTTATCAAAAGAAACATAACACAAAAAAAGTAAGCTGATATCTTAAATAGTTTTCGAGATATAGCCTTTTGAATTTTGACCCTACCATGAAGTGCAAAAAAATTGTATAATTGGCCAATTTTGACTGATCATATTTCTTGCAAATAAAAAGGCACACACTCAAAACATCAAAGTATCTCTTTTATTTACCACAGAGAATACAAAACAAAAAAATGAAAAGAATCTGTTGGGTAAAAAAAAATTATAAAGCACCAAAATGGGAAATTTCACAATGTACCATGTTTGGGACCCATCATTTTCAAGATTTTTATATCATTTCTCTTGAAATTGTTTTTATGTATTCCTGTATATATACAGATTAAAGCTAATTTTTTTTTGGAATGGTAGGGTCATCCCTTTAGCAGCTATTTTGCCTCAAAGTTGGAGAAAAGGCCAAAATGACCAGTGCGGAAGGCTCATTTAGGAAAATTACAAAAATAGTCATAACTTTTGAATGAATTAACCAATTTACTTCAAATTTGGAGATAATATTATTTATATTGTATTCTATAGGTTGACATTATTTGATTTAAAATATTCTAAAGGCGAAGGAAAAAAAGTGGTTTACATGGTTTATGTAACCATAATTATGATGAAAATGATGTGACGGACAGTAACCTGCAACAATTCTGGACTACATGGAATCAAAGTTGCTTTAGATAAAAAACACTTTGTTTGAATCATTTCCCTGCAAAGTGACAGTTTTTGGAATTATTTTGTCTGTATATTGTAGGTGGATGCATGTGCACATGCGTGCGTGCATGCATATGTGTGTGTGTGTGTGTGTGCGTGCTTGCTTTAAACCATAAGGGAAAAACCCAGCAAAACAAAGTAAAACCAAGAATTGAAAAAAAAATTAAACAAAAAGTGTCTGAAGTCATAGTATGGCTGCCTATGTTGAGGTTCTTAAAACATATACACAAACACCCGGTGTGTACTTGAATCATAATCTCACTGTGATTCCCAGGTGAGGAACAAGCAACAACAACAAATGATAACTTAAACACAAAACAAACCAGAACATTCTGTGTGACCCCCAGCTGGTGAACAATTAACAGCCAAAAATAACAAAAGCACAAAACAAACCAGAACATTCTGTGTGACCCCCAGCTGGTGAACATGTAACAGCCAAAAATAACAAAAGCACAAAACAAACACATAAGTCCCATTTTAAAGACTCTGGTAGTAGGACTGATGAGGCACATTACTAATTATTTTGCAACCAGTTTTTGAATGCCTCTTATCTTCCTTTCAATTTTGTTGGCTGTTCAACAACAAAGATGCATCCAGATGATGATGATGGTGCAAGATTCAAAGATCCAGCAAAAATAACTCTAGAAGAGATTGTGTAAATCTCAGGATGTCTTGACCATCTAAACATATTGTCTCCTCTAATCAGAACACTGTTTTTTTCCGTGAAGTTGATGTCTGCTTTGGTCTTATCCATTATTTTGATGACTTCACCAATGTAAAAGTCATCATCATAATAGACAGCAACTATCTCCCCAATATTTTTTAAAGAAAAATTGCCAAATTCGTAGCAAACATCATCCTTTCCAGATCCCAGGTTCTGAATTTGTTGAGCCACTGGTGCAAGCTTTAAAATGAAAAGTTTTCTTTTGTTCTAAAGTTTTCCAGCTCAAGGATCAGTCCATTGCAAGGTAGAGAACATCGACAATCAAATTCTCTCAAACTAGATGGAGTTAGCCCAATCTCCTTAGAAGATTGCCCTACATCTTCATCAAAAACATGGACTTCAGTCTGCAGGAACTGTCGAATATCAGATTCTGAAAGTGTTGACAGATTTATTCTTTCTGCTGCTGCTCTTGCACTGCTCTCTATCAAAGTCTTTAAACTGTGCTCTGGGGCTCCACCACAGAATTTATGCAAAAGCGATTCAGTTTCAGCCCTTGAACAAAAAATGCTTTTTTCAGATCAGCATAGGTATCATCCTCTGAAATGTAAAAAATAATACACACTATATAATATAATGCAGTATGAGTATGTGAACTGAATGACAAAGTGTGTGTGTGTGTGTGTGTGTGTGTGTGTGTGTGTGTGTGTGTGTGTGTGTGTGTGTGTGGTGTGTGTGTGTGTGTGTGTGTGTATGTGTGTAGACTAGTTTCAGTAGTCTGGTAACTAATCACCAGACTACTGAGTCTACTGTAGATACTAAGACTGAATAAGAAAATGAATTGTGTTTTGAGGGTGTGTGTTTTTTTAAAGTCTTGTTTTATTTAAAGGTACTGTCATTCTTTTGTGTGTTTTATTTATAATGCAACTATTTCTAAGCCACTTAGTTTGACTTACACTTTATATTTACTATCAGTATCATTGAATCAATGATTCATCAGTCTGAACTGTCTTAAATTAATATCACACACACACACACACACACACACACAGTGACAGGCACATGCGCGCACATGCACACATGCAGTGACGCACACACACACGTTTCTAAGCCGCATACACTTTATCTTTACTTTCATTGAATCAATGATTCATCAGTCTGAACTGTGTCTTAAATTAATAATGATATATCACACACACACGCACATGTGCATGTGCGCACGCACACACGGACACACATTCTGATCAGATCACGAAGTTCGCAGCAGACGACTTTTCCTGAATTACGCGGAGTTACTTCCCGTAGTAGATGATACCAGGTACAGAAAAAAAATAATTAAAAATACTAAATGTGATCAGGCTTATGTAAAAAAAAATTAGATAAGTACTAAAGGCATTATTCTAGCCATCGAAATGCATTTTGAATTGTATACTTATGAAGAAGAAACTTAATTTTGATCTAAGTGGTAATGACCGTGACATGCTGTCTAATTCAACCGGCTTCGCGTGACTCGACGAACTGTTCGCATCACTTCGAATCAAAACAAAAACAAAATAATCATAAAACAAGCATTAAACTAATTGGATTTGATGCAGAAATGACGTAGTAATTGATTGTATAAGTCTATAAGGGATTACTTATCGAGTTGTGGCTGCAGTTTCATCAAATTCGATGCACCGGTTTGCACATCGCCCGAAGCCATTGCTCTAAGCTCGCTCTGGGTCAAATTGGCCAATCGGAGGCTTTTTAAAAAGTGAGGCAGCCTCCTCCCAGAAGCCCCTTGTGCCAAAAGGTGGTTGTATTCTTGTAGCTGATTGGCTAAGCTTTCGATCGCTACCCCACATGCTTGGTTTAGTTCAAAGGACGATATTGAAGTAATTATCTGAAAGTTTTAATTGCGTTTTTCGATGACATAATTTTTATCGCTTTATATGACACATCAATATAAAGTGCAAACTTTCAGCTTTCTATTCGTTATCATTCATAATGATTTGGTTGCTGTAAGAGCGAGCTTCGGCAATTTTTCTACAACACTGAAATTTCACGGCTCGCAGAGAACTGCCATTTTTGGCCATTTTTCGCCTTTTTCGCGATTTTCAGCGTCGCGCTACATCCATACCTCCACTCGTACAATAAAAACAGAACAATGTAATGAAAGATCAATCTATTCTCTTTATTCTCATATGCATAAAAATCATAATGATGCAGTAGAACTTGAGTTAGAAGCGTTTGAAGACTATAACTGAATCACATTTTGCTAAGGTGCGTGGTGCTGCCGCTACCTACTTTTATAGATCAGGCATTCCCTAGCTTAATACACTAGGGGTCACACAGAATATCTATTATCTGCATTCTGTGATACTGTCTCCCTCATCACATGATCTGGGAATCATTGTGAGACAATTAAGTATACACTGGATGAGAAGTTTGCTTGTTATGACTGTTTTAGGGACCACCCCGTACACTATGAATATGATGCAGGCACTGAGGCAGCCATACGCTGACTCCAGAGGATGTGTTTAGTTGTTGACTATGAATCTATGAACTTACGTCATAATAATTTTAATATTCTGGTCACACACACAGTGACACAGACACCTGTAGACACACATTCATGCCCCCACTCCCCCCATCCCCACCTTCTCCATGCACACATATGTAATAATATATGCCCACCCACCCCCCCCCCCCCCCCTTACAGTTACACACACAACTCACGTGACTGTTTCTCTGGTCAGAGTTGTAGTATCGGTCGATGTTGGTAGAAGGATGGCCTGATCCTATCACATTTGCTGTGATGTCCTGGAAACTTTTCCCATAGTCACGAGATACATACACGTTGCTTGTTCCTTGCTGCGAGAGCCGACCAGGCTTGGCAAGGGCAATAATCACGCTGCTGCTCTCCCCTGCCCAGTGCACTATCAGCATGCTGTGGGAGTCGTTCAGGGGTGCCGTGTACAAATAAAAAAATAAAGGATGGAAGGATTATATTTATATTAAGCGAAGGCAGAAAGGGAAAGAAGGAAAAAATGTTTTTTTTGGTTTTTGTTCCCAGCAAAAGGGGTCTTACTTCAAAGTAGAGACCGGGGTTCGTTTCATTTAAAGGGGGATATTTTCCTCTGGGGTTTAACATCATGCAGACTCCACTCTCCCAAAAAAGTCTTCGTGAGAAAAAAACGGGGCCCCCCCATGTGCAAACATGCAGAAAATCTTGCGCACACTTAAAACCTGTCCCGCTTTTCGTAAGATAGGCCATTGTGTGCCGGTGGAAACATAAAGAATTGACAAAATGATACAAAGGGATGGACATAAAAAAGCAATAGTGCTTTTTTCCTTTACCCCTCGTATAAAAGAATTAAAAAAAATTAAAAAAATTAAAATTAAAAAAATAATAAATATTACTCTTAGTCTTAGGGTCTAACTCAAAGGTTCCCCAATGCCAATAGAAAGAACTGATTTTTAGCATCTGAAACTTTTTTGCCACCAAAAAATAACCACACTCCGACTTCCAAAAGGATAAATAAATTTATAGTTATCTATTTCATGTATAAAATATACTGATAAATAATCATTTAAACAAAATAAAAATTGAAATTTCTTTTGGGCAAAGTACGTGAAGCAAGCAAAACTGAGAAAAAAAATGAATAATTTTTTTAATACTGCAAAAAAATAATTTTAAAAAAACAAGCAAAATACCCCCATTTATAGTTTGCTTCAAAAACCCTCTTCTAAAAGGAAAATTCTATTCTGGAAATACAATCTCTCTACTTTAACTTTAAAAAGTGATTTGGCAAAATAAGTTTACAAAAAATTACAAGTTAATCGAATTTTTGAAAATGAAATTTTAAAACTAAAATTAAGTACAATATTACTATACATTCTAGATAGCAATTCATCGGTTAGGTACCCAAATTTTTTTTATCAACTTTTTATTGAGGGCCGAATACAGCACACGCTTTTCACTAAATCGCAGATGGAATAAAAATTGACAAAAAATGTCATTTCAAATTTTGTTTGAAAAAACTGAACCCTTAAAAACACTCAGAAACTTTGCTAGTATTCCCCAACTAAATCAACTTATAAGAAGAGAGAAAGCTTTAGTTTAATAGATAGCATTTAAAAAGTGTATTTTTTTAAAATTTATTGTGTGAATATGACTGGTTTATGTGTTTTTAAAAAAAAGTAAATTTGTTCATATTATGTGGTGATGTAGATAACTTCTCTCTATTGTCTCTCTCTCTCTTCCCGCCAAATGCAAAAAAGATTTAACACTTGTACATAACTTATGAAACCCTTTTAATCATGGCAAAGATATTTTAAACAAGGGTTTTTAAAACTTAAAATTTTATAAAAATCTAAAACTTATAACCACAGTTCTCACCACCATGATTGTGTGTGTACACCATAACACAAATACTAATAATGCATACATGCATACATACATAATTAAATATATTGTGTGTGTGTGTTGTTTGTGTGTGTTTGTGTGTGTGTTGTGGGGGTGTGGTGTACTGATTAGGTATGTTTTTTGTGCGCCATCATATTGTGCAGGCTTTTTGTTTTACTTTGTATCATTTTTGGCTTAACAAAAACATTAATTCCCCGAGGGTCCCGGGGGCCAAACGTATAAATAGATCCCCACATTTGGAAATTTTTGGGGGCTAAAAATTTCCCTCTTTTCTATCACTCTTTTTTTCTGCCTTGTTCCTTTTCTTCCTGTCACCCCTTCTTGTCTATTTTTGCCCCTTTTTGGTCCAAATTTTCCTTCCTTTTTTTTCCAGAAAAACTTTAAAAAAAACTATTCTCTCTTTTGGGTGAATGGATGCATTGGCCTGACTTGTCAGGCACCGCGCGGAGCTTTTCGCTCATATACAGCAACAATAGTTGCGTTGGTGTGAAAAGAAACTAACATTAATCTTGCAGGAGATCCTTATGTGAAAAATAGTTTTCTGTTAAAGATATGGCCTAGTGGCTTTTCTCTACAGAATCTTGCCAGCAATATTATTCTTGTTGCCATGGATTCTACACACACATGCACATGCTTGCACACACACACACACACACCAATCCTTTAGTTTTATCTCCCAATATTGTGCAAGATGGATTCTCCCAAAATCAGGTTTATTCAAGATTAAACCTATGTGAGAAGGCAGAAGCAGGATGGCACAAAATATTCCCATGTTTATTTTCTATACTTAATCAAAGACAGGTGGGTGTCGCCCACCTTAGCAGCGGCACGGCTGACTGATCAACAGGTATAAGTTATTCAACTCTGCACTGTCATAATCTCGTGATCGGATAGGCTATTATTTTGCACTTGTAGAAACTGCAGAGCATTAGTCTATTTCCAAACGAGGAACTAATTTTACGAAAGTGTCCATAATCGCCTACGTCATCTTATGATCCAGCGTGAATTAATACAATTCGGTTAGGCCTATTTCCCACATTTTATTTAAAACTCCACTCACAGCTGTAGTTTTTATGCTTCCACTGTCATGCACACCACGACGGAAACGTCGAACTAATTTGTTAACATCGACAAGTTCGCGTTTGACCTTCGCTAAACCGTTGGCTAAATCATCATCGTGTAAAATATGGAACTTGTCTCCCCATTTTTCAGCGTCAGTCAGTGGACGCAGATGCAAAGTTTTGGCAAGTGATCCAAATTTTCTTGATTTGGCTTGAACGCAGACACACAATGTCAGCACGATCACTAGAGAGCAGAACGCACAAAACCTCCCTGGCGCCATGTTTGTTGTTCTTCTGCTTTTTGTATCAATGACGTAGGCCTAGCCTAACAGTCTGGCTTTAGCCTACTCCACAGTTAGGCCTAGCTTAGCTGAAATCAAGTGGGTTCTTTTCAGATTATTCCATGAGGGGAAAATGTTTCATGTTTACTTGATTTATAATATGCCTATGTCAGTTTCTGGAGATGCTCTAACATTTGTCATGCACTGGCAATCTTTACTTTGACGATCAATGGCATTATTCAATTTTTGGTGTTTTCAATTGGTTTTTATGTAGGATTGCTTATAATTATAAATTTTTGAAGTGACACCTTTTAAAATTTGAAATTCTTGCACTCATGTGTAAAAGCTGCCACTTTGGGGTATCTGTAATACTCTCTTCTTCTTCCGAGCCATGTATAACTAATAATTATGTGAAAACGCTCCACTTGGGTGGTCCAAGTGAGAGTAAAATCTGCAAATCCAGAACTTCGCGGGCGAGCCCTGCGTTTTCTGGAACTCCTGATCGGCAGCAGCTCCCCCTCTACCTGATAACCAGGATATTAGTAGCCTTTCCCACGAGGTCTACACCCCGCTTATTGTAATACAAGTATAAGAAAAAGTTCCTCTGAAAAAATGTAAAAGATGTGCCAAAGTTATGTGGTAGCTATTGCACATGAGTGCAGAAATTCTAATTTTAAAACATTTCACTTCAAAATTTTATAATTTCTGGGCTCCTTAGTGCAATAGCTTCCACTTTGGGGTGACTATTTAAGGGCTGCATATCTTTTATCAGGTTAACAGGTTATTCTCTTTAGGCTCTTTAGGGACGGGATAGCCTAGTGGTTAGAACATTGCGCTCGCAATCTGACGACCTGGGTTCGATTCCAGTTCAAGGGGATATTTTCCCCTGGAGTTAACATCAGTGCAGACACCATTCTCCCCAAAAGTCCTTCGGATGAGACTATAAACCGAGGCCCGTGTACAAACGCGCGAAGAACATCTTGTGCACAGTTAAATCCTGTTCCGCTTTTCGTAAGAGTAGGCCATTGCATGCCGGTGGGAACAGATGACAGAATTTACAAAATCGCGCACACACGGGGACTGGGTGTAAAAAAGCACATGGGCTTATTCCATTATCCTCGATATAAAAGAATTAAAAACATTAAAAATTCAAAGTATACAAAACTCTGCAGCTAGTCCTCAGAAAGAACAAATCTGAGCACATATTCCTCTCTTGTGATCTCTCCACTGGCTGCCTGTGCCACAAAGAATATACTATAAGATCAGTACTCTCTGTTACAAATGTCTCCACAAAACAGCACCCTCCTACCTCTGTGAATGTCTTCACTCGTACACTCCTGTCGTTCCCTCGGCTCTGCTGCAGACACCTTGTGTTTACGAATACCTATCCACTGTTGGCCATTGGTCTGTCACTATTTCTGGTCCATTGGTCTGGAATGGCCTCCCTCTCTCTCTTTACCAAAGGCCTTCTTATGACACTTTTAGGTCCAGCCTCAAGACATTTATTTCAAACCTAAGATTTTCCTCTCCTGTTTCATCTCAACAACATCCCAGCAAAGCTGATCAAACACAAGGGGACAACAGTGATAGAAAATCCTCAGAAGACTTGCAACAATATATGGCAGACCAGAAAAGTGGCCAACAGCTTGGCCCCAATTTACTCATCATTATGCCCCAATAAAGGCAATCTACAGCAATGCCAGACCTATCAAATGATCAACCTCATAAGCCATGCCAGTAAAGTGATGCTAAAAGTCATCTTGAACAGACTTAAGCCATGGCCATAGAGCCATGGCCATAGAGCCATGGAGTTCTTCTATAGAGATCATCGCGGAAGAACAGGCAGGCTTCCACCCAAGCAAAAGCACCACAGAACAAATATTCAACCTGTGAGCTTTGTGTGAGAAATACAGCCAGCACCAACAGCAACTGTAGGCTACCACATCTTCGTCACCATCACCGTCACCGATCCCTCAGATTCGGAATGCTTTGGAGCTCCTTCGAAGCTTTGTCAACCACCTTTCTCCAGGCCTCTCGTCTCTCAGCCATGATTAGGGTGTCTCTCAGCTCCATGTCTGTCCACTCTCGAATGTTGTCCTCCCATCTCTTCCTTTGTCTGCCTCTTCTTCTTCCTCCCCTCACGGTGCCTTGTAGGATTGTTTTAGCAAGACCAGAGGAGCGTGTGACATGACCAAACCACTTCAGTTTTCGTTTTCTGGACGAGTGTTTGAAGGTCAGTATAGGGCCCGATTTCATTGCAGATGCGTCTCTTGACTTTTCATTTGTGATGTGGTCTTTTATGAGATGCCTAAGAGTCTTCGGAAGCCCTCATTTCTACAGCTCTTATTCTTCTCTCTAAGTCCGCTGTGAGGGTCCATGATTCACATGCATATAAGAAGATTGACATGACCAGAGAGCGCATCAGTCTGATTTTGGAAGTGATGGCGATTTTTCTGTTGCTCCAGATGGGTTTGAGCTTGGTCATTTCGGCTGTGGTCAAGTCTTGACAGTATTTCTGGTTTTGAGTTTGGCACGATGCACTGTCGGCAACTATGAGCCTCTACAACATCAATGCCAACCTAATCAAAGTCGTACATAGCCACTATGAGAATGCAACAAGTGTAGTGTTTCACAACAACATAGGTGATTAGTTTCCGGACGACGGTCGGTGTGTGCCAGGGCTTCCTGCTCTCCCCTACTCTCTTCAATCTATTTCTTGAGAGAATCATGGAAGAAGCACTAGAAGAACATGAAGGAACAGTGAGTATTGGAGGGCGAACAATCACAAACTTGCGATATGATATCGACGGATTAGCTCAGTCACGAGAAAGAACTAACAGACTAAGTGAACCATATGGAAGAAAATTCAACAAAATTGGGTATGGAAATCAGCAGGGAAAAAACAAAAGTGATGACAAACAGCCCCCGTGGGACTCCGGGGCATGCTTGCAAAGCGCAAGAATAGGATCTCTGCCCCCAACCAGGCATGTCCTAAAAGGCGACTAAGATGGAACCCTTCCCCCAGGTAGGGGGTTAGACACAGGGCTAACAACTCTGTTCTGTAAAAAAACGTTTGTTAGGGAAACAGCAACACAAGAAATCAACACTACTGGGTGTGACCGGCTTCCAGAATCATCGGAAGATACTCCGCATGAATGTCAGTGGTGAAAGCAGAAAGGGAAAACCCCTGACAGAAGATGGAAGTCTTAGCGCCAAAAATAAGACCAAAATAGGATTCTGGAATGTGAGAACCCTGTTTGAGACAGGGAAAAATAGCGCAAGTTACAGCAGAGATAAGACCTACAATTTTCATTTTTCTCGGGGTCAGTGAAAGCCATGGACAGGATCAGGCAAATACAGAGCCAGCACAGGAAGACAGTGCTGTACAGTGGTAGAGATGACAAACCAACCATAGGGAGTAGCAATTATCATGAAGAAAGGGAAAGGAGAAGTGCCTGATGGAGTGGAAACCTATCAACAGCAGGATGATGAAGATAAGAATGAAGGTAAACATGCTAAACCACAATCATACAGTGCTATGCACCCAAACCCAAAGACAGTGGGGAAGAAAGCAAAGATACATTCTATGAACAATTACAGGCTGAAATGGAAAACAAAACCAAACCATGACATGAGGATAGTGATGGGTGACCTAAATGCAAAAAGTCCGAAAAAGACAACACAAATCAAGAAAGAGCCATTGGGGAAAAAAAGGATGTGGGAGCATAAATGACAACAGAGAAAGATTGGGGAATTCTGCATGACAAACAACCTGGCCATTGGAGGACATTATTTGCACACCCTGAGATCCACAAGCTTACTGGTGTTTCCAATGGAAGAGACAAAAACCCGATCAACCACCTGATGATCAATGGGACGGAGGAGATCGCTCCTAGATGTAAAAGTAAGGAGAGGAGCCGATGTTGTCAGTGATCACCACCTTGTCACTGCAACCCTAAAAGTGAAGCTGAGAAAAAATGGATCTGGGAAACCAAGACAACAACATTTTGATGTGGAAAAGCGCGCAACACCAAGTAAAGAGTGCTTCACCCTCCAGCTGAAAAACATTTCCAAGCAACTGGTGGATACTGAAAGCTACACACCTCCGGACACGACTAATATAAACACCCTGTGGAAACAAGTCAGGACAGCTACACACAAGTCAGTGAAACGTGCTTAGGACACAGACGAGGAAGAGAAAAAGGTGGATTAAAAGCAGACACCTGGCAAGCCATCGAGAACAGGAGAGAACGAAAGAGAAAATCTAGAGACAAAGTTCAGAGCGGATAAGAGAGAGGTACAAACAACAGTACAGAGAAGCAAACCAAACTGTGAAGAGAATGACAAAAACAGACAAGCGTGATAATGGATGTATTTCAAGACAAGCAGAGGAGGTGCGCAAAAGGGGAAACAAGGACAGGTGTATAAAATCATAAGCTGCAGTGGGAAGTAACCCGGGGCAATACCAAAACACAATCCCTAGATAAAAAGGCCAAATATTACCAAAAAAGCAAAACAAGAGCAAGAGGGGAGAACATTTCGCAAAGTTTCAACAGCCACCCCAATGAAGAGGCAGATGTAAAAGATTTATGCTGATCTCAAAGTGAAAAAGCAACCCCAAAGAAGGGAAAAGATTATAGCGCTCAGCTCTTCTGCCCCCGGCCAGGACAAAACCCAACCGAACTTTTCAAAGGGAGACCAAGTTTTTCATCTAAGTTCTAACCACTCTTTTCAGAAAATGGGGGAGAAAAAGCTACAAAAATGGAAAGAATGAGTCTATGAAGATCCCAAAAAAAGGAGCCCCCAAAAATTTTTAAATGGAGGAATCACTTGCTATCTGTTCCCGCAAGATTCTGGCAAAGATCATATTGGGGCGAAAATTTAGAGGCAGTGGACCAACAACTCAGAAAGGAACGGCAGGTTTTCGACCGGGAAGAAGAGCATAGCCAATCTTCACCCTGGCAACATCATCGACAGTGCAGGAATGGCAAGACAGTGTATATCAAAAATTGAGTTTTTAAAAAACCTTTGAAGCATTTATCGAGAAGTGTATGGCGCATACTCCGAGCATATGGAATTCCCAGGAGAATTATCCAAGTCATTAAGACTTCTACAAAACTTCCGTACGAGTAGGAAAAGCAAAACCATTTCAGTTACAAAAAGGGTCAGAAAGGGTGCCCCCCTGCAGCCTAAATCTTCAAAACCCGACAATTGATTGGGGGATGGACAGACAAAACACTGACCCGTCAGGGGCTCAAAAGGACCCCCTTCTCAAAGTTTTGAAGACCCAGATTTTGCGCGATCTGGCCCGCCTCACATACCCACCTCACTTCAAGGAAAACATCCCCTTCCGCCTTTCGACAGCAAGTGGTGAAAATCAGCAGAAAAGACAGAGGTGTGACATGAACGTTTAGAACCCTCACCGGTCACGTGAATGGAGAAAATTTTTCCAACAAAAGAAGAGTTTAGTACCTGGGGGGCCTGTTAGGCATGACGGCGGAGCGGCAGAGCTCAGAACCCGGTTTGCAAAGCTTCTGCTTAGAAATTGACAAAGTGTGGAAATGTCCCCTTTTGCACAGAAAAAACAAGCTATATCAGGCGTGTACTTTCCACCTTTTTTTACGGCTCGGGGAGTGGGGAGATGAAAAGGACCTCGACAAACTATCCCCATTTCCCCGAAGAACCCGAAGAATCTTTCGCATCTTTGGCCTGAGACCCTCCCAACCCGAACTTTTTGCCCGTTGCAACCCGGAAAGCTGGACAACATCTCATGCAAGGCGATGGGTATGGATAGGGGAATCGCCGTCGGGAAAGGGGAAAAATCGCCGGAACCAGCCTCCACTGGGCACCAGAGGGAAAACGCAAAAAGGGGACCCCAAGAACATTGGCGACGGCGTCGAAACAGAGTGAAACCTTCCAAAATACTTGGGGAACCCTGGGAAACTGGCCAGGACAACAGGAGTGGAGAAATTAATATTTTTTTTGCTGCCCCGTGCAATAAGGGACAAAGCATTGAAAGATATGATGATGAGTGATGTGATGATGAGATATGTGATGATGTGTGATGATATGATGCAAACAGCAACTTTACATAAATTAAAATTAAAAGACCAGAAACTTGAAAATGTTCACCACATTTCAAGAAATTCAAAAAGGCCCCCCACGTGTGGCATGGCATTAGGGCCCCAATGAAGAAGTGCAACAGGGTTTTAAAATCATAGCCACAAAAAACTATACCCAAAAGCCACCAGCCCAGTGCTTGTCAAGGGACAGTTGGAGAAGGTCCCTAAACCAGTGGGGGAACCCTCAAAATGTCTCCTATCGCCAACACTGTTTTAATGCTTCTTGAGACATAATGATGCCCTTAGCGATTACACTAGCACAGTCAGTATTGGAGGATGGCAATCACCAAGCTTAGGTTTGCCCAAGCATCAGGGACTGGCAGGAAAAAAATAGGAACAGAACCTAGGTACCCCCGAACAAAACATCCCCCCAGATATGGCATGGAGATTTGCCGAGAAGACAAAATCATGACAAACGTGCCCCCCAAATACCCTTGTCTAAAATCAGTGGAAAGAAATTTGAAGTTGTAGATCATTTCAAGTCCTTGGAGCATTATTAGTGAAAAGGGGAAAAGACCCAAATCCCTCAAAGACTGCACAAAAAGTTTTCAGCAATGGCAAAGCTTAAGACACTGGGAAAAACCAAAACATCTCTTCAGGGGCCAAGGTCAAGCTACTGATCACCCGGGCTCTCCACAACCCCCAATGCATTGGGGAACGTGAAAATTTAATGCAGATCTACAAAAAAGATCCAGGCTTTGGAAAGATAGCCTCAGAAGACTCTTTGGATTTTTACACGGACACTTTTCCAAAAAAGAAGTTGACAAACCCTCCCCAACAAATAAAGCCTCGAAAACCTGCTAACACGTCGAGAAAGGAAGCTCAGATGGGACGGGCTGTGACTGATCGATGGGCGTCCCAAAACCATACGCAAGGAACAGTAAGGGGGGAAGAGAAGGCCAGGCAGGCCCGGAAGAAATGGGGGAGAAACTCACTGAAGGCCGGGAAGACACCCCCACACCCCGGCATTGCTCACCCGCCCCAAATGGACAACTGGTGAAAATTGTCACTGCATGCCCCTACAAGCCCGGGGGGGTTTTTGGGGACAGATGTGTTGAATGAATTTATCTCATAGCTTCTTGCTTTAAAAAGCCTAAACCCTAACCCTCCAAGTGTAAACCTGTGTGTGTGGTGTTGTGTGTGGTGTGTGGTGTGTGTTTTGGGGGTGTGTGTGTTGTGGTTTGTGTGTTGTGGTTGGTGTGTGTGTGGTAATTTAAATTTTAAAACCCTTTCCCTTTAAGGATACCAACGGCCCTATAATGGGAGACGGAATGAAAAAAGGGATAGATAATAGATAGATAATAGATAGATATAGATAATAAAAATAGATAGATAGATAATAATAGATATAGATCTACTCTGTTGGGTGCAGTGTGGTGTGTGGTGTTGTGTTGTGGTGTGTGTGTGGGTGTGTGTGTGGTGTGTGGGTGTTGTGTTGTTGTGTGTTGGTGTAAATAAAGAGTAACAAAAAGGGGAAAATACACAAATAGTATTCTTAACAAAACAGATTAAAGAACAATTTTTTTTTTTTAATAGAAAAAAAAGGGGGAAAAAAGGAAAAAAAATTCAAACAGAACTACAACACAATAAGTGCCTATGGGACTTAAAAAAAACTTTTAGCAATGTCAAACGTTACTTTACATTGTTCAAAATTGTAAGGGATTTCAAAAAAGGGGCGGGGGAGATCAGTTTTTAAATTCTCATTTTAAGTTTTTTTTTTGGTATTTGAAATATTTTCACCACTAAGCTTAAAATCCTTGCGAATTTTGTTGGAATGCATTTAATTTATCCTGAAAAACAATGCCTTGGTTGTCTTTTTTGACAGCGTTTGTATGAATTTTAAAGTGTAAATTATTATTACTTTTTCATCAAGTTGAATGTGAAAGCCGCTTGATTTGCGATGCTTTTTCTTTAATTTTTTTTGGGAAACTTCTTTAACAATGAAAACCCCTGAAATGGTAAGGGACAGCAGTACTGTAGCCCCCTTGTTTTACTTTCACCTTTTTCGCACCCATCAGCCCATCTTGAAAATAACCCTAATGGAAGGCCGAAAAAGGGGAAAAAAGAATTCCTTTTAACCAAGAAGTTTATAAAGTTTTGATATTTGTATAAGTTTGGGAGATTGTTTAAAATTTATTACTTTAAGGATATAAAACTGATTTTGTCCCCAAAGAAATATTGAAAAAACATATGTGATCTAAAATAAAATTCAAAGCCATGTGAAAGCGTTCAGTTAGCTGTAAAAACAATCGTTTTTACCAAAATAATGACTTTTCTACTTTTAGTGTTGGTATGCGAATGCGAACCGTTAGATTGTTAAAAGAGGCACTGAAAATTTTTAAATAAGAAAATTTTTGTTCTATATGTAATTAAAATTTAAACTGCCATGTATTTGGATTCCATTCTTTTTCATGTGAATATAATCTACATCAAAGGGAGCTTGCATCATTTCCCGAAACTGGACAACTGCGAAACATGCTCCTTTGTGAGTCTACATCAGATGTTAAAATGTCAGAACGCTCCTAAAAGATCTGATGTATAGGTACTTATTGTGGTCAGTAAAAGAGGTTATGTGTCGTCTCTTTTGGAACATCTGTTTTTCAGCACCCTTTTTCATTTCTAGCGGAAGCAATGTATTTATATCAGGTGCTGGCTACTCAGATAGATTTAGCACATACAAGGTGTCGTACTCATCAAGTGGAAACATTCCAGTTTTCGTTATAATGGTATTGCAAGTGCCGAGGCATGAACTGTACACCTAGAGCATAGTGCTGGTACGGCTTACAGTCTACACTATTGAAGCTTCTTTAATAAATACTTTGTGCACTATAATTACTTACTTGTCGCATTAGGTATAATTTAGATCTAATAGAGAGGGAGACAGAGGTTTCAGAATGGTCATTCTTTCCCCCATAACCTCTTGGCTTTCGTACATTTTTAGGCAAGATTTAAACATTTTTCTCCTTTAGTTTAAGATAAATTCCATGTTGGCATTCCAAGTTAACTTGAAGAAATGAAAACGCCCCCAAATAACTTGACTAAGTGCTTATATTCAAGTGTCTCGTTTTCAATTTTAACACAGCAAGATTGTCCCCTGGAATGCAACCGTTGTTTAAAAAGCAATCAAATACGTTTTTTCTGTGGATAATTTTAGGCCGTTTTCAATTAGTACTTATTTAAATAATCAGGCTTTTTGGTTACATTGTTTAATATAATTTTAAAGACCTTTTCGGTGTGATTTTGTTTCAGGGTACGAATTCATCCACATGCATATTGCGTCTGCAATGAACTTAGGACAACGTTCTGAACAATGTTTGGGAAGATCATGTTAATAGGATATTAAATAAAAACGGGAGCTATAACAAGCCTTGTGTAAGCTCCGCATATCCAGATTTCTAGATCTGAAATAGTTATTTGCCTACTAAAACTGAAGAGATCTATTGATAAGAAAGCTCAGGATGTAATGATAAATGTTTACCGGAAAGAGACCACTTGCTGTAACATTACTGATTAACTTTCAGCAAACGTGACATAGGCTTATTTAGTCAAAAAACTTGGCTAAACAGTTTTTTCTGACGTGAAAATTGATGTTTTATACAAACGGTAGTAAGTTAACTAGTATCTATACAGATCTACTCCTGAAAGCCTGCTTGGTTTTTTGCAATAATGTGTATTTTTCTGACAATAGGATAAGGAACCTTCCAAGAACAATCTCTCTCCATGAGCAGTCCATATGTGAGTCAATCATAAGGCCTGTAACTGGCTGTATCTAGTCTTTGGCTTCCTTGCTGTGTGGATTTGGGTACCGACCAATGACATTTTCCATGTACTGGAATGACACCAGCCCCAGCAGTTACAAAAAAGTTTATGATGTGTGGTGTGTGTGTGTGTGTTGAGTGTGATGTGTGTGGTGTGTGGAGGTGTTGTGTGTGGTTGAGGGGTGTGTGTAGGGGTGTGTGTTGTGTGTGTGTGTTTTTGTTTGTGGGAATTCAGTTAGATTCCTCTTCACAAATGTGATTTAGACACCCTTAATAAGAAGAAGAAAAAAAAAAGTGGCGCGGAGGGGTGGAATGCAGGAGTAGGGAGAGATAATGTAGTTAATTAAGCTACACAGAACTTAGAGGAAAATGTCATACAAAAATGTCATGAGTACAGAATAATAAAAAGCCCAATTTCAAACATAATCTAAGGATTGACCAATGAAACTGATTGTCACCTGTAACTAAACCAACTCGAGAAATCTAAACCGCAGAAGGTAATTCATAAAAGTCATAAAGAATCATCTAATAATGCACAAATGACTATGGAATAATGGATTGTGAAACAATATAGATACTTCAAGTAGGACAGGTTATGTAACGTTCAGCATACGGCATATCAATACATTTGATGATCAATATAGGTTATATTATGGCCACATAATGGCATGAAACCTGTACAACATATTGAGTGGTCTTAAAAGCAGTTTCAAATCCCACTACTAGCCATGAGAAAAATACACTCGGGTTAAAATAGTTTTAACACTACGCTCAAATTTACATCACTTCTTATAACATTTAGACAGCCAAGTCTCTGTTTTCACACCGGCAGATAACGTTTCTGGCGTTATGCCACAATTTGGGATAACATTCGTTAGGTACAAGTGGACTTTAATGGTTGGGCTAAGTCCAATAATTGTTGGCCCCTATTTTGCGAAGAGGTCAATCCTTTTTCAATGTGAATACACCACAGTGATAGGAATCCAAACAAGATATATCGAGCCTTGTTAAGGTGAAAGATGAATTAAATGACAAATCTCTATTACAAGTTCAGATCTAACTTTTGTTTTGGTAGAGCTGATGGCTTGAATTATTGATTTTGAATCAACACAAAAAAAGTATTTAAAAAAAAGCTCTTGGAAAATCGATTTAGAAATTAAGTGCCATTAGTATAGCTACGAGTTCTGCTGTAAAAAATGAAATATTCTCCCCAAGATTAAACGATTTGTCTGATTTTAAATCTGGTATAGTGTATACAGCACCAGCATTATTGTTTAAGACCATCTGTAAAGACTTTTAACTTACTTACTTAGGCCCATCACTCCCCCTGGAGCATAGGCCGCCGACAACAGTCCGCCAGAGTCCTCTGTCCTGGGCTATTCTCTCCAGCTGTCTCCAGGTATATCCCATCTTCCTGGTTTCTGCCTCAAGGTCGCGTCGCCAGGTGTTTCTTGGCCTTCCTCTTTTTCGTTTTCCCTGGGGGTTCCATGATAGTGCCTGCCTTGTGATGTTGCTGGCTGGCTTTCTCAGGGTGTGCCCGATCCATCCCCATCTCCTGCGCGGGATTTCATTTTCGGCTGGCAGCTGGTTGGTACGTTGCCACAGGTCTGCGTTGCTGATGGTGTCGGGCCAGTGGATCTGGAGGATTCGTCTCAGGCAGCTGTTGATGAAGGTCTGTACTTTCTTGATGGTGGTCTTTGCTGTCCTCCATGTCTCCGCTCCATATAGTAGGACTGACTTGACGTTGGAGTTGGACAGCCTGATCTTTGTGCGGGTCGACACCACCTTGGAGCTCCAGATGTTCTTCAGCTGCAAGTACGCTGCCCTCACCTTGCCAATTCTTGCTCTGACGTCTGCGTCTGTGCCGCCCTGCATGTTAATGATGCTACCCAGGTAGGTGAATGTCTCCACTTCTTCCAGCTCCTTCCCATTTAGTGTGACTGGGTCCTCACTCACTGCGTTGATCTTGAGAATCTTGGTTTTTGCCTTCATGGATCTTGAGACCAACTTGTAATGAGGTGGCTGCTAGTTCTGTAGTCTTGTCCTGCATCTGTTGGCGGCTGTGGGAAAGCAGGGCGAACATCCAACGTTGAGATCATCCAGCTGGTCCCACAGTGTCCACTGGATTCCATTTCTTCTGTATGTCGTTGAAGTCTTCATGGTCCAATCGATCGCCAGGAGGAAGAGGAAAGGTGACAGGAGACAGCCTTGTCTGACTCCGGTCTTCACCTCAAAGCTGTTTGTGAGTTGTCCTCCATGGACCACCCGGGGAGATCATTCTTTCATAGGAGTTCTTGATCAAGTTGACCAGTTTGGTTGGCACTCCATGGTGGCGAAGCAATTTCCAGAGGGTGTTGCGGTCCACACTGTCAAATACTTTCTCATAATCAACAAAGTTGATGTATAAAGATGAGTTCCACTCTAAAGATTGCTCAACGATGATGTGCAAGGTGGCAATCTGATCTACGCATGATCTGTTCTGGCGGAAGCCGGCCTGCTGGTCTCGGAGGAGAGGGTTGACTGCATTTTTCATTCTCTCGAGGAGGATCCTGTTAAAGACTTTTCCTGGCACCGACAGAAGCATTATCCCTCTATAGTTGGCACAGTTGCTGAGGTCTCCTTTCTTGGGTAGCTTGATGAGATAGCCCTCCTTCCAGTCGGAATGTACTTCCTCCTCTTCCCAAATCTTCCCAAAGAGAGGGTACAGCATCTCTACCGTGGTCTCCAGGTCTGCCTTGAGTACTTCTGCTGGGATGTTGTCTGGTCCTGCTGCCTTGCCATTTCTCAGCATTTTGATGGCTTTCCTGATCTCCTCCCTGGTTGGTTGCTCACAGTTGATGTCTAGGTCTCTATCAGTAGGGTCGATGTCCGGGGGGTTTGAGGGACGGATCTGTTCAGGAGTTCCTCAAAGTGCTCTGCCCATCTGTTCAGTTGCCCCTCAGGCCTGCTGTATTTCCATGAGAGTTTCTTAGTGGTGTCATACAGCAGCTTCATGTTGTTACTGGCTGCTGCTTCCTCGGCTTCCTCTGCCAGGCTGTCGATGTACTTGCGCTTGTCTGTTCTTGCGCTCCTCTTGACTTCTCTGTTGGCTTCTGTGAAGTCTGCTTGTGCCTTGGCCTTTGCTGCTCTTGTCCGGCTGTTGTTTACTGCTGCTTTCTTCTGCTTTCTCTTCTCAATCTTACCCATTGTGACTGCCGATATCCATTCCTTCTGTTGGTGTCTCTTGGGGCCCACTACTTCCTGACAAGTTGACGTCAGTGTCTCTTTCACTTTCTTCCACTGGCTCTTGATGTCAGTCTCTTCTTCAAGCAGTTCTTGTAGTACTTGGTACTTGTTGGTGAGGGACAGCTTGAATTCTTCATTTATCTTTGAGTCTTTCAGCAGGCTGGTGTTGTAATTCTGCCTCTTTGTTGTTACTTCCATCCAGTTCTTCTTCAGCTTTAAGCTTCACCTGGCTACCAAAAGGTGGTGGTCAGATGCAACGTCTGCTCCTCTTTTCACCCTTACATCCTGTAGAGATCTCCTGAATTTCTTGGCCATGCAGATATGGTTGATCTGGTTCTCAGTCACATAATTTGGTGATACCCAGGTGGCCTTATGTACTCTTCTGTGGGGGAAAATGCTGCCACCGATTACCAGATTGTTGATAGCACAGAAGTCTGCAAATCTCTCGCCATTCTCATTCATCTCTCCTAATCCGTGTCTTCCCATCACTTCCTCGCATCCCGTGTTGTCTTGTCCGATCTTGGCATTGAAATCACCCATGAGGATGTTTATATCTTTTTCTGGGTACTTGGCAATGACGTTCTGCAGTCTGTTGTAGAATTGATCTTTGGCTTCTTCATCACGGTCATTAGTTGGCGCATAACACTGGATGATGTTCATTGTGATCTTCTTCTTCTTGGTCCTGAAGGATGCCTCGATGATTCTTGATCCGTGTGCTTTCCATCCTATCAGGGCTTGCTGCACAGGTCTTGACAACATGAGCGCTACGCCTTCTGTGTGTGGAGCGTTGTCTTCTTCATGGCCAGAATAAAGCAGCATCTCTCCAGTGAGCAGTCTCCTTTGTCCTGACTGTGTCCAATGGGTCTCACTGATGCCAAGCAATGTGAGGTTGTAGCTTTTCATCTCTGCTGCTACTTGTGTTGTTTTTCCCATCTCATACATGGTCCTCACATTCCATGTTCCAACGTTGATGGTCCTGGTCGAGAAAAGGGGGGTCGGCCTTGTGGCTTCTACACTCATGGCTTTCACCACACAGTGTCATACATCCTCTTGGCGAGGACCCTTCCTCTCCAAGGGCAGTAGTCTCTTGGTCTGTTGTTGGCGTTTCTGTAGCAGGCTTTGTTTTTATGGGGTCGGGTTGCTAGCCCCACGCCCAACCCTCCTCCTTTCTCATCCTGGCTTGGGACTGGCAATGGCAGAAAGACTTTTAAATGGTTTGAATAATGTTCTTCCAAATGAATTTTTGCTTTAGAAGATACTAAATTTATATTACAATTCTTTATTTAGTTAATATAATTGATGTCAAACTGTTTTCTTTTGAGTTCCAAGTTTGAGTGGGGGATACTCTTTTAGCAATATTTGTATATAGAATCAATCCAGCATTTATAAATGTTTGAGATGTGTATGTACCCAGTGTGGTGTTAGAGGTATCATTCTTGCTCTCTTCAGAAATCTCTATCAGACTTAAGATTTATTGCCGGTTGCAACTCATTTTAAACAGTCATACTTCTAATAACAAATTTACAACAAACAATCCTTCCGTAATTTTCTAATGGTAAAAGCCCACATGCACTATATGTTTTTGTACAGGAGGCATGAACTGGTAGACCTAGAGCCAGCTTGTATGCTCTACAGTCTATACTTTGAAGTTTTCTTAAAATATATTCTGGAGCATTAAAAAATACTTCTTAGGCATATGTCAATTTTGAACAACTAAAGATGCTGAAAGGTGCAATAAGGTCAGCATATCCTGACCCCATGACTGTTTGCCAATAACTTTCAGAATGTTTACAATTTTCCTTGCTTTATTCAGAATGCACTCAATGTGGTAGTTCCTGGTCAATTTTGTTGTTATAAAAACTCCAAGAAATTTGACTGTTTGTTCGTGTTCTAAAATTCCATTATCTATTCGAAAACTTGGCATTAGTGTTGGATTTGATCCATTATTAAAAAGCACCATGTGTGTTTTATCACTTGATAGCAATAAACCGTTTTCATTCATAAAGTTTGATACCATATTCAGTTCATTTTGATACAACTTTTTGATATAATTCAAGGATCTCGTAGGTGTATTCTTTTTCATTGCTACCTCTACATACATATATCATCCGCATAATTGAGCGAATTCGACATGCTTAGATAATGTGTGTGGCATTTCATGCAAAGGAGCAGTAACTGACCCCTGTGGAATGCCCAATTTGAAGAGACTTTACAGATGAATATGTACTTCTAGTTCTAATTTGTCCGTTTCCCAGAAAATCTTTTATAAAGCTATATATATGCCCTGATAATCCAATAGTTTTTAGTTTATACAATGGTCGTGAATGCCATACTTGGTCGTAGGCTTTGGTAACAAAAGACATTTTCGTCTGGCAAACTCATACTTAATTTAAGTGGTCAATTTAACAAGATGATCGATTGATGACCTTCCTTTTCTGAAGCCTGCTTGGTTGACAGGAATGATGTTCTTCTTTTCACAGTAGTAAACAAGTCTGACAAAACAATTTTTTCTAGCAGTTTTACAGACATGAGATGTAAGTGATATAGGTCTGAAACTATCTACACTAGTGTTTTGCTTACCGTTTTTAAATGGGACAAAAATTGACTGTTTCCAACTTTAGAAATGAACAACTCTCACAAAGATTCTATGTACATTGTTATAACCTACAAGAAAATTAATTTTCCAATTTACTACAGGGTAAATTTTCTACGGGTGAATATTTCCCTTGGGGTTTTATTTCTTTCCTCCCAGAAGGGTAGAAGACGGATGTTCCCATTAAGGAACTTCGGTTCTTCGGTCTCATGGTTTAGCATCCTCTCATCTTTCAGTAACTTCGATAACATCCTTCCATCTTATCACGTTTTATCTTTCATTTGAATCCTTTGTTTCCTATCTTAGAGATCCATGAATGGGTTGGTAGTGAGACTGACAAAATAATTAACGGGATGTTTGGTATTAAATTGTCCTGTAGTACAATTGGTGATGGGTGTGATTGTAGTTATAGAATAGTAGTAGTAAATAAATTTGTAACCCAACTTTGCTTGGCTGAAGAATTACATTGAATGAATGTTGTTGGCCAAAATCATATGTTTGCAGTGGTGCTGGAGTGAGTTGGGGTAATAATTTTCACGACTACTTCTTGGTCAAACTTTATGTTCCATTCTATTTTCTTCTATCCCTTCCTATCCCCCTTTAATCACTCCCAGCCACCAGTAGCAACCTAATCCTCTTTAGGGATACTAAAGACAATGGGAAATTTAGATCCCATTCTGGTGCGATCGATGGTGCGGGGAATCAGGGTGTTACCTAAAGAATTCCTATTACTCTCTACACTTTGCGCCCAATGTGGGGCTAGGAGGAATTTCTAGTTGTTAGAAAATTGAAACTCCACTGAGACTGTGGCAGTTGGTCTAGTGAAACTTTAAATTCACTGGAATAATTTACAAGGGAATTAATTTTGATAGAACTTTTAATTTTCACTGGAATGAAATTGGAAAGTGATTAGAAATTGGAATTTTGGAGACAAAATTTGTCGGAGAATATTTTTGTTGGTTGTTAGCTAAATTATTTTTGCTAACTAATGCAAAAGTTTGGTTTGTAGGATTTTTAAAAATTCAAGGGAGAAAGAAATCAAAATTTTTGTAAAAGAATTTGAATGTTTTAATGTAAGTCCAGTACCTCACACAGTTAAGATCATGGAAAGTCGAATGAAGGATCAGAGATGAACAGTATGATGGAAGAGATGAAGCGACCACGGGCAAGAATTTGCCGCTCTGGAGGATGGGACGGCCTGTTGATGGAGAGGGGTCGACAAGTTGACGGCCCGCTGCAGACCAAATCCAGGTCAACGTGATGCCAAATCTACCCCTTTGGCACCACTTGGCGTTTTCCCACTGGATCGAGATCAACCGGGCGGTGACAGGTTGACTTTGCTCAGGGGGAGGAGCAAGCCCGACATGCTGATGAGAGGAACGCTTTCTCCCTCCGCAGTTTGGCCAGCGTTGGGCAGAGTCTGTGAGGTGGGGCCATGGGAGATTGCCAAGTCTTGCTCCTCTCCAGGGACATTGTCAGCCGACTAAGCGATGCTTCGGCTGGGCAAGACCCCTGTGAACGGCGGCAGAGTTCTTGAAAATGAAGATGAACAGAAGTGACAGCCCATCGGACTTCCTGACATGTGTTTTTGGATGATTTTCTTTAACTTGAATAAAAAGTAATTGTATTCTTATGATGATTGTGCCAGGAATGTCTATTTTGTTTTCATGAATGGTTTGGTGATGGTTGGAGCCCATAATGGCTCAGGAACTGAAGTTTCAGTTCGGCAGACCAGGTTCGCGTCATTTGATTTGACTTCACTGTTGAAGTAAAGCCAGGCAGGTAGAGGTGTCATCCTCTGTGCCGGGCTGCGGCGGGCCGGACACATCAGGAAAAAGTCCCAGGAGGCCATCAACTATAAGGATTTGGGCAGGCATGGCAGCAGAGAGACTCAGAGGCCACTCAAAAGTCACAGAAGCCGAAAGCTCCCTGCTACCGATGCAAAAGTGGTGGCCATCTTTTCGTGAATCCCCGGGGGTCCAGTCACGGTCAGCAAGGCGTAGTAAAAAAGGGTAAAGCCGCTGATGTAGCAAAAAGTGTCATCGTACAAGGGTTTACGGCAAAAAACCCGAGAGTCCTCCACAGGAACAATCCCGCCGTTACATACCGCCACATCGGGGAGGTGTGGTAGTGGCAGGAAGTGTTCATGAAGTATGTGGCCAGAAATTGGTTGCGGAGGTAGCTCCAGGAGCAACCACGTGATAATAGAGTTTTCCTCATCATTTCAGAAGGAAATGGTGTAGGGAAAAGACAGTTCAAGCAATTTTTCCTCATAAGCAGGAAAAAAGTGCTGTGGTCAAGGAAATTGTGACTCCAAGCCTTCTTTCCAACACCCGGTGGATGCCCTGAAAGATGGCTCCCAGGACGAATTTGCTAGCTGGAGGTCAGAGGAGTTGTTTTAGTAAGTGTGTGTAGGCTGGCTGTGAAAACTCCATTCCGGAGAAGTCGAAATGGAAGCCAGTGCCTGCACAAGAAAGTCTGTGAGTGTGGGGACTCCTGATCTGGCTAAACAGTTGCAGAACAGAGAAATAATGTGGACAGCAACCAAATGTGCTTTTGGAAGTTTTGTAGTTTTTTTTCTGATATTGGGTTTTGCTGCATATTTGCAGGTGTAGCATTGTGAGCCTACATGGTTTATTTTTGAGGTTCATTGTTTGGGCTATGTTTGAAAACATAAATGTTTTGTGTTTTGCATTTTTGTCCAGTGTCCCACTCATTTTCACATTTTATTTCAGGTTCAGGGTTCTACATTTTGAAGATGTAGAATGTTTTGCATACGGGTTTTTTTTCCAGTGTCCAAATTAGATTGGATGGGTAAAGTCTTTAAATACACAATCAGGATCAAGTGGAGGCCTTAGAGATTTTTTTCCTTGGGGGAATTTTAGGTTGCATTTTGGTACATAGCTCACCCTTGTGTATGGTTTTACATCTTTGTTCAAGTTGAGAACTTTCATTTTTGTCTTCAGAGGGGGTTAAGTTTTTTTGTTTTAAATGTTGATTACTTTTTGGAGAAAAAAAAGATAGCAACATTTTCCCGCAGTGAGTGTAACAACTCTCACAGAAGAGTGCTTTGTGATCATTGTTACTAAGCCTAGCAAGGAAAATAATTCCAATTTACTACAAGGTAATTTTCTACTGGTGAATTATTTCCCTTGGTTTAAACTGCCGGGCCCTTTTTTATCATTTTTTTTCCTCCCCCAAAAGGGGAAAGACGAGATGTTCCCCATTAAGGAACATCGTCCTCGGGAGCAATCGTCTCATCGGTCATCGAACAGGTTCATCAATAGTCCCTTCCATCATTACATCGTTTATCTTCAGTTGTGAATCTTTTGTTTCCTGATCTGAGAGATCCATGATTGGTTGGTAGTGAGACTGACAAAATAATTAACAGATGGTTTGTGTTTAAATTGTACCTGTAGTACAATTGGTGATGTGTGTGATTGCAGTTTAGTAAAGTATAGTAGTAGAATAAATTTGTGAACCCAACTTGCTTGGCCTTTAAGAATTTCATTGAATGAATGTTTTTTGGTCACATTCATAGTGTTCCGGTGTGATTGCTGAGTGAGTTGAGGTAATAACTTTTTATGACTACTTAATTGTCTTCCTTTTATATTTCATTCTAATTTTCTTCTATCCTCTTCCTATCCCCCCTTTATCACCTCCAGCCCATTAGTAGGCAGCCCTAATCCTCTTTAAGGATACTAAAGACAATAGGATAAGTTTTAGGATCCCCATTTCTGGTGCCGGATGGGGTTTGGGGCTGGGAATCAGGGGGTTACCTAAAGAATTCTGATTAGGGCTCTCTACAGTAAAATGCTTCTCTCCCAACACTTTTTTAGATAATCAGAAGGGTGTTTACCCATTGTTCTGGTAAATATTTAATCATTTCACTTGAGACAGCATCAACACCAAGTGAAGGGTGATATAGCTCTTTCATTTCTTGAAAAGTGAAGGAGCATTCAGGAAATGATTATTGTCATAAATAGGGTTACTAAAAATGTTTGAGTTTTCTTCCTGTTCTGTAAAGTCTCCCTGTTTTTTTTAGATAGGCCCCCAGTCCCACTTCTTTTGGAAAAAAGAATCGCAAATGCTTCAGCTTTTTTCCTGTAATGAAGGACATTTATTGTTTGGTAAACACGGGGATAATCTGGAAGTTTTATACCTTCTTGCTAATCTTTAAGGGGCTCAGTCACATTTAGAATTTTGTCAAAAATAAAAGAAAATTTGTTCTGCTTTATTTTCATGTGTTTTGGGTAGAAAATGTCTATAATTTCACCTCAATTCATACTTTTTCCATTAAAAAAACAAAAAAGGGTAAGTTTTAAATTTGGGTTTAAAATTTGGGGGTCTGAGAATGGCTAAAAACGCCATTTTGTTCGTCAAGTTTTGCTTTTTTGGTTAAAAAATAGCACAACAATAACAAAACACATACTCGTGAAATAATAGCCGGTCCCTCGTCAAGGGGGGGTCATCATCATAAGACCCGTGACCTTGGCTGTTGTGGGGAGACCCATGCCGTGGTAAGCCTCCTCCACCCATCTCGGTCCCTCGGCTCTGCGCGTAGTGCCGAGCATTCATCCTGGTCCATCTCTGATTTTGTTCATCCATGACTTGTTCTGTCTTCCCCTCTTTCTGCCACCTTCCAGTGTTCCCTACAGTACTGTTTTTAGGTTTGAAGTGGGGTTTTGTGAGTTTCTTCAGGGTGTCGTATGCCTTTTACTGTTGCCCACTTTCATGCTTTTTTCGATCTCATCACTTTGATCACTGATCCACTTCTCTCTGCCTTTAACATTGACTTCTTCACAAGATTGTTTGGCCTCCCGGTTTTCTTTAGGGTTGGAAGCCGGGTTGGTTTCAGTGCTCTTCTTGTATTGAAGGGGTCCAAAATGTCATTGGTAGTCCATGGTGGTTTAATTCCTCTGACGACCGAGTACCTCCTCTGCTGTTTCTCGGACTGCCTCATTAAAGTTGTTGGGAGGTCATGATGTCATTGTCCAGGGAGGGTTATTGCCGCAAAACGTCGCCAAGTTTAGCTTGGAAGATCTCCTCGACATCTAGATCTTTCAGTTTGTCCACGTCAAATTGATACGTGGGTTTGCTGGCTGTTTGTTTTTCTTCAGCTTCATTTTGATACCAGCAGCACAAGGTCGTGGGTCGCTGCCTATGTCAGCTCCAGGGTAGGTTCTTGTTCTGGCTCTGTTGATGCTGGATTTGAAGCGCCGTGGTGTTAAATAAAATCTATTTGGCTATGATCTTGCCGTTTGGCGCATGCCAGGTTGTCCTCCTTGACTGCTTGTGGGATAGAGGTATTGGCAATGGTAAGTCTGTGGGTGCAGGCAAACTCCAGCAGACTAGTCCCCTGTCGTTGGTCTCTCCAGTTCCAAACTGACCAACTGTTCCGGCCCATTGGTTGTAAGAGTCAGGACCTACTTTGGCGTTAATATCCCCTTGGATGATGATGATGTCTTTCTTGGGTATCTTCATAATGGTCTCTTCAAGATCTTTGTAAAATTCCTCTACTTCATCTGCATGGTCAGATGATGGTGCATAGATTTGTATGATGGTGATGTTCTTGGGCTTGGCCGACACCCGGATGCTGATAATCCTGCTGGAAGCCGGTGTACAGCTGATAATGCACCCCACTACTTCCTTTCTGACAATAAATGCCACTCCATGTTGGTGATGTTTCTCTTGGCCACTGTACCAGACCTTGTTGCCTTCTTCAGTCAATGTCTCACCAAATCCTGTCCATCTCACTTCTCCTAGTCCAATAATGTCCCATTTATAGTGGCAAAAGCTCATACTCTAGTTCTTTGATTTTTCCGCACTGGTAGAGTGTACGGACGTTCCATGTACCAATGGTGATCTATTCTCTAGGGGGCTTAAGTAATGTTTTAACTCCAGTAGCTGACTTGTCACTTACACCCTGGTGTTGATCAATGGAAAGCGAGGTCGTTGGTAACCCGGGCCTCGACTGATCTCGGTATCATATTGCTTTGTATTTGTCTCTCATGTCTTTTCTGTGGGCTTAGGATATTCCTTGGTGGCGCCAATCTCCTCTCCAAGTCCATTTGTTTTGATTTTTTTTCTATTGGGGTTTCCTCCCCCACATGCGACAGGTTGTACTGGTTTACATGGATACCAGTAGCAGTAACAGAGAACTTCTCTGACTGACCTGACCTGGAAGGGAGGTAATTATGTTCTAATAACGTGTTGGCCAGCATGGTTTGTTTTTACAAGTTCGAAATGCATTTCTAAGCAGTTTTGTTTGTTTGTTGCTTTTGTTTACACATTTTTGTGATCAAAAGTTGTGAGAATGTCAACCCATGCAAAACTGCATGGCAAGAAGAGGAGAAAAACGTTTTCATGGGAATCAGTTCAGGAAGAAAGAAAAGAGAGTAGTGAGGTGTCTGCTTCTACTTCAACTGCTAGGAAAGTGTGTACAATGTAATGCTGATATCACTGATATCGCCCACTTGGTCAGAAACGAAACTGTACAACTTGTACAAACTAGCCTATCACTAAATGACTAAATGATTCAAGAAATCAGAAGTAGAAAAGAAACGAGTGACAGTGAGGAAGGTAGTGATGAAGTGGGTACTGATGAGTGTGATGAAAAAATTAAATTGAATGGGTACAGAACTATTGATGTTGACATTCTAAACCAAAATTTTTTCCCAACAACTTTAATGCAAGTTCTGTGGTGGGGATGTCAAACTGCATGACATAAGCAGAAAGGCTTGGCAAGTGACTTTGCTTTTCTCTGTGAAAGCAAGAATGGGATGTTGATCAAAAACTACTTTACCAGTTCATGTCCTCAAATTTAGTTGGGAATTTACTATATCATCAATCAATCGAGGCGCTTCTTTTGCCATGCACTGTGCAGGCAGTGGTCATAGCTGAACTTCAGATGATGAATGTGCCCCATCCTGTGAGAAAGCATTCCAACAACACAATTCAGGAAACAGTGGAGAAAGCTGCTACAGCTGTGCAGGAAAAAAGTGTGAACACAGCAGCAGAAACAGAACACGTGAACAACCTTATTTGGAAGCACTGCCCCCAAACCAGGTTCCATGGTCTCCCAGTGGTCAGGACAGCTGTGCCCATTGCTGTGTGCCTCTACAGTGATAGGCAAACAAGCTGAAAGAAATTCTGGAGGCCATGGCTAATTTCTGCTGGGGATTTCACCCTGCAGTTTCTCGAAGACAAAGACAAGGGATCAATTATGTTTGCTCAACGGCAGTCAAATGATGTCATCCAAGGAGTTCAGGAGGGCACAATGACTGAGAAGATAAGGAAGAATAAGAAGAACTGGCTGCTTTGGAGGGATTGCCCTTTCCAAGCCCGGGTGATATTAGACCTGTAGAGACTTATACGTGAGTACTTTTGTGATGTGTATTGTCCATCTTGTTTTGTGACGTGGATTTTTAGGGGTTTTTTTGTTTTTGAAAACTACAGTTTGCAACAAGTCGGGAAACCATAATTTTTTTCTCTCTCAAGGTATTGACTTAAAATTTTGTATGTAGTTTATTTGAAACAACAACTATAATGTAAACCTAAATTTAAGTGCAATTTGTGTGTTATAAAATTATATGTATGTAACAGTCTGTGTACCGAATTATATGTATGTAACAGTCTGTGTACGGAATGGCATTTTATGAAATTCTTCTCCAGAGTGGTCACATTATAAGACATAACATATTGAAGTAACACACCTCAGGCATCATTTTAGGTTTACAAGGAAGAAATAAGACTTATCTAAAACTGGAGTGAATTTAGTGATTCTGTAGAATATGAGTGAAAATAGAACTTCCAGCATGACCATACTACTCCCAGGACAGATTTAAAAATTAGTTTTTATTTATTGAATTTTTTTTTTACCTTATAGTTATACTAAATCTTTTCTCATGTGATAAAATTATATATTAATCAAATTCAAGCTCAACAATAAAAAAACATGGCCAAGTTTTTAAGAAGTCCATCATAT